>JAVANC010000010.1:47058108-47658108 GCA_033319125.1 Parnassius glacialis
GAAAGGAGGCGTTTCATCTTTGTCCTCAGGGGTAATAACGCACATGCGTTATATATATATATATATATATATATATATATATATATATATATATATATATAATATAATATATTATATATTGATTTTTTATGGACGATAGATGTCCATGTCTATGGGCCACACATCCATTTACCATCAGGTGGACTCAGCGTTTATTTGCCACCCTTATTCTGTAAAAAAAACTGATAATATTTTTTAACTATTCTTTACTAATTAATTAAATATACCAATTAATAAAATTAATGAATCCGAAAGCCGCCAGACGTATGAGAGACGAGTGACGAAGTTACTTCTTGTGTTAATTTCTTAATGAGTTACCTATTCCAACATTAACGTAGATTCAAGCTCGAAAGCTTTCATTGGAGAATTTTCATTAAGCGTTTGCTAGGTGTCCTCAGGAAATACTGTTAAGAATACTTTCTACGTGTTTTCAGTTAACATTTGTAAATTAACGTAACATAACTTATTTTATAGGAAATTTGTTTCAAATGACCACATAGTTCACCTGATGGTAAGTGGACATTTCGGCCATAGATATCTACATTTATCTTGAATTAAAAATCAAACTGCAAATGCATTGTCACCCCTGAAGACTATGATGGAATACCTTGTTTGCAGTAAAATGGGTCTTCGGTTCTCTACACTCACCATACGAAACACAGCAGTATTAAACTGCTATTTTACGCAGGTATGCAGGTATTCTGTGAGAGCGTGGTTCTTGCTCTATCCTGTAAAAATAACTTACATATTTTCATAACATTGTCTTGCTCTAAAATTGCTAACCTTAAAATCACTTTCTCATACTGGTTTGCAACAGCTTTATAAGAACATTTCTTCTTCTTCATCAATTTGCTGTCCTTTGATGAACATGGACCTCTTCTATTAGGACTTAACATAAGCCTTCCCCACATATTGTCTCATACGGCAGATATATTCTATCTATATAATATTGAATTATACATTAGAAACAGCATGGTAGGCATCACCTTATTGCTAGGGTTATTATCAGTCATGTATAATTTAAAAATATTTTCAACATAGACCTCACTCAAATATTGCCTCATAGATGGGATATATTGCCACAGTTGCAACAATTGGCCGTCTTATTGGTAACCAAAGTTGTTTATTTTTAGTTTTTATAAGAAAGTCCCTACCTGACGCCAAATCTTATGTCTGCAATACAGAAAAACCTAGCTTATTATATAATTATTATTATTATTTAGCTCAAGGAGTTAATAGATAGAAAGCAATAGGAGTAGTATGAGGAGCAATAGGAGTGATCTATGCTATATTTTTTCCGGAAAATATAGTCTTTCCTTGGGAAATCGAAAAACGTGAAAAATAACGGCCTGCGATGATTATCTTAATTAACAGTGAGAGAACCATGCGGTAGCTTTTGCTGTCGTAAGGATGGGCCGGCTCAAACCGGGGTCGTACCAGGACCTCACAGAATACCAGAGTGGAGTAGAGGTTTACTTCTGCGTTTCGCTTGACGAGTGCAGGTGGCCGGAGGCCCAATCCCCCCCCCCCCCCCCATCAACATGGTAGCGAAATTAAATGTAATCCGACTGCCCTAGGAGGGTAACATCACCCCTGGAGAATCCCTCACTGCACATCCACGACCAAGCAACTGCACTCCTATGCGTGGATGCTCAGAATACCCCGCGATTTCGGGGGGGGGGGGATATTCCGTTCGCGACTAAAATTGCTAGGAGCAAGTGGAGCAATAACACCAAGGCGCTCTCACGCTATTCGTGAATATTCCCTGTGCCGAGGGCTGGAGTTTGCGAATACGTCAAAGAGGACATTTGTTTTCGACGCCTCGTAGATTTGAAGCTACGGACCTGTCAATCCTATGGCTGCGCGTAGAGAGCGAAGGACCATTCCCGCGTCTACAGATGCCTCTATAGGTCCCATAGCGGTAACGCCGAAACAGACTGACTCATCGACAACGTCCCAATGGCTACAGATTCCTTGCTACAGCAGATCCCAACCGCAGAGATCGTGATCCTTAGCGATTTAAATGCCCAACACGCCGAATGTCTCGGTACACGTTTAACCGATCATGCGGGGAGATCTCTTTATGACTTTGCCTTGGCATATGGTTTTACACAGCTGGTTACTTCGCCTACGCAGATTCCAGATGTGGAGGATCATGCACCTTCCCTGTTGGACCTTCGACTGACCTCTCATCCGGACGGATATTAGATTTCTTTATTCTGCAGGCTGCCGCCGTGTTTGGCACCATAGATCATAGGTCTTTTTTTTATTTCATATCCTTGAGGCAGATTTGTTTCTCACCGGACGATCCCAGCATTGTTGCTAATTCTGTCGTCGATGTGGTACTTCAGGGTATAAAACTTTTTATTCCATACTCTGTGGTGCCCATCGGAGGCAGATCCTAGCCATGGTTTGGTAGCTATTGTAAAGTAGCATCACGCTATAAGCAGGAGTGCTACCGGGCCCGGGCTGACACATCAACGTCTCGCGATGGAAACACCAGCGCTCTTAAAAAGAAGTATAATTGCGTCTCCAGGTCCTTCAAAGACTAATTGACAATGCAAGTTCTGAGCACATCGGCAGAATTAACGAGAAGCTAGCTCTCTTTCCTTGGGGAACCCGTGCATTCGGGTCTCTCGCCAAGGTTGTCCAAGGGAACATCTGTCAGCCATCTCTTCCATCTCTGCACAGAGAGGACGACCCATTGGCCCATGCCGCAGAGGAAGAAGCCAAGCTGTTAGGCTCTCTCTTTGCGTCCAACTCGACACTTGATAACGGGGGCAACACACCACCGACCATCCCATGGTGTGAGTCCCGGATGTGCGGATCTCACAGCGCTCGGTTCGCAAAGCACTCCTGTCCCTGGACTTCTACTACCAACGCCTAGTCCCGAATTCATGGGAGACAGCTTTGGTCCATCCGATCTCTAAACAGGGCGACCGCTCAGACCCTGCTATCTACGGGCCTATCGCCATCACATCCTTGTTCTCCAAAATAATGGAATCAATTATAAACTGCCAGCTCATGTGGTACCGAAAGGATCACTAGCTGATAAGTGACCGCCAGTACGGTTTTCGTCGGGGTCGATCAGCAGGTGATCTTCTGGTCTACCTGACTCATAGCTTGACGGAGGCAGTAAAGTCCAAGTGGGAGGTATTGGCCGTAGGTTTGGACATAGCGAAGGTCTTCGATCGGGTCTGGCACAAAGCGCTTCTTTCAAATCTTCCTATGGGCTACCCGAGAAATTGTGCAAATATATCACTAATTTGCTTGCTGATCGGAGCATCAAGGTCCTAGTAGACGGTGCATGCTCTGATTATAAGCCTATCAATGCTGGTGTTCCACAAGGCTGCGTGCTATCACCAACGTGGTTTCTCTTGCATATCAATGATATATTTCAAACTGATAACACGCCTTATATACCGACCATGCCAATATTTTTCCGAAGAACGTCGCCGAGTACTGGGACAAACTTGTGTCTGAATTCGAGTCTTTGCTGAACAAATTCTCGGATTGAGGGCGACTAAATCTAGTCCAGTTCAATACCTAGAAGATACAAGTTTGGGCGTTTACCGCTAAAAGGAATCCGTTTGTTGTATCTCCTCAGTTCCATGGCACTCCTCTTCTTTCCTCAGCTAGCATCGTAATACCTCGGTGTCGATATATCGAGTGACGTGCAGTTTCGTGGTCACTTTGAAGGTAAGCTCTCGTGCTCTGTTCCAAAGTCCTGAAACCTTCAGCTTGAGTAACAAAACAGTTTTCAGTGTGAACGATATAAATGATAAGCTCGTGGAAACTGTCCATGCGGTCGGAGCTAAGTTCTGCAAGACCCACCGCAGAAGAACACAAAAACTCTCCGATCACACTCTTAATCTCATGGCTGTTAGACAGTAGATAAAGCTACAGTCTTCAACAGATTTGACAGCATACAGGCAACTGAACAGACAGATCTCCAAATGCATGCGGCGGGACTTTTCAAGTTGCGTAACTTCAATACAGCTCGTATTGAAGAAGCGATCGAGCGGAACCAAGGCTCCAAAGTCTTTGCCAGATATCTGTCTGCCAGAAAGAGCCAACTGTCAAAGCTGAATAACGAGTGTGGCAGCATCGTTCCGGGGCACCTGAGATTTTGAGTGAGATTGAGAGGTTCTATGGGCAGCTGTACACGTCATCATTGGAGCCACACGCAAGTGTGAGTAACGATCCAAGAACGAGTCTTATCCGACATTATTCCGAAGATATCCCGGACGTCAGTCTGAGCAAATTTAGAATGGCTTTCCAGCATCATAAAAACGGCAAGGCCCAAGGCGAGGATGGAATTACAGCGAAGCTTCTGAAAGCGGGTGGAAAACCGGTACTGGAAGTCCTTCAGAGGCTCTTTAATTTTGTAATCCATGGTGGCATTACACCGTAAGCGTAGAGCAGAAGTGTTCTTCGAAAAAGGTGATAATGCTCTCTTGAAGAACTACAGACCGATTTCCCTTCTGAGCCGCGTCTACGTGCTGTTTTCGAGAGTCTTTACGAATCGTCTCGTACGCAGACTTGACGACTTCCAGCCTCCTGAACAAGCCGGTTTCTGAAAGGGCTTTAGCACCATAGACCACATACACACCCTTCGGCAAGTTGTACAGAAATCCGATGAGTACAATTTGCCACTATGCCTGGCATATGTGGACTATGAGGAAGCCTTTGATTCCGTCGAAATTTGGGCAGTGCTGCATTCCCTTCAGCGGTGCCAAGTTGACTGTCGGTATATTGAAGTACTGAAGTGCTTGTACAGTAGGGCTACGATGGCTATCCGAGTACAGAACCAGAGTACGAAACCTATCCAATTGCAGAGATGTGTAAGACAGGGTGACGTTATATCCCCAAAACTCTTCACCGCTTCATTGGAAGACGTTTTCAAGCTTCTGGACTAGAAATGATATAGTATTAACATCACTGGCGAGTAAATTACTCAACTTCGATTTGCCGATGATATAGTCCTTATGGCAGAATCGCTGGAGGACCTAAGCACTATGCTCAATAACCTCAATAGTGACTCCCAACGGATAGGTCTTAAGATGAACATGGACAAAACGAAGATTATGTTTAATGTCCATGTCACACCTTATACCAGTAGTTGTTGGGAGCACTAAGCTCGAAGTTTTTGACGAGTTTGTTTACTAGGGACAAATAGTCCGACTAGGTAAGTCCAACTTCGACCGAGAGGTCAATCGACGGATTCAACTCGGCTGGGCAGCGTTCGGGAAACTACGACACATCTTCTAGTTAGACATACCTCAAAATTTGAAAACGAAATTATACAACCAATGCGTGTTGCCAGTGATGACTTACGGATCTGAGACGTGGTCCTTCACTGCTGGCCGTATGAGGAAGCTCAAGGTCGCGCAGCGAGCTATGAAGAGGGCTATGCTCGGAGTTTCTCTGCATGATAAACTTAAGAATGAGGATATCCGCAGTAGAACCAGAGTAACCGACATAGCCAAACGGATTAGTAAGCTGAAGTGGCAGTGGGCCGGCCATATAGCTCGAAGAACCGACAACCGATGGGGAAGAAAGGTTCTTGAGTGACAGCCTCAAACTGGTAGGTGAAGTGTAGGGCGACCCGCCACGAGATGGAGTGACGACTGGTAAGACATGCAGGAAGTCGATGGATGCAGGTGGCTCAGGACCGTGCTTTGTGGTATTCCTTGGGGGAGGCCTATTTTCAGCAGTGGACTTATGAAAGACTGTAATGATGAATGATGGTGGAAGGGAAGTCCTAATTGGCCTCTGAATATCTTGGCGTGCTCAGTACAGCGGGACAGTTTTTTATGCCGGCATATTGCGTGCAACTTTACAAGGCGGATATTGAAATCCTCACATGAAATACTTTTCTTATATCTGGGCCGGGGCACCCCACTGCCAGCTCTTTCCTCTTGACCGCATTCCGCGCAGAGCGGTTCGAATCGTCGACGACCGAGTCCTTTCCGATATCCGGCTCGATTCCCTGGCACTGCGTTAGGATGTTGCATCCTTTTGCATTTTCTATCGAATCTACCACGGCGAGTGCTCTGGGGAATTGTTTAGATTAATTCCAGCCGCCAAATTTCACGAACGTATATCGCGTCAAAATCGTCATCTTGATACTTGGCGGTCCACCTCTGTGCATTTTACTAGGAGTTTTCTTCCTCGCACAACTTCTCTGTGGAATTGTTTTCCACCGGAGATTTTTCCGGACCGATATGACTTAGGGACCTTCAAGAAAAGAGCTTAGTCCTTTCTAAAGGTCGGCAACGCACCTGAAATTCCCTGGTGTTGCGTTTATTTATGGGTGGCGGTAGTCACTTACCGTCAGGTGAGCCGCATGCTCGTTTACCCCCTCTTCTATAAAAAAAACCGTACGTTTTTTTCATATTCCTAAATTTTTAGCCAATTCTGAGCTATATTCCAAATTTCACGCCACTGGGGAGCCTCTGCCCAGAGATGGGAACAGTATTTCATGTGAGGCCGAACCATCGCCTTGTAAAGTTGCAAGCGGTATGCCGGTATATTAATTTATTTTGCACATACTTTAAAAAATTACTTGTTAAATTGTATGGTTGTTAAACATTAGTTTTGATTGGGAAAATCAATAATATTATTTTTTTCAAACGAATATTTTATTAGCTAAAACAAAATAATTGATTTATTAATGGGGTATGCTAATTAACAGTTCATGAATTTAGTTATTAGTTTAATAGTTTATAATATTATATTAATATAATAATTAGTTAGCTCTGGTTTGGACTTAGTTTCTCATAATTTGCAACTGCAATATTTAGTTAATGTCGCAAGTACGTGCGTAGTACATACATGACTAGTTCTTGCACACGCCTACATAATACAGACACACTCTCGAACACACTTGCATGCTTACTTATACGAAGAGTTTTATAATAGAATGACAAAAAAGCTAACATTCCGACACTACGTTACTCTTTCTGGTCTGATGAAGTTAAGGTGTCTTGAGCTATTTAAGTCGCTTTCAGATTTATTTAATATCTTCACTATTCTAAACCAGTGCTTGACTACTATCCCACCCGATGGTAAGTGGTGAAATAGTCAAAAATGCTTCGCTTTGAAGACACACATAGTGACTGGATGAAAACACAGATTCTGGCAAACTATTCAATTCTATCGCTGAATGAAGAAAGTATGAAAATCGTTTTCAAAAACTAAGACTAGAGAAGTGAAGTTTTCGAACTCAAATTGTTTCGTCGAAAGGCTATTTGCGCAAATGAGACGAAAATGTCTGTAACAAATTATTTTTGTCCGGAGTAAAAAGAGAAATACACAACGCATCTACATTTTAATTCGTAATCGAGGGTAGATGAAGATTTCTATGGGCCACAGTAAACATTTACCATCAGGTGGACTATGTGCTGATTTATCACTTTTGTCCAACAAAAAAAAAGAAAATCGATATAACATAGCATTTCCAAAAAAATCGCTTCACACGACCACTCGATGTCAATGTTTGATCGAGTAAGACGTCTATGTGTAGGACGCGCAATTATTTCTTTCATACGGAAAACATTTGTAAAAATTATTCTACTACAAAAAAGTTTCTAAATAGCAACAGTTGAAGTCTTGTAAAATTATGCAAATTACGATGATTTAATTTAATTTATTAAAGATTCGTACTGTTAAACAAACGACTCACAATAACTGAATTCGTACTACCTGTATATAATTTTTATTTTTTTCCTTAATTATCTATATCATATTTCTACGTACACGTAAATCGTAGATATATAATATAGCCGTGTGACATTTTTTACAACTCAATAAAAGGACAATGCGACCATACATTATTTTTATGTCATGAATATTTCGGTCCACATACCCCAAGCAATGCCACAAAGCGTAGTCCTGAGCCACCTCCATTCGTCAACATCCTGTATCATCTAGTGACTGCCCTAAGCCTCGCTTACCAGTACGAAGCTGCTACTCGAAATTCTTTCTTCCGGATCTTATTTTCATGTAAGAATTTCGGTCTTGACAGCCACTCTAAATAGAGATTTGCCATCGGCAAAGGCCAGGATTATAGTGCCCGAGTGTTTGCGCAAGCACAGATGAATGCTCGCTATTCCCTCACTCTCAAAGTCCGATGGGACGGCAAGCCGATACGGTCGAAGAGAGATAAAGCGCAGCACCAACAAACGGCTTTAGGTGCTTTCCAAAGCATGGAGGTTCCTGACTTTATTTATTATTTAATTTAACAGTAAAAGGAGATTAAACAGTGGGTAGAGCCAGGCGGCAGCTTTTGCTGTCGCATGGATGGGCCGGCTCGAACCGGGGGTGGTAACACGACCTCACAGAATACCAGCGTGAAGTAGAGGTTGACCTCTGCGTTTCGCTCGGTGAGTGGCCGGAGGCCCTTTTTACTGGATATGAGGCATTCCATCCTAGTCCCTCACGGGTGAAAACGCATCTGCATTTTGATCTGTAACAGAGGATAGATGTAGATGTCTATGGGCCGCAGCAACCACTTACCATCAGGTGGACTGTGTGCTCGTTTTTCACCCTTATCCTATATAAAAAAAACTCCGGGCTAATACTAAGAATAACTTTACAGAAAAACACAACAAGTAAATGATTTTTGTTGTCTTGACCAAATATCTTTAAAATTTAAACCCGGGACCTCATGATCAGAAGTCGCATTTACGACTACTAGACTAACGAGACAATCCAAATGTAACTATACCAATGGAAGTAGCGACCGCCAAGTAAAAAGAAGCTATGTTTTTTTTTCTAAATTAATCAACAAATAATTAATAGAATCAGGCGTTACTTTGCGGAAGTCCATTATATTAAAGTTGGTAAAAATTACTTTGCGTATATCCACTCGATAAAATAAAATAATGCTTCTTACCTAGTTTGAAGAAAGAAGGAGGGAGGGCAGGAAGTGCTCTTCAAACGAGGTAAGACACATCATTTTATTTTATAGAGCTGATGTGAGCAAAGTAATTTATTACCAACTTTAATGAACAAATATCATCATTACTTTGGCCAGTTTGCACAAAATATACATTAGTTGTTTACTTAAACCTTCCTCGTAATCGACCTATCCATCGATGAAAACTGAATGAAAATCCCCACAGAAGTGTTGTACCTATTCTAGACAGACGTACGGGGAACCTCAATTTAAAATATGTATAGTTAATATACCAAGACTAAAGAAGATATTAACCTATTTTATACTTTTTCAACATTCACATCAGTTTCTGTTAATTGCTTTCGTTCAGAAGCTTAGCAAGCCGTATAATATTTCGTTAATAATGCCCGATTCTTATAATCAAGAATGTTTCGTTCTTCGTAACGACTTTTTTATTACATACGAGGTGCGTGTAAAAACAGTTCATATAACAAACTATTCATTAGCAACCTAGGCTGAGTTAATATTAAAAAACTAATAAGTTTTTAAATACATAAACTGATATTTAGTATACTTTATTTATTTTGGTAACTGGTTTTTCATGCACTAAATTTACTGCAAAATTGATCGTAAAAGATAACAAAGTGTTTATAATTATAAAAAACCAAATTATAAATAAGGGTTGCAACATTTGACTCTCGAATTAAATATACGAAACGAATACATTACTGGGTGCGAAAACCTGGAAAGCAGTGAGTGAATAAATTGTGCACTAGTTATGAACCAAAGATTTCTACAAATATTTGTTTTACTATTATTTAAAGACTTCTTTTTTGACAACCTATTATTTTGCATGTTTATTATTATAAATTAATTTTATTATACTTTGTAAATTGTTGTGCATTTTTAATTTTACTTTTATCAGAATCAATTACGATGTATAAGTTTTATTAATTTAATTATGATTATAATTAACGATACATAATAGTATATTAATAGATAATAATCTTATTACTTCCCCTATATTTTTTTATCAAATCCACACAAATTGTGCAGCATAATACAGCCTAAACTTATATACACTAAGAAAATGGCAGAAGTTGTGCGAGGGAGAAAACTTCTTCTAAATCGCACAGTGGTAAACTGCTAATCATCCAGATGGTATGGATGGTATCGCGAATTTTGTGGCGATGCGCGATGGTGAAATTGAGCGGCTGGAATTAGTTCGAACAATTCCTCAAAGCACTCCCCGTGATCATCATCATTAAAGCCCTTCACAAGTCCACTGCTGAACATAGGCCTCCCCCAAAGAATGCCACAAAGCACGGTCCTGAGCCACCTGCATCCATCGACTTCCTGCATATCTTAACCAAGTCGTCACTCCATCTAGTGGCGGGGACGCCCTACACTTCGCCCTGCCGGTACGAGGCTGCCACTCGAGAACCTTTCTTCCCCATCGGTTGTCGGTTCTCCGAGCTATATGGCCGGCCCATTACCACTTCAGCTTACTAATCCGTTGGGCTATGTCGGTCACTCTGGTTCTACTGCGGACATCCTCATTTCTGAGTTTATCACGCAGAGAAACTCCGAGCATAGCCCTCTCCATAGCTCGCTAAGCGACCTTGAGCTTCCTGATCCGGCCAACAGTGAAGGACCACGTCTCAGTTCCGTATGTCATCACTGGCAACACGCACTGGGTGTACAGTCCCGTTTTCAAGTTTTGAGGTATACCTGACGGGAAGATGTGCCGTAATTTCCTGAACGCTGCCCAACCGAGTTGAATCCGTCGATTGACCTCTCGGTCGAAGTTGGACTTACCTAGTCGGACTATTTGTCCCAGGTAAACATACTCGTCAACAACTTCGAGCTTAGTGTTCCCAACAACTACCGGCATAGGTGTGACATGGACATTAAATATGATCTTTGTTTTGTCCATGTTCATCTTAAGACCTATCCGTTGGGAAACACTATTGAGGTCATTGAGCATAGTGGTTAGATCCTCCAGCAATTTTGCCTTAAGGACTATATCGTCGGCAAATCGAAGGTGAGTGATATACTCGCCATTGATGTTGATACCGTATCCTTTCCAGTCCAGAAGCTTGAAAACGTCTTCCAATGTAGCGGTGAAGAGTTTCAAGGATATGACGTCACCCTGTCTTACACCTCTCTGCAGTCGGATAGGTTTCGTACTCTGGTTCTGTACTCGGATAGCCATCGTAGCTCTACTGTACAAACACTTCAGCACTTCGATATACCGACAGCCAACTTGGCACCACTGAAGGGACTGCAGCACCGCCCAAATTCCGACGGAATCAAAGGCTTTCTCATAGTCCACAAACCAGACATAGTGGCAAATTGTACTCTTTGGACTTCTGTACAATTTGCCGAAGGGTATGTATGTGGTCTATGGTGCTAAAGTCCTTTCGGAAACGGCTTGTTCGGAGGCTGGACGTCATCAAGTCTGCGCGTGAGACGATTCGTAATGACTCTCAAAAACAGCACGTAGACGCGGCTCAGAAGGGAAATCGGTCTGTAGTTCTTCAAGAGAGCGTTGTCGTCTTCCCTGAAGAACAAGGCCACCACACTTCTGCTCCACGCCTCCGGTGTAATGCCACCATGGAGGACGGAATTATAGAGCTTCTGAAGGACTTCAAGTACCGGTCTTCCACCCGCTTTGAGAAGCTCCGCTGTAATTCCATCCTCGCCTGGGGCCCTACCGTTTTTAAGGTGCTGGAGAGCCATTCTAATCTCGCTCAGACTGACGTCCGGGATATCTTCGGAAAGTGGAATAAGACTCGCTCTTGGATCGTTACTCACACTTGCGTGTGGCTCCAACGATGACGTGTACAGCTGCTCATAGAACCTCTCAATCTCACTCAAAATCTCAGGTTCCCGGAAACGATGCTGCCACACTCTGTCCTCAGCTTTGACAGTTAGCTCTTTCTGGCAGACAAATCTCTGGCAAAGACTTTGGAGCCTTGGTTCCGCTCGATCGCATCTTCAATACGAGCTGTATTGAAGTTGCGCAAGTCCCGCCGCATGCATTTGGAGATCTGTCTGTTCAGTTGCCTGTATGCTGTCAAGTCTGTTGAAGAATGTAGCTTCATCTCCCGTCTAACAGCCATGAGATTAAGAGTGTGATCGGAGAGTTTTTGTGTTCTTCTGCGGCGGGTCTTGCAGAACTTAGCTCCGACCGCATGGACAGTTTCCACGAGCTTGTCATTCATATCGTCCACTTCATTGCAGTCTTCTAGGCACTGAAAACGGTTTTGTTACTCGAGCTGAAAGGTTTCGGGACTTTGGAACAGAGCACGAGGGGGACGGAGCGTTGACTTCATTAGACGAGACCTCTCCAACTTAACGTTTAGGTTCAGTGTGCCTCTAACCATTCGATGATCGCTGCCGGTTTTCATCCTCGCGATCACTGAACAGTTGTCATCTGGTCGTCATAATGAAGTCAATCTCATTTTTTGTCGAACCGTCGGGGCTCGACCAGGTCCACTTCCCGTGGGGCCGCTTCTGGAAAATAGAGTTCATCAAAAGAGTCTTTCTTTCTCCATGAAGTCGGCCAGCTGCTGGCCCCTTAGTTTCCGTTGCCCTATTCCAAATTTCCCGACTTTCAGCTCACCGTTCTCTCTTGTGCCTAGTTTTGCATTGAAGTCTCCCATTAACACCGTGTATTGGGTTTTGGAGGAATGCATGGCTATAGAGATATCCTCATACATTTCCTCCACCTCCTCATCGGGGTGTGCCGAGGTTGGTGCGTAAACCTGTATGACCTTCAGCGAATACCGTTTGGTGATTCTGAGTATAAGGTACGCAACCCTCGTCGACACACTCCCAATCTTTACAACGTTGTTAACGAGAGACTTGTGGACGATAAATCTGACACCTCCTTGGGACAGATGGTCGCCCTCCCGGTAATAGAGCAAATTGTCGGATTCGAGGATTACCGTGTCCTTCCCTACTCTTCGGACTTCGGATAATCCTATAATATGATAGCGTAACTTGTCTATCTCTTCTTCCAGCTCCACAATCTTCTCGTCAGTCCTCAGGGTGCGTGCGTTGTATGTTGCCAGGTCGAGTCGTCGTAGGTGGCAACCGAACCTCCACCGGAGATTCTTAGCACCCCCTGTTACAAACTATTAAAAAAAGTCAGAATTCTACCGTCGCAAATAACATGTTCATAACGAAAGAAATATATCAAACCTACCATGAGTTTGGCATTTGTCTAACATCTCATTATTGTATGTAAAAAAGGTAATAAAATAAGTGAGTGCCTCTACGTGATGTTTCATAACCGTAATAAAGAATGAAAGATAATATCATGTTTGCCTTCTTTATGTCTTTACGACCAAATCGAGACTACATTCGAAATATATTCCCCCACATACGTCGCCAACAGTATAACTCCTGAATTATGATTTTTATGAGTTTATACTAAATCTCTGTGTTTATGAATGGTATGGTATAACAATATATCCTAAAACTATACAATTGGTATTAATAGTTATAATTATATATTATACCCCAAATTAGATGGAGTGACGACTTGGTAAGTGATTTAGGTAGTCGATGGATACAGGTGCCTTAAGACCGTGCTTTAGGGCATCCCTTGGTGGAGGTTTATGTTCAGCAGCGGACTTTTGATAAGCTGGACTTATGATGATGATGATGGTGAAATTAAACATTAACGTTCTCCAGACCGAATTTCGGTCACGGCGGCCAGTCTCAGAACAAGCCATCTGTAGAGGACAGCTTTCTAGTGCGCCTGTGTGTGCGCAAGCACAGGTGCACTCACTATTCACTCACGCCCGTGGTCCGATACGACGGCAATCCGGACCATCACTCATTCACACGTCAAGCGCTGGACTAACCGCTTCGCGTGCTTTTTGAGGCATATGGTTGAAACACCGCCATCTTCCTGACTACGTACTGCTACTGAAAATTTCATGATAGAAATTATGTCGCACATCGACAAAACTCGAGATACCATCCATAACATCTGGATAATTGGCGGTCCACCACTGTTCGATTTACAAGAAATTCTCCTTGTGGAATCGAATACCACCAGCGATTTTTCCGGACGATTCTACTTAGGAATCTTCAAAAAAAAAACGCTTACTCTTTTTTAAACGGCCGGCAACGCATCTGCAATTCCCTTGGTAATGCAGTTGTTCATGGACAGTGGCAGTCACTTGCCGTCAGGTGAGACGCATGCTCGTTTGCTCCCTCTCATATAAAAAAGCCACTAACTGATTTTCTCCGAGATCGATCCGGGATTCGAATCCAGGATCTCATGATCAGCAATCGCATTTGCGACAACTAGATCAACGAGGCTGTTGATTACACATTATGACCTAAAAGGCGAGGTTAATTTATACTAGAAATGCTTAACGTGTAATGTATCATTTAGAAAACGATTATGACGCACAGTAATCGATTAGGCAAATATCTACTTAGTGTGTTCTTTCAGCTTTGAAATAAAATAAGTACTAAATATTTATTTTATTTGAACAAACCCCAAGTATCTAGCAGAATTCCAGAGCGTAAGTCACTAGTAGGATTATAATGGAAGTATTTTGTCAAAGTTTAACCTAATTTAGAATATTTTGTCACCAACCCTTTCTATAAATATGCAAATTCTTCATTGTGTTGTCACAATTTTTAAAAATATTAGTAAGGTTATGATTATTTTAAGTTTTAATAAGGCTAAATAAAAAATACTTCTTTGGCTGTGACGGAACTTATAAGAATATAGCAGCATTAAGCTGCTATTTTAAGCTGGTATTCTGTGAGAGCTTGGCCATTCCCCGGTCGAGCCGGCCCATTCGTGCTACGGTACGTTCCTCAAGAGAGGTCAATGTTCAGCAGTGAACTTGTCGTAGGATGTGATGATGATGATGATCACGATGAGGTTACACATGTTATCATTCAGACCAAATCTCGTCCTCGACGGCCAATTTCCTCAAAGAATAGCGTCAGTGCACCAAAGTGCTCGTGTGTGTGCGATGACATGCCAAATCCGACGCAACTGAAGAGATATAAAGCACTGGACCAACGGTTTTGCGTGCTTTCCGAGGTACGGGGGTGAAACATGGATCTGGATGTTTGTCCTAGTGCATTCTACGTGTGTAAACTACCTCTAAGATACAGGAAAAAATACTAGTATGGGGATAACGCCTTTTAAATACGGAAAAATCATCACTAATTTCCTAACTACATGCTGTTACTGAGAAGTCGACTTTAACCAAATAAATAAAAAAAATCCGCAATAATAATTATCAGTACTTTATTTAATAAACATGAAATGCAGTTGTCTGTGGTCGTCTCACAGTTAAGTCTATTTTATTCCTTGCATCTCTTAAAAAAATCGATAATCGAATAATAACACGAAATAGGAACAACGACAATCGAATGATAATTTAGATAAAAAAATATTATTTAAAGAAAAAAAATTGAATTTTTAAAACTCAATACAGCGAAATTTGAAAATATTTTTGAAATTATTAAGTTTTATACATGAAATGCATTGTGCTCCGCACCTGTCGTTACACCTGCCGTCCGTTCGCGACCGTCCCGTCGTTAGTATGCGTACAGCACCTTTTACCACAACTTGCAAAAAAAGCCAAGTCTCGCAACTCAGTTCTTCTACCGTAAAAAGTTGTAAGATCCATGTAATACCAAGTCGGTTAATTTATTCAGTCCATAGATTGATACATAGATTGACTTAGCAATCGCATGAAAACACAATATATCTAACAAGTAATACATATTATATTAAATTAGATTGTTTAGTACGATTGCCAAAAAGTGACAGTAAAGTCTGGTGTTTATAAACTTGTTTGTGACGAATGCCAAGCCGTTATGTTCACTGTCCGGTTTCCAGACACAATAGTAAGACAATAGCAATGACCTATATGTAGTGCACGAAACAGCGAAAGGGTTAAACATGTTTAAGCCTGCTCCTTGATGATATACAGCCTCGCAACATGGCCGTTTGTCACCCTCACGGTGCGGTGGCTAGCGATTGGTTGCGTGGTTGGAGGGTAGGCGGACGTATCGCAGTAGTCTGTTGTTAATTTTACAGCAAATATCTGCGTACGTCAGGTGGCGATTGATCGCATAACGTAATCGCTCTCTACGTAATTGGAGCGCGGTTGCGTCAGCAAGTAGTATAAATAGCAGTAGTTTCGGCTCGCCGCGCACTTAGCGGCCAGCCTCCGCAGAGTCTACTTCATCTACTGCGTGCTTGCGTGCGTGTAGGTATGCGTGCGTGCATTTGCGTTTGCCTGTGCGTGTGCGTGTGTATGTACGGGACCGTGGAGCGTGCGTGCGCGAGTACGTGCGTGAATACGTGCGTGCGTGTATGCGTACGTGCGTGCGTGTGTGCGTACGTGCGTGCGTGTGTGCGTGCGAGCGTGCGTGCGTGAATACGTAAGTGCCTGCGTGCGTCGTGCGTCCGTGAGTGAAGCATGCGTGCGTGCGTGCGTGCGTGTTTTTGTGCGTGCGTGTTCGTGTGCGTGTGCGTGTGCGTCTACTTGTGCGCGTACGTGTGTGTTTCATTTAGTATACAATGCTTGCAAATACTGAATTCATTTTCTTTGCGGAATTAAAAATATAGTTATGCTTCTCAGTAGTTATGCACACACTATTCTTTTCGGCTATCGTTTCTTTTTCGCGTTTATATGTAAAACGAAGTTTAATAAATTCTAATGACTGCGATTGAAGCATGTTTTTACTCTATTTTCTCTCTCTCTTACGAGGTTGTTACTCTATCCAATGTGGGGCCACTCTACACTACGGGGGGAACCTTTCTTCCATATCAGTTGTTAGTTATTCCAGTCATACGAGTGGCAATGAAAATTAAATTATTAAATGAAGTGGCAATATGGCCAGCACATTATCACTTCATTTCAATAATACTATGGGTTATGACGTAGTCTTCATAATTAAAATGCAAAATGAAGACATAAAAGTGACATAATATTTATATTCTTCGCTTCTTCTTTATGCTATCTCTTAAAGCATTTAATTGATTTAGCAGTTTACCATTACAATGGAACGCGCTTTGTTAAGTAGCTTTGGAATCTCTTGAAGTGCCATAATCCTTTTAACCTGAAGTAATTCCGATTTTATTTCGCCCAATTAAGGAAAAACTACCAATAAAAATGTTTAATCAAACAAAATTACCTACTGCCTCTTGTACATGAACTAGTTAAAATTTCTCATCGCATCCGGATTCAGCTTTTTAGCCTATGCAACAAACGACTGTCTCGCAACTAAGTCCTTGCTGCAGATAATAACGTTACGAATTTTATTGGGAGACTTGAAGCATGAACGTCTTCATACTACGTTGGGATTTTTAAGGTCTTTAATCTCAGCAATGAAGTACCACATATTGATTCCGCAAATCATAATAGGTCACGGTTATTATACTTACTGGAATTTTCAATATAAGACGAACTATAAAATAATTCGACTAACCACTTGATCAAAGAAAGCTCTTTAGCAAGCCGCTGCCCTGGGAAGAAATAGCAAGATAGCCCAGCAGTTACTTTTTAAAAACATTTTTTAAATACTTAGTATGTTGTGCAATGAAGTATAAAGTAGTTTATGAAGTCATCGTATTTCAAATGGGTCTCTTTTATTGTAAGAGGTAATAATTACGCTTTGAGGGTGAATTGTAGAACTCAAAGGTCTAGCATCATTGACGCTCCTTATCATGATATTTTTTTAAACCTGACTCATTTTGGTTTAAGTGTATTGCAGTATTTTATGTACTTAAAAATCTGCCACTAGTTTGAAAATTCAACCCGTTATACAGAATATCCAGAGCCATTCTTTTTTAAAAATAACGATTCAATTTAGGTAGGTATTTCTGGTTTCTAAACCAGCCTTATGTACAGTTAGTTAATTGAGACGGTTAATAATTCGTGGGCATGTAATTTTTTTAAATTAGTTATAGCAGTCCTATAAATAATACGAAAGTATTGTAAAAATACTTATTCCTATTATATATTATGGTTGTACAGAAAACCTACAATCTTTTTCTTACTTAGCCTGTCCTGTTCTTTTAGCTATTTCAGTAATAATATTTTAATTCATAATTGTTCAATTAACAGTTTCCATAATGAATTTCGCTGTTGTTTATTGTAAGTTACTCTTATGGCTCAGCTAAAACATAAATGGACCAAGACTCGAACCACTCATATGCATAGCTGAGTCTAAAGACAATGTACCATTAATGCTAACATTTTTTTACTATTTAAAAAATTAGATTCTATGATTTAAATAGCCTGGTCACGAATACTTTAATACTTTTTGTCTAAACGACGAAACATGAATGAAGGAATGCCTCGATTCCAGTGAAAAGGATCTCTAGTTCTCTACACCACCATACGAAACACAGCAACGTTAAGCTGGTATTTTACTCTGCTATTCTGTGAGAGCGTGGTCCATCCCCATTCGAACCGACCTATTAGTTCTACAACTATAATATATCTGCAGCGATGCTTTACCACGTTTCAAAAAGGAATATAATTTTCTTTCGTTTGAACGGAACTGAACCCTGAACTACTACTACTAGTAAAGAATCCACTTTAGTACTCGAGGGTGCCAATTCATTCCCGTTTCCATTATAATTAAAAAATGAAAATAGCCGTTTATGGGCCCACAACCTTCATTCAACATCAAAGGGCTGTGTTCTCATTTATCACCATTACTACTAAAAATTAGTTGTTACAGCTTGATTTACGTCCTAAGATCGTAAATTTAGATACCATGGCTTTTAAACCACGCAATCATCACAAAATCTAGTAACGTGGGACCACTGAACCACAATTTAAATGGCTACAATATTATACTGTGAAACACGGAATTATTAGCGTTGAGTATTTAATGGATGTACTTCAACTTCGACCCTCTACAATTACAACTATCTGAACCACTTTACGTGAGCGTCAATTAGTTTTAATGCTTCACTAAAAGCACACATTATGTCCCTCTTCAAATTTTAAATTAATTTCAAACGTGATATTTTTGGAATTGTGATGGGTTATGAGTATCAAAATCACTTTTTAGTTTGTGATTCTAACTTCGGCATTTTGTGTGATCTCGTCCGTTGACAAGCAGGTAAGGTCGGCAAAAAAAACCGTTACCGTTACAGCTTATTAAAGTCTACTGCTGAATAAAGGCTTCCGTCAAAGACATCGTGAGGAAACGTGCATGTCTGAGAAATAAGAAAAATATGTTTCGACAACATGTGAAGTTCTACAATATGCAATGAGGTAGCGCAGCGGACATTTCCTTGCCTTACAACCCTCTCAGAAATCGTCGGTCGAATCACGAAGGGGCGTATCCCACAAATATTCGATTTTTAGTTATCTCCACCATCGTAATCTATAAGGCAAGTTTTATAGCGTCACGAAAGGGCGTAATTTAAAACACACCGGAAACAGATTTACAAACAATTACGAAAAGCCCTATCTGCTATTCATCCCAATTTAAAAATCACGAATAGTCGTATCCACCAGTTACGCCTATTCTTACCTGTTCCCATGCAATTTTTTTTTCACGAAGAGGCGTAACCTATCTAACGTGATTACGCGAGTGAAACAATGACAGGTCAAGACATGTTAAGCAGTCGAGCGAAGTTAGTTGCAAGTTAATAAGGTGCATTGTTTGTTTACGAATATTAAAATTAATAAAATTCTGTCTTCAAAGTGAATGAATACTTATTTTAAGAGTTACTTTTATTTGTGTTTTATACAAATCACAAGGTTATTTTACAGTAATGTACCTATTGCTTTTAAACGCATAGTTACCTAAAAGATGAATTAATATTTTAGGTTAAAATTTTAGAAAAGTTATTTATTTGTTATTGCAATGTTTTGTTACCTAAACCATTGTTTAAATAATATGCAAGTTACAATGTCAGTGTTTAACTATTCCTAAATGTGACAGTGTGTAATTAATTTTCTTATTTACGGTTAAATTATTCTTTACAGATA
This sequence comes from Parnassius glacialis, assembly GCA_033319125.1. Taxonomy (NCBI): domain Eukaryota; kingdom Metazoa; phylum Arthropoda; class Insecta; order Lepidoptera; family Papilionidae; genus Parnassius; species Parnassius glacialis. The sequence goes on from JAVANC010000010.1 coordinate 47,078,062, forward strand.
CCTACTATCTACTTAACTTTCTGTGGGATGGTTTTTCAATGATGGACGTGTTAGTTACATGGAAAGATGGCACTCAAAATGTTATACACACACGGGAATTATTTCCAATCAGAAAAGGTCAGAAGATAACACTTGGTACAAAGGTGAAAATGTTGTATGAACGAAAATGGTGGTATGGTACAGTAACTGTTGTCGAAGCAAAAGAATACTCTTCGTCTGAAGACGAACCACTTTCAACTTATGTTCCTGCAAACCGTGTGCAAAATTGCTGCGAGTACATTAACTGTCATAATCCTATTTTGACTACTTGTACGGAATGTGCTTGTTTCTTGTGCGCTGAACATTACCAAGAAGACGCTTCCTGCTCTAATCATATTTTAGTTAGCAATAACATATCCACATCAAAAAATCAGGATACCAGCTGTGCACGACGCAAACAGCGTGATACAAACAAAAGACATTGTAACCGGCACTAGTTGAACAACCTAGGAGCAGTGGGCATGACGACGGTGTAATTATCGGGCCACGCCTCCGGTTCGACAACTAGCTGGGGTTGTGCGGAAGAACTAGGCGCAGCCTTATGCGGGATTAAAATATAACTTCGTGTAAATAATTGTATTACTTATGTTGAACGATAAAAAATAATGTTATATTATAACTATGTTTAAGGTTGAGTTGTAACTATGCAATAACTCTCCCAAATAAAGGCACCGTATGAACAGGGAGAGTTAGCATAGACTTAAAATGTAAACTATAATTATTAAATATAGTAAATATTTACTTTTTAATATAATAAATATATTAAGCCATTAGGCACATAAGATAATGACCAAAGAGCATGTTATCGTAACGCGGCCGCGGAGCAAATGAAGCCACACGCACCGCGCCACGGCGTTTTATATTTATAGTGCTGAGGCGGGGGGAAGGATCCTCCGCCTAAAGCAGCTGAAAATTATGATTTAGCACTGTAAATAAATAAAAATATTGTTATGAACACCTTAGTATAATAATTAGTTGTAAGAATATTATATAGTTAATTATGTTTGTTAGCTCGTAAGTTTATTGGATAAATAAAGATAGGCGCGGGGGTGAGGCAAGGGTCCGCTGGCCAGCAGCGGCCAAATCATATAAAAGACGGGCCGGCCGCTAGGGTCGGCAGTCGCTCTCCAGCCACCGAAAAGGCACCAGCAAGAAAAGAAAGTAAAAGTTCCTCCTCACCGCCGCTTGCCTCCAGTTAAAAGCAAGACCAGCGCGTTTTATTCCATTTTTCGCACGGCGTTACGGCGATCCGTAATATTAATGGTCCTTCGAGAAGCCGGATTACTAGAAGAAAAAGACAATATCGGTCTTGGTATTGCCGGAAGAAAGAAGCAAACCGCAAGAACGAAAAAATATTATTGTGAAGAAAAATGGTGATTACGCGTAGTAACAGCGGAGAATCATCGAAGCGTCGCAAGGATGAACAAACAACCCAGGGGGCCACAGAAGAGGCCTCCGGGGGTGACTCAGCCGCTAGTGGTTCAACAAACGCCACTAGTGAAACCACAACGGTTAGCGATACGACCGCTACCTCTGCAACCGATAGAACGACCGCAACGGAAGAAACCCAGCAAGAGGGTGATGAAAGATCGCAGTGCACATTGAAGCCGGGCGAGACTAGGTCACGCCGCTCCGTAGCCTCACGCAAGAGACTCCTCGCGGAGTTAGAGGCGAAAGAGCGGTTAGCCGAACTCAAGCTCGAGCAGGCTCAGTTGCAAGCAAGAACGGAATTGCAAGAAATACACGTGCAGCGACTACAAGCAGAAGCCGGATCAACCGATGATGAAGATGAAGAAATAGAAGACGATTTGGCACCAGTGCGCATTAGTACATGGTTGCAAGAAAAACCTGCATCGCAACCCGCGCCACAACCAGCACTGCAGATCGCACCACCCGTACTTCAACAGTGTGCGCCGCAATACGCTCCGCAACATACCGCGCCGCAACCCACGTCGTACTTCGCGCCGCAACCAGCACTACAGATCGCACCACCCGTACTTCAACAGTGTGCGCCGCAATACGCTCCGCAGCATACCGCGCCGCAGAAAAAAGACTATGAACAGGCGCAGCAACAAATCGACGTCGCTACCTTAGCCGCTGCTCTATCACAAGCAGTACGAAGCACAAGGGAGCCGCCGAAATATATACAAGAGCTGCCCTCATTCAATGGTAGCAGCAAAGAATGGCTCAGCTTCAAGACAATGTACGAAGAATCTTCACGGCGAACGAAAACATAGCGAGAATACGCCGAAGCTTAAAAGGGACAGCAAAAGAAGCCGCAGGTTGCCTACTTATAAGCCAACCAGATCCCAAAATTATAATAGAAGCTTTGGAAAGGAGATTCGGACGACCAGAAGCGTTAATTCACTTGGAAATAGAGAAGCTGAAGCTGCTGAACAAAGTTACGGACAATCCCAGGGAGCTATGCATATTTGCAAATCGCATAGCAAACGTAGTGGGCACCGTGGAAGCACTCAAGAAAGCACACTATCTGCATAGTCCAGAAATGACGCGAGTTATCACAGACAAACTCACGCCCATATTGAAAAGCAAATGGTACGACTATGCAGCCAGAAAGAAAGAAGATATCCCAGAGCTTAAGAAGATATCAATGTTCTTAAACGAAGAAGCGGATAAATGCAGCGCGTATGCCTTGCCGGAGTTCATCACAGAGGACAGCGAAACGAGAGAGCGAAGACCGAGAAAAATAGAACGTGCCTTCGCCACAAGCAAGAAACCATATGAAGAACGCTGCCCTCAATGCAAACAAGAACACAAACTGCCCGATTGCAAGTCATACGCCGCTCTGTCCACAAATGACAGATGGGAAGTAGCAAAGAAGTACAATATCTGCTACCGCTGTCTGCGAGGCAAACATCGTCGATTGCTGTGCAAAGCTCCACCGTGCGGAAAAGACGGATGCATGATGAAACACCATAAATTGTTGCATCACGACAGAACAGCAGTAATGGAAAAAGAACCCGCTATGGAAACCGCAACATCGGCAAAGGAGGTCAACACAGCGACTCGACCGTACAAGCACCGCCGCGCTTACCTAAAGATTGCGCCCGTAACAATAAGGGGGCCGCTGAGCTGCGTCGAAACATATGCATTATTGGATGAAGGAAGCACGGTCACCTTAGTCGATGCCTCAATCGCCGACGTCATCGGCGCCGACGGCCCAGCCCACACAATGTGGATAAAAGGGGTCGGCTCGGAGGTGAAACACGAGAAGAGCAAGATCGTCAGCTTTAAAATAAGAGGAACGTACGCGCAAGAAGAACACAACATAGAAGCAGCGCGTACGGTAGAGCGGTTGGACTTCGCGCCAGAATCCGTGAATGAAAATCACTTGGAGAATTGCCCACATCTGTTGGATATCAAAGAGGATATCACCTACGAACGCGCCTCACCGAAAGTACTAATCGGGCAAGATAACTGGCACCTCATAGTGTCTAGAAAACTGCGCGTCGGCCGTCGAGACCAACCAGTCGCCTCATACACCAACCTGGGCTGGGTTCTGCATGGCTGTCATAGCTCATTGACGTCGACGGTCACCTTCTGCGGCAGACTACATCAGAGGGAAGATGCACCACCGATAGAAGAAGAAATAAAAAATTATTTCAAATTGGAGTCACTGTGCATCGAGCCGAGAAGACCGAGAGAAGATCCCGAGCAGCGAGCCATGCAAATATTGAACGAAACCAGCCAGAGGTCAGCGGACGGCAGATTCGAGACAGGGTTGTTGTGGAAACAAAAGGACTTCCAAATACCAAATAATTATAAAGAAGCGGAAAGGCGCCTGCACACATTAGAGAAGAGGCTCGACCGAGACAGCAATCTCAAGCTACAGTACGAAGAACGCATAGAGAACCTCTTCAACTCGGGTTACGCAGAGCGCGCGCCAATGCCACCGCCGCAAGGAAGGACATGGTATCTGCCACACTTCCCAGTCATCAACCCTGCGAAACCGAACAAGCCGCCGAGATTGGTACACGACGCCGCAGCGAAGACAGCCGGAATATGTCTCACCGATATGCTTCACTCGGGGCCCGACTTATTACAATCATTGCCCGGAGTGATCATGAGGTTCCGACAGTATCCGTATGCAGTGAGCGCCGACATAAAAGAAATGTTCATGCAGATTAAAGTGCGCAAAGAAGATAGAGACGTTTTACGTTTCTTGTGGAGAGGCAAGCGGCGGGAGGACCAACCGGAGGAATATAGGATGACGTCAATCATCTTTGGAGCGACATCATCACCATGCACAGCATTATACATCAAAAATAAAAATGCTGAAGAACATGCTGAGGCGTACCCAGAAGCTGCGGTCGCCATAAAAAGAAACCATTATATGGACGACTACTTGCAGAGCTTCCACTCTGTCACGGAAGCTCAGCAAACTGTAAAAGCAGTCGATCACGTCCACAAACAAGCGGGATTCGTACTCAGCGGGTGGACATCGAACGAAGAAAAAATAATAGAAGAAATAACGACAGAGCATAGACAACACGACGCGACCGTGTGCCTGGGCGGAAAAGAAACTGAGAAGACGCTAGGCCTGCTCTGGCATGTACAAAGCGATCATATTGGATTCAATACTAACAATATGAAGATGCCTGCCGACGTAAAAGAAAAACAGCGCTTGCCAACTAAACGAGAAGCGTTGAGCGTCATAATGGCATTATTTGACCCGCTGGGGTTAATATCACCGGTGACCACCCCAGCGAAGAGAATATTTCAAGACACATGGCGTTACAAGGCGGACTGGGACGACCCTCTGCCAACAGAATTAAAAGAAAAATGGGAAGGCTGGATTACTTCACTTAACGCCATAGAACAACTAAGAATACCGCGATGCTACGATTACAACCCGGTGTCGACGCGCCAACTACACACATTCGTCGACGCAAGCGAGGAGGCCTACGCAGCAGCAGTGTATTGGAGGACGGAGCGAGCAGACGGCAGCGTTAACATAACATTGGCCGCCGCCAAGAGCCGCGTAACACCACAGAAACCAGTCTCCATACCACGGCTCGAGTTACAAGCGGCACTGCTGGGAGCTCGTCTGGCGCAGACCGTGGTCGATGAACACGATGGCGACATAGCGGGCAAGACATACTGGTGCGACTCCCGTACTGCACTGGTGTGGATAAGATCGGAGCCTCGCGCGTACAAAGCTTTCGTCGCTCATCGCCTGGCGGAGATAGAAGATACAACCAAAAAGAACGAATGGCGTTGGCTACCGTCTAAAGACAACGTGGCAGACGACGCAACCCGAGCCACACCAGATAGGTTCGACGACTCGCACCGATGGTTCCGAGGGCCCCCGTTTCTGCAGCGTCCACCGGCAGAATGGCCGCAGGAAGAGAAAACGATACAATACGACACCGGGGAAGAGCGAGAAATATGTAGCATCGCTGTTAAAAGTGAAGACTCGCCAACAACACATCTTCCACAAATAGGAAGATTTTCTAAATGGATTCGCCTCATAAGGGCGACAGCGAGAGTCCTCCTATTCATCGACATGTGCAGACCAAACAAGCACGTGGTGAAGGCTGGGCGTAAACGCAACAAAGCGAGACAAGGTAGCGACCCTGGCTGGCAGAGAACAAACAAACGTAACACCCCCGCCAAGGAGAAAAAGGCGACTCCTACTGCCTCATCGCTTGTAGGAATACCGGCCGCTTATCATATGAGAGCCGAACAACTGTGGGTGCAAGCCAGTCAGCGGGAAAGCTTCACGAAGGAGCTCAAGAGGATCACCAGCGGAAGTGTGCCGGGAGGCGACGACAAACTAGGCCACCTGAGCACATACATTGATGAAGAGGGGACCCTACGCCTTAGGGGTCGAATAAAAGCGGCATCAGAAGTGGAGGACGACATGTACGACCCTCCCATATTAGACGGGAAGCACGCGTACACTCGTCTGTACATAGCACACGTACACGAGAGGCTGCATCACGGAGGCGTAGAAACAGTTGTGAACGAATTAAGACAGAGATTGTACGTAAGAAAAATACGTCCAGTAGTGAAAACTGTCATCAAAGGATGCCTACCGTGCCGTCTAAGAAAAGCCAAGCCTGCATCACCGTCTACAGGAAACCTGCCGTCCGCACGCCTCGCTCATCACGCACGTCCATTCACATACACCGGACTAGACTACTTCGGGCCAATAGAAGTCACAGTGGGACGACATCGCGAAAAGCGCTATGGCGCGTTATTTACCTGCATGACGTCGCGAGCAATACACATAGAAGTAGCCCACTCGTTAAGCGCAGACTCAGCCGTGTCGGCGCTTAGGCGTTTTATGAGCAGAAGAGGATGCCCAAAAGAAATATGGAGTGACAACGCTACGTGCTTCAAGGCAGCCGACAAGGAGATGGCCGAAGCAGCACTCACAGCCCTCGAGCACGAAACCACATGTCAACAGATTGTGTGGAAGTACATACCGCTATCAGCACCGTTCATGGGCGGCGTATGGGAGCGAATGGTTCGCTCCGTGAAAGAAGCCCTACGCGTCACCCTCAACGAGCGCTATCCCAGTGACGAGACATTGGGGACCCTGCTCGCCGAGGTCGAAAACACTGTCAACTCCAGACCCCTCACACACGTCTCAGTCGATCCAGGAGACCCTGAAGCCATCACGCCGAATCACATCATCATCGGTCCCAACTCGCACGTACCTGCGCCGGGGCACTTCAGCGAGAGTGACGTGACGGCCCGCCAGCAGTGGAAACGAGCTCAAGCCCTAGCCGACGTGTTTTGGAGAAGATGGGTTAAAGAATAACTGCCCCTACTCCAACACCGGCGGGAGCCCAGCAGCATAGGAGTATCGCCGAAGATTGGAGACCTAGTCATCATTTGTGACTCCAATCTACCACGCAACACCTGGCCCAGAGGGAAAATAAGTAATGTATATCCTGGCGTCGACGGAGAGGTACGAGTAGTGGACGTAACCACCAGCAGTGGGCATGTACTAAGAAGACCAACGAAGAAGATCGTCGTGCTACCAGAGGGATCGCAGCGTGGCGACGGCGGGAGAATGTGCACGACGCAAACAGCGTGATACAAACAAAAGACATTGTAACCGGCACTAGTTGAACAACCTAGGAGCAGTGGGCATGACGACGGTGTAATTATCGGGCCACGCCTCCGGTTCGACAACTAGCTGGGGTTGTGCGGAAGAACTAGGCGCAGCCTTATGCGGGATTAAAATATAACTTCGTGTAAATAATTGTATTACTTATGTTGAACGATAAAAAATAATGTTATATTATAACTATGTTTAAGGTTGAGTTGTAACTATGCAATAACTCTCCCAAATAAAGGCACCGTATGAACAGGGAGAGTTAGCATAGACTTAAAATGTAAACTATAATTATTAAATATAGTAAATATTTACTTTTTAATATAATAAATATATTAAGCCATTAGGCATATAAGATAATGACCAAAGAGCATGTTATCGTAACGCGGCCGCGGAGCAAATGAAGCCACGCGCACCGCGCCACGGCGTTTTATATTTATAGTGCTGAGGCGGGGGGAAGGATCCTCCGCCTAAAGCAGCTGAAAATTATGATTTAGCACTGTAAATAAATAAAAATATTGTTATGAACACCTTAGTATAATAATTAGTTGTAAGAATATTATATAGTTAATTATGTTTGTTAGCTCGTAAGTTTATTGGATAAATAAAGATAGGCGCGGGGGTGAGGCAAGGGTCCGCTGGCCAGCAGCGGCCAAATCATATAAAAGACGGGCCGGCCGCTAGGGTCGGCAGTCGCTCTCCAGCCACCGAAAAGGCACCAGCAAGAAAAGAAAGTAAAAGTTCCTCCTATATATACAAAGAAGCCAAGGTTTTGCGACACGCAGGACAAGAATATATTTCGACATATACAAAAAAAGTAGTTCCTGGAAGGAAGGTTGGTTCATTATGCAATTTAGAAAATTGCACAAAGCAAGGCCTGTACTGTTATCGTTTTAATGAACAAATACGCGAAAATATATTTATGGATTTCTATTCATTAGCAGATCTAACTTTGCAAAGAGAATATATAGTGAGATTTGTTGAAAAAAAGCCCGTAGGACGCAAAACTACTGCCACAGAATCTCGTCGGAAGTTTACCAACTGCTTTTACTTACCATTAAATGATGAGAAGCAGAAGGTATGCAAGAAAATGTTCCTCAATACTTTGGGAATTTCAGAAAAGACGTTTCGCACAGCTTTGCAAAAATTAAAGAACACCGGTGTAGTAGAAAAAGACAGAAGAGGAGGAAGGCAAGAGGTCTATCATGAAAGGGATACTCAGCTGCGATCACTCATTACTGAACATATTAACAGATTTCCGCGTGTTGAGTCTCATTATTGTAGAAAAAGTAGTACAAAAGAATATCTCCACCATGATTTATCTTTGAAAAAAATATATGGTATGTTTTTAAAGGAGTATAACCAACCCGTAAGTATGACACTTTATAGAAATGTATTCAAAGGCATGAATTTATCGTTCCATAAACCAAAAAAAGACCAATGCAGTTTATGCATGACATACAGAGGAGGTACAAGCGAGGTGAAAGAGAAGCTGCAGAATAAATATGATGCACATATTATAGAAAAAGAAGAAGTACGACGAATTAAAAACGAATGCAAGAATCGAGCAATACAAAATATAACCACTTGTTGTGCTTCGTTCGATTTACAGCAAGTCATCTATTTGCCACAATCCAATGAAAGTGCTCTTTTTTATAAAAGACGTTTGGCTAATTATAATTTCACAATTTATGATTTAGCCTCCAAAGACTGTATATGCAACTTATGGAATGAGACAATCAGTAGAAGAGGTGCCTCTGAAATTTCTACTTGTGTTTATTATTTCTTAACAAATTGTGATAGAAAGAGTGTGAAAGAAGTATTCTTATTTTGCGATGGCTGCTCAGGCCAGAATAAAAATTCCGTGATGGCGGCTATGCTCTTATACTTAATAAATAATTGTGAATCTATTGAAGAAATTAGTTTACGATACTTCTGTTCGTTCCATGGGCAAAGCGAGGGCGATTCTGTCCATAGCGCGATAGCATTTGCAATGACAAAGGCTGGGAACGTCTTTGTTCCATGCCAATTGGAGCCGATCATACGATTGGCACGCAAAAATCCATACGAAGTCAAGGCACTCAATTACAATGATTTTAAGGATTTTAAAAATCTTGCCTTAAAGTTAAGGTTACTTAAATTAAAAAACGATAACCAGACAGCCGCCCTCTTTAAATGGACAGATGTTATGGAGTTAAAAGTCTCACGAAAGTCTCAAAGTAGTCTATTTTTTAAAACGAGTCACAAGGATAAAGAATACAGATCGATATCAATAAAAAGACAAGATGTTAAATGGCTGAAGGAAGAGGTGGGACATTTAAATAAATCTCATTATGAGATATCTAAAGAAAAATATAACGATTTAATTTCTATGTGCAGGGGAGAGACCCCTTTGATAAGATGCCGGGAATATCAAACTTATTATGAAATCCTACCACATCAATAAGATATTGTTCCATTACTTAATATTACAGTCTTTCTTTATTTAATAGTGTTTTAATTTATAGTCTTTTATTTCTTTTATAGTTAAGATAGCCGGACGTAAATGTTATTTTGAAATATTTGCACATGACAAAAGGGCGTAAGTGAATTTTTTTTCAAAAAAAAGGAAATATATCTACAAGTAACTAAAGTAAACTAATAAACTAATTTAATATCAAAAGAGGATTAGTTATCAATCCTAACGACAGTCCTGTAAACTGCGTAGTAGTTTTACATATAAAGTTACGACGGTGCATCACGGTGGACTTTATTGAAAATCGCTCTACTGTAAAATTGACTAAAATCACTTACGCCCCTTCGTCATTCGACCGACGAAATGAGAGGAGGCCTGTGCACAGTAGTGGGACGTATATTGGCTGTAACTTTAACTTTAACTTTTATTGGTTCTTCTACACATGTTATGTCTGTAAAACACACATAACATGCGTAGACGTCTAGAAGTAGCTGGAAGCTGAATTACGAAATTATGTTTCGCTCATACATACATAGATACATAATAAAGCGTGTAAAAAGGAGCAGTTATTCAGCGAAGACATCTTAATATTTTGAGATTTAGTTATTGGCAAGTGGAAACGATATAGGGCATTGTAAGAATATCCACTTGGCCACCGCATAGCGTCCCCTAGATGTAGAAAGAGGCTACAGAGGGAAACTGAAACAAAAGATGGGTGGCAGTATCTTTCAGATAAGAACTTAAAATAGTAAAAAACCTGCGGTTGCCAACCCGCTTGCCAATCATTGGAACCATGGCCAAAAACCCTTCTATGAGGCAATCTTGGGGGAGGTCTAGGTTCTGTAGGATTTAAGCTGTAGTGAATTGATGGATGGAAGTGAGAAATAAAAACACAGGATTTATTTTACAGCTACAGTATTTAAAGTTTTTAAGAACATAATCACTCACAACTTCATATCCTTGGTTGACTTCATATTTGTTTTTTTTCTTCAGACAAAACAAAAAGTCACATCCACGATTAGTTACCAAAAATAATGTTGAGAGTAAAGGTCTGCCCTGAGTTTCAACATTCCGTTTTGTCTAAATCGTACCCAAACTCTTTCCATGTGTTCCAGACTTAACCTATACGCGTTCTGTAAATGTCATCCATCGCGGCGGCTAATTCCCTCCCATTTCCGCCGTTTTTTTATGTAAATTACTGGAAACTGTTTCTTAGACGATTCTGCTAAATAGATTTTAAGTAGGGTTTTATTATTTGACAATAAAACTGAAATATTTTTAATCGCTCACTACGCGCTCGCTTTACTGGGTGTTAGAGCCATGCTGCAGCTAAATTAGTAGTATAGTTGTAGCACAAATGAAAAGAGGCATTTCATCTTAGTCCTCACGGGTGACAGTGAATTTCAATGCTTTAATAAGGATAGATGTAGATGTCTATTGGTCACAGCAACCACATACTATCAGGTGGACTGTGTGCTCGCTTGTCACCTGATCGTAAAAATAAATAAAATAAAAAATAAAAACTTATACGACCAGCCATTTGCCTAGGACGGGATTATAGTGCCCGAGTGTATACACAACCACAAGTGTACCTCTATTCCCTAACACTTAAACAGACAAGACACGGCCGGAGAGAGATCAGGCGCAGGACCAACGGCTTTACGTGCTTTCTGAAGCACGGGGCTGCAACACCGCCACCTTCATGACTCTGGACTGTTACTGAGCATTTCTTGATAGAAAAAGCAATAATTAATTTTGACTCAACCTGGCATTCGAACCCGGGACTTTATAATCAGCAACCGCGTTTACGTCCACTAGACCGTGGTCTAGTAAACGCGACAGTTTAATAACTGATCTACACTAATATTGTAAAGAGGAAAGATTTGTTTGTTTTAATTGATTAGGCACCGAAACTACCGGACCGATTTGAAAAATTCTTATTTCATTAAAATGCTACATTATTCGTTATGAACATAGGTAATACACTATTTTCAAAAAAAAATAGAGATCCGTGTGAAAACTTCGTTAATGTAACCCAAGGTGTGAAAAAAATACCAAAAAAAATTATATCGCGTACGCTGCGGGAACTATTGACAATATTATATATACTATATATACTATATACTCTTTGAAAAATGCCGATTGGTACGGTTAACAGGTGCATAAAGCAGTCAAAATACTTAAATTTTACATAAAGATTGAGTTATATTCCATATGCAAGTATTTTTATTGTGATGCATGCTTTTTTTTCTATTAAAATAATTTAAAATAACTTGGCTCTAGGCTCAAGTGTCCGAGTCAAAAGAGTTCCAAAATGCAAGAAGAGTTCCAATTGCGTTCCAAAATACCGAACTGTATCACAAAACGAGCAAAACTATTTATATTTATATATTATAATTAATAAATAATTAACTATTTATATTTATAGCAAAATGATGTGCTACAGTTTTATAGAAAACATCAATATCTACAAAAAATCTGCAATACCATATGTCTAACTATTACAGTTATATCACAATAACTACTTTTTCATGTTAAAATATGCGATAGAAACCCTGAAAAATCCTTATATCACGTACACTGCGGAAACTATTTACAATAGAGCAAAGTAATGTACTACAGTTTTATAGCAAACGTCAATATCTACAAAATAATCTGCAATGCCATATGTCCAACTAAAACAGTTATGTCATCATTATCATTTCATTACAGCCCTTCACAAGTCCACTGCTGAACATAGGCCTCCCCCAAAGAATGCCACAAAGCACGGTCCTGAGCCACCTGCATCCATCGACTTCCTGCATGTCTTACCAGGTCGTCACTACATCTTGTGGGGGGACGCCCTACACCTCGCCTGCCGGTACGAGGCTGCCACTCGAGAACCTGTCTTCCCCATCGGTTGTCGGTTATTCGAGCTATATGGCCGGCCCACTGCCACTTCAGCTTACTAATCCGTTGGGCTATGTCGGTTACTCTGGTTCTACTGCGGATATCCTTATTCCTAAGTTTATCACGCAAAGAAACTCCGAGCATAGACCTATCCATAGCTCGCTGAGCGACCTTGAGCTTCCTCATACAGCCAGCAATGAAGGACCACGTCTCAGTTCCGTAAGTCATCACTGGCAACACGCACTGGTTGTACAATTTCGTTTTAAGGTTTTGAGGTATGTCTGACGAGAAGATGTGTCGTAGCTTCCCGAACGCTGCCCAGCCGAGTTGAATCCGTCGATTGACCTCTCGGTCGAAGTTGGACTTACCTGGTCGGACTATTTGTCCCAGGTAAACATACTTGTCAACAACTTCGAGCTTAGTGCTCCGAACAACTACCGGCATAGGTGTGACATGGACATTAAACATGATCTTTGTTTTGTCCATGTTCATCTTAAGACCTATCCGTTGGGAGACACTATTGAGGTCACTGAGCATAGTGCTAAGGTCCGCCAGCGATTCTGCCATAAGGACTATATCGTCGGCAAATCGAAGGTGAGTGACGTACTCGCCATTGATGTTAATTCCGTATCCTTTCCAGTCCAGAAGCTTGAAAACGTCTTCCAATGCAGCGGTGAAGAGTTTCGGGGATATAACATCACCCTGTCTTACACCTCTCTGCAATTGGATGGGTTTCGTACTCTGGTTCTGTACTCGTATAGCCATTGTAGCCCTACTGTACAAACACTTCAGCACTTCGATATACCGACAGTCAACTTGGCACCGCTGAAGGGACTGCAGCACCGCCCAAATTTCGACGGAATCAAAGGCTTTCTCATAGTCCACATACGCCAGACATAGTGGCAAATTGTACTCTTCGGACTTCTGTACAATTTGCCGTAGGGTATGTATGTGGTCTATGGTGCTAAAGCCCTTTCGGAAACCGGCTTGTTCGGGAGGCTGGAAGTCGTCAAGTCTGCGCGCGAGACGATTCGTAATGACTCTCGAAAACAGCATGTAGACGCGGCTCAGAAGAGAAATCGGTCTGTAGTTCTTCAAGAGAGCATTGTCGCCTTTCTTGAACAACAAGACCACCGCACTTCTGCTCCACGCCTCCGTTGTAATGCCACCATGGAGGACGGAATTAAAGAGCTTCTGAAGGACTTCAAGTACCGGTCTTCCACCCGCTTTCAGAAGCTCCGCTGTAATTCCATCCTCGCCAGGGGCCTTGCCGTTTTTAAGGTGCTGGAGAGCCATTCTAATCTCACTCAGACTGACGTTCGGGATATCTTCGGAATGTTGTCGGATAAGACTTGCTCTTGGATCGTTACTCACACTTGCGTGTGGCTCCAACGATGACGTGTACAGCTGCCCATAGAACCTCTCAATCTCACTCAAAATCTCAGATGCCCCGGAAACGATGCTGCCACATTCTGTCTTCAGCTTTGACAGTTGGCTCTTTCTGGCAGACAGGTCTCTGGCAAAGACTTTGGAGCCTTAGTTCCGCTCTATCGCTTCTTCAATACGAGCTGTATTGAAGTTGCGTAAGTCCCGCCGCATGCATTTGGAGATCTGTCTGTTCAGTTGCCTGTATGCTGTCAAATCTATTGAAGAATGTAGATTCATCTCCCGTCTAACAGCCATTAGATTAAGAGTGTGATCGGAGAGTTTTTGTGTTCTTCTGCGGCGGGTCTTGCAGAACTTAGCTCCGACCGCATGGACAGTTTCCACGAGCTTGTCATTCATATCGTCCACTTCATTGCAGTCTTCTAGGCACTGAAATCGGTTTCGTAACTCGAGCTGAAAGGTTTCGGGACTTTGGATTAGAGCACGAGGGGGACGGAGCGTTGACTTCATCAGACGAGACCTCTTCAACTTAACATTTAGGTTCTGTGTGCCTCTCACCATTCGGTGATCGCTGCCGGTTTTCACCCTCGCGATCACTGGGACATCAATGAACAGTTGTCGTCTGGTCGTCATAATGAAGTCAATCTCATTTTTTGTCGAACCGTCGGGGCTCGACCAGGTCCACTTCCTGTGGGGCCGCTTCTTGAAGAAAGAGTTAATCATAAAGAGTCCCTCTTTCTCCATGAAGTCGGCCAGCTGCTGGCCCCTTGGGTTCCGTTGCCCTATTCCAAATTTCCCTACTTTCAGCTCACCGTTCTCTCTTGTGCCTAGTTTTGCATTGAAGTCTCCCATTAACACCGTATATTGGGTTTTGGAGGAATGCATGGCTCTAGAGATATCCTCATACATTTCCTCCACCTCCTCATCGGGGTGTGCCGAGGTTGGTGCGTAAACTTGTATGAGCTTCAGCGAATACCGTTAGGTGATTCTGAGTATAAGGTACGCAACACTCGTCGACCCACTCCCGATATTTACAACGTTGTTAACGAGAGACTTGTGGACGATAAATCCGACACCTCCTTGGGACAGATATTCACCCTCCCGGTGATAGAACAAGTTGCCGGATTCGAGGATTACCGTGTCCTCCCCCTCTCTTCGGACTTCGGATAATCCTATAATATGCCAGCGCAACTTGTCTATCTCTTCTTCCAGCTCCACGATCCTCTCGTCAGTCCTCAGGTTGCGTGCGTTGTACGTTGCCAGGTCGAGTCGTTTAAGGTGGCAACCGAACCTCCACCGGAGATTCTTAGCACCCACTGCCCCGCCGTTACCATGGTCGCCACCGTAGCCAGGAATAGCGGGGCCGCCGGGGAATAGGGGCCGTATCTTTGTTACTCTCGTCATTGGGGGGTATTTGCCATAGTTGCCACTCTTGGCGAGTGGGTTGGCAACCGCAGTTTTTTTTATTATAATATTGGCTATTATCAGGAAGATGCTGCTGCCCATCTCCCGCCTGTTTCCCTTGGTCGCCTTTTACGAAACCCACGGGAGGATATGGGGTAGTGGATATTCTTGACCGCCACTACACGGCAAAACAGTTATGTCACAATAACTATTTTTTCATGTTAACATATGCAATAGTAACGCCGGTACAAACAAGGCCACATTATTCGTACCTTGGTATTAATCCTTGTATCCAAATAAATGACTTCGTATTCAAGGTTATATCAATACCTGTACCATGCATGACCACCAGTTACGTTAACGTGTAATTTAAGTAACATTTTCCACTTTTTTAATCTTTGTCAATTCAGCAACCGTCCGTCGTGATGTCTCTCTCGAGGTTCGCATGAAACCGCGGAGCACAGCTAGTAGTTAACTAAACTATAAAAGATACAACATAAAGAAGATATTAGTTTTAATTGTTATGTCGATTACAAAGCTGTTAACACACATCACAATAAAACATATAAATAAAATGGAAGAGTATGTGTGTAAATGGAAGTGACCCGTGTGGTCCCGGGTTACAATAGCACCACCAACACCCCAACACTTACCGTGGGTTTCGTAAAACCGACTAAGGGACAAATCCAAGGAATGTGCAGCAGCGTTCCTTATTCATATAACACCTTGAACTGCGCTCGCCAAACCGCCTGCCAAGCGTGGCGAGTATGGCATCTACCCTCCTTAATGGGGGAGGCCCATGTCCAGCAGTGGACTCTCATGGCTGATATGGTGGTAGTGGTGGTGGTGGTGGTCTGTCTATAATATCGAAATAACTGCCTTTCATTGCATGCCATTTGTAAAATCATCTTTCTGTATATCTATTTGTCTGAGCTGCGATTGTAGTGTAGGTACTAGACGAAGCAATGTAACTTAAATATTAAATGATATCCTCCATATTTGGAGTCCACGTGTCTTCATGAAATGTGGAAATACTATCTAATTAGTTCAATAATATCATATTATATTGATAGAAGAAGACACCATTCACATGCCTCTACCTGGGAACCACTTAACACTAACCCCATCTATGTCCCTAAGTCATAAGTACTTTTTTTTATAGGATATGGGTGACAAACGAGCACACAGTCCATCTGATGGTAAGTGGTTGCTGCGGCCCATAGACATCTACATCTATCCTCTATTACAATTCAAAATGTAGATGCGTTGTCACCCGTGAGGACTAAGATGGAATGCCTCATTTCCAGTAAAAAGGGCCTCCGGCCACCTGCACTCACCAAGCGAAACGCAGAGGTGAACCTCTACTTTACGCTGGTTTTCTGTGAGGTCGTGGTACCACCCCGGTTCGAGCCGGCCCATCCGTGCGACAGCAAAAGCTGCCGCGTGGCTCTACCACTGTTGTTGTACTATATACAAGTCTCCATCAATTAATAAAAGATAGCGAGAAAGACAGTTGTTAAACTGCATCAGTGATCTTAATTTCTTGCCTTGTTCCCAACATCGCACGATTATAAAGAAACTTCTCGAACAGATAGAAAACGCAATGCCAGAAGTGATTTCAACCTAAATTTATCTACTATAACTTATAGAATTTTTTCGTGAAATTAAAAAAATAATCTATAAAATAAATGGTCATTGTTTTATTTGTTTTATCATTCATTTATTACTTACTATTACTTTGCAAAAAACTGAAGTCGTATTAAAAAATCACACTCAGAGAGATAGATGGTTTTTTTTTAATGAAGTGTAACGAATGTCGTATCTTACGGCAGCTAAATTACTTAAAAACGTAAAAAAACTTGTGGTATTAATACCAACGAGTGAACCAAGTTACTGGTTCTGTACAGTCATTAACGCTATAAGAAAACTTAAATAAAAATTGGAATAGCATAATATCTTAAAGTTAAAAATTATCTTTAAGATATTACGTTTGAATTATCTCCCACACCCGATCACAATCATCTCCGCCACGACTTAGACTTAACCTTAAAAAACCCCTTTTCTTTCTAAAAAGCTGGCAAAGCACTTGAAACTTCTCTACTCCTTTTTAAAAGGCCGGTAATGCACATGCAATTTCTCTAGTGGTGCAGATTTTCATGGGCAACGGTGATCACATACCAGATGAATCGACATCAAATTCGTGAATATCTCACATACTATGAAATTTTAACTAATAGCCCAGCTTTTGAGATATCACATCTACACGATAAATTTGGAAATGATGATAATGGAACATCGTTTCTACTATTGCAGCAGACTTAAATCAGCCGGTTAATTACGATAAATTCCGAACTGAGGCAGAGCGTACAGTTTCCATTAATTCTTGTAGATTAATCAAAATCGCTTTATTGAATGGTAACGCTGTCCCGTAATACTGTTACTTGTAATAAGATTGATTGTGCATGATCATTTACAAACTCTACCCACTTTGATTAGGTTTCCTTGTTTTGAAAGAGCTCATCTGAAGTTTTATACGTAACTAAATGATTTCCGTATGCTACGGTTACAATACGTCATAATAAGAACCTCGTCAAGACCGAAATTCAGTCATGGCGGCCATTCCCAACGTAGACTAGCCATCTGCGTAATACGAGATTATATTGTCCAAATATATGCTCAAGCACATGTGCTCTCTGTTGGCTCACTCTCATAGTGCGAGAGGACGGTAATCCAACTCAACCGGAGAAACATCAAGCGCAGGACCAATGGCTTTACGTACTTCACAAGACATGGGGGTAAAACTTGACCGCAAACTTTCTGAATCCGGTTTGTTACTGAGAATTTCTTGACAGGAAACCCAATATCTGATTTTGTCCCGACGCAGGATTCGAACCCGGGACCTCATGGTCAGCAGTTGCATTTACAATGACTAGAGCAACGAAGCTATAGTTGGTCTAGTGCTCGTAAACGCGAAACAATACCATGAACCATATTATATAATGTACACAGTAGCACTAAATAATTGTACTCGTATAACATTTTTTTAATATATTTAGGTGTGCAGAGATTCAGAGTTCAGAGTGTATTAAACATGTTATGAAACTTGAGATGTGGTAGCTCAGATAGCTCAAAGGGGTCAGGGATAGACTTCTACCTTAATTTAATTCTACGAGAAAAACCCGAATTCAAACTTTAAGTGATACTTACGCGCTCGCCATAAAGTTTTCAGAACATGAGCAAAGTAATTTCGGCACTGACTGTTAAAGGTATATTTAACTATACTCATATTAAGGATAACATATTTCAACTATACACCAAGTGTGTATTACTCATGGTGGTCTCTAGGTTTGAGTTGTTCTCTAAAAAAAGATGAGATAATTTCTCATACGCTGCCACCATATGGCACCTGCGACCATAAAGGAGTAGCGTCACAACCTTTGAAAGGCAAGTATTGACTAGCGGCGATTGCCGTCGTATTTTTGACCCAGGTTCGAATTCCATCTCTGACTGTTTATCATATATGATATAAATAGACAACAAAATTCATTAAAGTCCATACCAAACTCTTGTCAACACAACGAGCACATAGACATCCACAATTTTTCTCAATTAAGAATCTTAATTTCTTCATTTCATTAACGTAAAAAAGTTAAAATTTTGATCATCTAACGCCTTATTTTTAGTCCACCGCTGTGAAAAATAAAGGCAGACGAAACTGTGCATGTATCTTTTTGTACTTTTCATATATTTTGTATCTTCTTTTAATAAAATTTCATAACAAAAGTTATTGAAAAAGTTATGGCAACATTACCTGGAAGCGACAAGAGATAGTAGCAAAAAATAATTTCCAATATAACTGTGAAATAATCGCCATTTTCTCCCTGACAGCTCAATTAAGAACTGAAAACGATGCGAGAAATGTTTTTAATCAAATACAATCCCTTTTCTATCTAAAATTTTGATCAGATTTTCAAAGAACCTTTCTGTGATTGAAAAAAGGACAAATCCTGTTTGCTCTTAAATTAACTATGTTTAAATTTGACCTTTCTGTGTAATCAGTTTTATTACGATACATATCGCACTTTGTAGCTCCCCTATAGATTGCCTCAAGTGGATTTCTCATAGTTGGAACGCTTGGCAGGCTTGGCAACCAACTTTATCCATTATTATTATTGAGGTATTATCAAGTTGATTCGCTGCTGCCCATATCCTGTTTCAGTTGACTTTGTCGCCTGTTACGGCATCCGTGAGTGTTGTAAGATCAAATATCTGTGACGTGATCTCGTGAGTTGATATGAGGCAGTAGTAGGATTTCTTACGCCGCCACTAGACTTATTTTATTTGAATAGCAGGGATGAAAAAAGTTCCGATTATTCCGGTAAAGTGCCTGTGTTCAGTGGTTTTAGAGCCAGAACTGGAACTAAAACTTATATGATAAGATCCCGTGGAATGATATGAGGTAGTAGTAGGATTCCGCAATAAACTATAATGAAATATGAAATTGTTTTCCAATCTCTGCCAAATTGTCTCGGGCAACTCTAATCTCATATTGTAATAAAACTAACTACAAAAATATTAAGTTTATTAAATATTATATGACACAGGAAACCTCTACGAAATTGATTGAATCTACGAGCATGCTTTTAACAGCGAGATCGGATTTCACATATTTTCAGTAACTTTATTTTTAAGTAAAGACACATGCTGCTGTTATATTATGGCTGCGGCACGAATGGTTCGGCTGGACGAGCTTAATACAGCTGTGATACGTATGGTGCATATAGAGAACCGGAAACCCTTTTTACAGGTAACGAAGCATTCCATCTTAACTTTCAGGGGTTACACATCTACTTTTTGATACTTAATCGAGGATAGATGTGGATGTCTATGGGCCGCAGGATCCATTTACAATCAGGTCGACTGTGTGATCGCTAGTCACTCTCATTTAATAAAAAACTTACTCAAAGACCTAGAGAGAGGCTTTATCGATAAAACTCTTTTGATAAAGTAATAAATTTAAAATACGATTTTGTAAATGTCGTTCTTTAAATATCAATTTTAACAATATATCAGTAGCCAAGGGACTTGCAAATGCAGTTTAAAGTAAGGATTATTTTCAAACATGATCATCCACAATATATTAATCTATTTTATAGTAAGCCTTATTTATAAGGATTTTCCTTATAGTTTGTTTCAATGTTAGGTCAGAGAGTTGCACTATTCTTTCAGATAGTTAATGGAAAAAATAAGTTTAAACCAAAAATTTAGTAACCTCTCTCTAACCCCACATGGACACGTTAAAATTTTAATTTGACGTGGTTATGCAAAAAGGATCCAACCCAAGTTTGTGTCAAAAATGTTGACTTGAAGAATAATGTTTGTGGTCTTTACTATTATGTGATGTAACAATTTTAGCAAACGTAACACAAATAAGAAGAAAAATTACAAACAGATAGAGACCATTCCGATAATTTGAGTTTATGATATTTGAAGTATGGATACTTCAAATATCATAAACTCAAAATTAACTTATCGCGGTTTGGATCCTTTTTGCATAACTACGTCTAATTATTAATTGCAATTTTAAGTGCTAATTTACCATGTGGTCTTTGATTTAGTAAAACCGGTACGGTTTCTTTACTCATGTGGTAAAACATTGTGTGGAAATCTATATACTTGAGGAAAACATTTTTTGGAGAAACGTAAAGTCTACGAAATTCATTGTTTTAGCGCGGCGGACACTTCCTTGTCCTAAAAACACTTTCAGACATTAGAGGAGTCCTATGTACAGCCGAAGAACGTGTGAGTTTAACCTTAAAAGAATATTATAATAAAGTACTTACAAATATTTAGATAATGATGTAAGGACATTGTACAACGGAGAAACTAACGAGAAACGCTTTGAAACTCAATGACATTTAGTATAAGTGAAATCCAAGGGGAGGCTCGAAACACACTTTCGTGATATTTTTAGGATTACTTTGTAACGTAATGATCAAGAAATATAAGATCGAAAGGTAAAGGTTTTCTCAAGTGGAATTCATATTTCAATCTCATTAAAATTTTATTTGACATGTCAATAACGGGTTTTTAAAAACTTCAAATAATGAGTTTTGGTTCACGCAGTATTATAACCGCTAAATTAAATATTTCATTTCTTTCAAATACTTTGCGAATATTTTAAGTTACAGCCTATAAAAAGACCACTGCTTAACATACGCTTCCCCTATAGATTGTCCCATAGGAGTGATAATTGACACAGTTAGCATACATTTTAACAGTGGTAGAGCCAGGCGGCAGCTTTTGCTGTCGCACGGATGGGCCGGCTCGAACCGGGGTGGTACCACGACCTCACAGAAAACCAGCGTGAAGTAGAGGTTCACCTCTGCGTTTCGCTTGGTGAGTGCAGGTGGCCGGAGGCCCTTTTTACTGGAAATGAGGCATTCCATCTTAGTCTTCACGGGTGACAACGCATCTACATTTTGATTTGTAATAGAAGATAGATGCAGATGTCTATGGGCCGCAGTAACCACTTACCATCAGGTGGACTGTGTGCTCGTTTGTCACCCTATCCTATAAAAAAAAAATACTAAGCAGGCGAGTTAGCGACCGTAGTTTTTGTAGAGAAATTTGGTACGGTAAAAATCCAGTCAAGTTTTCTGGTAACGTTTCACCGTCGGGGCTGCATGGATAGTAAAATAAAAGAAGAATGATATGTCAAACATATGATATGTAAAGAAGAGTCGCATTGAGCGCAATTTTTTTATTAATTTGTGTTCTTATTCGGAAGAGGCCCATTGCCTGATTTTTTCCCTCTGTCACCTCTTACGATACCCTCTATACGTTATGAAATAGTAGATAATATTCTTACACCACGACTACACGATATAGTGTGTGAACTAAAATTAAAACATATGTACCATATACCTGGGGCATCTGTCAATAAAAATCATTTGGGTCCCCATAAAAATATCTGGCTGAATTTAACTTTAACTAAGTTCTGTTGATAATAATGAAACATGAAGTAGTTGATTTATTGTCGTTTAACTATCAATATTTAAAGATTATTGAGAATACATTTTCAATATATCAGTAATTTTCAGTCATATCAATTTGTGAAATGGTATAGAAATACTTTAGTATAGGAACATTTTCTATTTTTAATTTGAGCTTATCGTATTGTCTATGTCGAGTAGAACTTTTAAGTTAATAATAAATATAAGTCAGTAGGGTCACGTCCACGCTCCGTAAGTTATATGCGGGTCTATTGGAATGTTATGTAAAAAAATTATACATATTTTTCTTAGTCGTGTTGAGGCATCTTTCTCTCTGCTATTCTACCGAATATTACGTTAAAAGTGTTTTATTTATTTAAAAAAAAAATAAAGAAGTAGATTGTGCCGTCGGACTGTACAATTTTTTTTTACAGAATAAGGGTGACAAAGGAACACGTATTCCACCTGATGGTAAATAGATGCCACGGCCTATAGTCATCTATCAACATTGTTCGCACAAAAGGTGGCCTAGTTTGGTTGTAGATTCGGTCTTGCAACTTGCCGTCGCGACTCTGTCCCGCTGACCGGTCTGCGCTCGGACCTAAATCCTTATGTCCGGGACGGAGGTTTGTTCGCGCAAAAGCGCTAATATCAAGCTTCGACGTAAGATGGCACTCGGCTCGGCGCGATACGGGATGAAGTTCGGCCGAACGCGTTGAACGGTGGGTGTCAAGAACGCGCTAGAAAAATTAGGAGTCCAAATTCAGAGCTGCGATCGGCGGCACGCTGTTTTTTTGTTGGGAAGTCGGAAGCGGAATACGACACGCGCATCTAGGAAATATACGGTTTACGATACGTAACGCGCATTCCTCTCATGTTAGCTTCACCCGGGACTTATTGTATCTAATTCAGAATCTGTACAAGTGCATTCGACAATAATAGCTAGTGCGGTATTTGATACTCTAGAAATAACTGTGACAACGCGAAACGGTAGTGACCTTTGATCCGTACGTTCTGTGTTCGTTTCGCGGGTCGGTAGTTAATCGTACGACAGAATTAATGGACTGTCATAGTAGAAAACGAAGAAAGTGACTGCGGAAGGATACCGCGGTTTGGAGAGGTGCGGAGGTTCGAACTGCTGCAGAGGGTAACGGTCTAATAAGGTCAATAACACTACCAGCCACACCCAGATACACATCACTGACCCTTACTTTCCTAGCACTATACATCCACATGCGACCTGACCGAATCCTGAGGGACCAGTCGCCTTGGACAGAGGTAAGTAAGCTCCCCTTATTAGAATAGAACGCTCCCCCCTAATTGTTTATTGTAATTAGAAACTTTTCACCTTTGGCCTGTAGCAGGCCCGACCAACATCTGCTCGTAGGTTTTCCGTCTATGGGCCTCCGGGGGACTCTACTGTTGGATAAGCAGCTGCTGGCCGTAACATTTGGTAGCAGAGCGCGATTCTGGGATCGATTCCCGGTCGATCCACCGACCATAGTGTTTGATAAAAGTTAAACAATTTTGGTGGCAGGGAGCGTTGGGTTGATTGGTTTAATTTTGTGTCTACAATCACGCCGGTCCGTAATACGTAAAAATATTTTTTTTTAAATTATATACGTAATAATGAAATTCTTTTCTTTTGTGGCTTGCTTGTTTGTTGTTAGCGGGTAATTTTGAAAAGCCGCGCCCGGTTAGTGCGCAAGCGGAAGTTTGCGGCATGTAGGTAGATGGTTATTTTTACGTAATCGGTTAATTATCGTTGTCGGATAGTTGTAGTGGATTACTATCGAAGGGCCGATTTCTGAGCTAGGCATTTTTTGTTGATGTGTAACTTCGTTTATGTATCTTTCGTATTGTAATTTGTATTTGAGCTAAAGATTAGTAATTGTATTTACGTAATTTGAATTTAACTTGATTTGATCGCACTAGTATTTGTTATTTGTTAATTTGATTTGTGTCTTTTCTTTTGTACTAACTTGTATTTGGTTTGATAAGTAGCGGTTCTTATTTGTGTAATTTCTATTCAACTCGATTTGATAGGAACTGCATTTGTTAGCTGTTGGTTTTTTTGTATTTGTTATTTGTTATTTTTGTATTTGTGCTCGAGCCGCGTCGTAATTTGTATTTAGTAGTGATTTCCTCGCCCAAGATGCTAATCCGTTGCCTGCGGACTGAGTTACGCTGGGCCACCAGCGCCCATGCTTTGATAGGTCAACCGGATAGGGTCCATAACTTGATGAAGCGGTTCGAGCAGGTCGATGCTCGAAGGGCTGCAGTGGAGGAGGCTTACGCTGAGCTCGAGGATTCGGATGTGGAAAAGGGAGTCCCGGACTCCTGCTTCGCAGACCATGAGCAGTTCTTTTCGCTCACGGATGAGTTGATTGAGGCTGAAGGCAGGTATGCCGAGGAGGCGCGTGAAGATCGGACGAGTGGCCTGCCCGAGTCCTTTCGGAAGCAGCCTCAGCCGGAGCTGTTGGGACGACTCCCAACTCTGGAATTGCCAAGGTTCTCCGAGGTCCCTTCGGAATGGCTGACCTTCGTTGGTCTTTTCGACGGCCTAGTGGACGCCCGGAGTGACTTCACCCTGAGCCAGAAGATGGCGTACCTCCTGGCCTCACTGGAGGGGGAGGCCCTGGGCGTTGTCAGCCATTTGAGCATGTCGGACGACGCCCACCAGACTGCTCGGGACCTCCTAGCCAGAAGATACGCCAACGTCCGGCGAATTGCGGACGAACATGTTAAGCAGCTTCTGAGCCTCCCGCTGCTTAGTGACAGAGCCAGACTACGTCCGAACCTGTTGGATCCAGTCTTGGTGGCCTGTAATACGTTGAGGCGGCTGGATTTACCAGTGGGCGAATGGGCCTTTTTGTTGCTCCGTATCGTGCTGTCCCGCCTACCTCTCGACCTTAAAATACTTTTTGAGGAGAGGTACGGCGGGGACGAGACCTCCCATATTTGTCCGGTGTTTGAAGGAGGTCGTCAGACTTCTGTCTAGGAGTAGGACTTATTTATGTGCTGCGATGTCCAGGAAGGGCATCCAGTTCAACCCTCCGGCTAGCCAACGTTGGGGCTGTAATTTTGAGGCTGATTGTCTGGTTAGGGTTGCAAGATCTGATGGGGTGCGTAAGGTGGCCTAGTTTGGTTGTAGATTCGGTCTTGCAACTTGCGGTCGCGACCCTGTCCCGCTGACCGGTTTGCGCGCGGACCTAAGTCCTTATGTCCGGGACGGGGGTTTGTTCGCGCAAAAGCGCTAATGTCAAGCATCGATGTTAGATGGCACTCGGCTCGGCGCGATACGGGATGAAGTTCGGCCGAACGCGTTGAACGGTGGGTGTCAAGAACGCGCTAGAAAAATTAGGAGTCCAAATTCAGAGCTGCGATCGGCGGCACGCTGTTTTTTTGTTGGGAAGTCGGAAGCGGAATACGACACGCGCATCTAGGAAATATACGG
Organism: Parnassius glacialis; assembly: GCA_033319125.1. Classification (NCBI taxonomy): domain Eukaryota; kingdom Metazoa; phylum Arthropoda; class Insecta; order Lepidoptera; family Papilionidae; genus Parnassius; species Parnassius glacialis. Next base: position 47,103,777 of record JAVANC010000010.1, read on the forward strand.
TTTACGATACGTAACGCGCATTCCTCTCATGTTAGCTTCACCCGGGACTTATTGTATCTAATTCAGAATCTGTACAAGTGCATTCGACAATAATAGCTAGTGCGGTATTTGATACTCTAGAAATAACTGTGACAACGCGAAACGGTAGTGACCTTTGATCCGTACGTTCTGTGTTCGTTTCGCGGGTCGGTAGTTAATCGTACGACAGAGTTAATGGACTGTCATAGTAGAAAACGAAGAAAGTGACTGCGGAAGGATACCGCGGTTTGAAGAGGTGCGCAGGTTCGAACTGCTGCAGAGGGTAACGGTCTAATAAGGTCAATAACACTACCAGCCACACCCAGATACACATCACTGACCCTTACTTTCCTAGCACTATACATCCACATGCGACCTGACCGAATCCTGAGGGACCAGTCGCCTTGGACAGAGGTAAGTAAGCTCCCCTTATTAGAATAGAACGCTCCCCCCTAATTGTTTATTGTAATTAGAAACTTTCACCTTTGGCCTGTAGCAGGCCCGACCAACATCTGCTCGTAGGTTCTCCGTCTATGGGCCCCCGGGGGACTCTACTGTTGGATAAGCAGCTGCTGGCCGTAACAAACATATTATGTTGTTGATTAAAAATCAAAATGTGGATACGTCGCTTCTAGCAAAAAAGAGTCCCTAGTTCTCTACACTCACTACTCGCAACAAAGCAGCATTAAGTCGCTATTTTACGCTGGTATTCTGTGAGAGCGTGGTCCCTAACTAGTCGAGTCAACCCACTCGTGTCAAAATCATAAAATAGCTCCAGCGTGGCTTTACCACTTGTGATAAAAACACATTCATACATATTCATTCACTTTTTTGAAGACAGTAATAAATTTAGATAATTGGCTCTTTGTGTAGTTACCTTCCCTTCCGGAAGTTTAATACTTTTGTGTTTAGGTTATTTTTTATTTTATTTTCTTACTAAAATAACATATTCATTAAAAAAATTAAATACAATAATATCGTCACAAAATTATCAAAATATTTAGGCATTTAGTCAAACCACAGATCAGGCAATTTATTTATTTATTTATTTAACAATTTATGTACACACAAAATAATGTTATAATGTAGAAAAAAAAGATATTTTATTTTATATTAATTTTTATAAATAATGTAAACCTTGAGGTGGCGACGTAAGAATATCCACTACCCCATATCATCACATGGGTGTCGTAAGAGATGACAAAGGGCAACAAACCAGGAGTTCAGCGACATCTTCCTGGTAACAACGTTATACAAAAAATATAAAAAAATCGGTTGGAAGCCAAGTGCCAAGTATGACAACCATGACGAAGTCCTTCATATGTGTGAATATAATATGGCGAGGTATATATTCAGCAGTGGACTTTTATTGGCCACAAGTATAATGGATATATAATGAGGTGGAGATTGACTTAACTGGTCTGACTAAAGCACTTTCTTTTAATGAAAAGTGCAGCATTGTATCTCTCTGGAATCTATTTAAAATAAATGAAAGAAAGATAAATATGGTGGCTATTAATCACGCGGATTTTAATGGATCGTGAAAGAACATATAGCTGACGTGAATCACCAACACTCTGGGAAGTCTGCAGTCTGTAAACATGTTCAAGATCGCTCTCGCCATTACATCCTATTTGATAGACCACAAATCCTCGCAAAAGAACACCGATTCCAACCAAGGATGATACGCGAGGCTATTGAAATTATAAAAAAACATTCTAATTTCAATAGAGAAGATGGATTGTTGCTGCCATCTGCTTGGGATCCTATAATTAACAAAATTAAATCCAAACCCAAGCATACCACTGCTAGAATTCAAGATACTCTAAGTTCATTCTGCGTAAATCGAACCAAAAATTTATATTAAAAACTGAAGGTAGCCGTGTGACATCGGTACGTCAAACATCTCAGTCCCCCCCCCCCCCCCCCCGTAAACACGGGTAGTAAATAAAACGCGAAAACGCAATAAAATCCGTAAAAAATAGTTTTATTCAATGTGTAGTGTTCGCGTAAATATAAGAAATCATTAGGGCATGGAGGTTTGATCCACCACGCTGTTCTAGTGTGTCGAGGGACTACACATTATGCTCTCTAAATATTAGTCAAATATGTAAGTTTCCTCACAATATTTTCCTTCATCACCGAGAACGTGGTAAACTAGCTTTTGGATTGCATTTAACAATATCATTGGTGCTGGAGGGATGGAACCCGGGTTTCCCGCATTCTATGAAATTTACAAAGAGCGCTTAGCCTCTATATCAATTTCATACATATTTCAGCCAACTCCGATGAATGACTGAATTGGTTTTCTTTGCTTTGAACAGGTTACAAAGTCACTTTGAAACTGTAATTACAAAGAAGTTTTATTTGCAGTCACAGTTTCATTACATCTAACTTAAACATCGTAAAGTGGTGACGTATATTATATTTTTAACTATTTTTACGACTACAGGTATACACAGAAATAAATAATTCAACATTATAACATAGGACACCCTCAAAGAATGAAACAAGGCACGATTCTGAGCAACCATCGAATTCCTGCATCTTTTACCAGATCGTCACGCCATGTAGTGGCCCATCCTACATTTTGCATACTGGTCACGGCCCTTTTACTATTAACTATTTAAGTCTTGAAGGGTTATTACACATCTGCATTTTGATCGATGATATCGATGACAGATATAAGTGTCTACGGGCAACAGCATTCACTTGTCGTCAGATCGACTGTGCGCCCGTTTGTCGCTCGTACTTTAATGCAATGCAGTGAAAGTGTTTTTTATTGTCTGATTATTTAAAATATCAAATACACAAACAAAGAGGTTTTGGAAATTAAAAAATTCTAAAATAGACACAGACAGTACGATGTTATAGATGCGAATAAATTACTCATTATTAATTACACCACCCACTCATATAATACCAGCGTAAAATAGCAGTTTAATTCTGTTGTGTTTCGTATAGTGAGTGTAGTGAGAAGAGGACGTCTTTGTTACTGGAATCGGGGCGTTTGATCTTAGTCCTCAGGGTTGAAAACTTATCTGCATTTTGATTCTTTATTGAGGAAAGATGAAGAGGTCTATGGGCTACACATCCACTTACAATCAGGTGGATTGTGTGATCGTTTTATAACCATTATCCTATTAAAACAAATCTTGATAATAGTTTCTTACCTATTCTTTACTAAAAATTAATTCCTCGCAACATTTTTTACCTATTCCTCTAACAAATGAAGAATGAATCTGAAAGCCGCCAAACGTACGAGAGGCGAGTGACGAAGTTACTTCTTGTGTTCATTTCTTAATGTGTTTCCATTAATGTAGGTTTAAACTCGAAAGCTTTAATTGGAGAATTTTCATCAAGCGTTTGCTTGGTGTGTCAGTAAAAACTGCTTGGAATGCTTCCAACGTGTTTTCAATTAAAATTTATAAATTAACGTGAAGCCGTTCTATTACATAACTTTTCGCATATTTTTTTAAGAAAAAATTTGACAAACCAGCACATAGTTCACCTGATGGTAAGTGGATTTTGTGGTACTAGTCACGCCTGAGAACTAAGATGAAATGCCTTGTTTACAGTAAAAAGGGGTCTCTGGTTCTCTACACTCACCATACGAAACACAGCGGTATTAAGCTGCTATATTACGCTTGTATTTTGTGAGAGCGTGGTCCTTACCAAGTCGAGCAGACTCATTCGTACCATAACAATAATATGACTGCAGTTTTCTTCTTTATCAATCTGCTAAAGTCCTTTGACGTACATGAGTCTCTTTTGTTGGGACTGAACATGGGCCTTCTTCATAAACTGTCTCATAGGGCAGATATACATATACTATAACTATAAAATTGAATTATACATAAGAAGCAGCAGTCGTGGTAGATCAGATGGTTAGCGCTCGCTGTAAGCTTCACAGTACTCGAGCAACCCAGGTTCGATCCCCGCCGGCAGCAATGAAATTGTTAATTACAATTTTAAGTGCTGATTAACAACGTGCTCGGTGGTGAAGGAAAACATCGTGAGGAAACCTGCGTGTCTAAGAAATAAGAAAAAAATATTTCGAAGACATTTGAAGTTCGCCAAAATGCATTAGGGCAGCGCGGTGGACAATTCCTTGCCCTAAAACCCTCTCAGAAATGGGAGGAGACTTAAACACTAAATAAAATAAATAAGCAGCATGGTAGACATCTCCCTGGCAAGCAGTTTGGCTTTAGAGCCGAACACTTGTGCAGTCACCAAACTGAAAAAATTCATCGCCTAACAGAATATATTCTATCAGACTTTAATCACGAACCGACAAAGAAAAGGGCTCGATACACGAGAGCCCTCTTCTTTGATGTCGCAAAGGCATTTGATAAGGTCTGGCATAACGGCTTGCGCTACAAGCTCTATAAACATAACGTGCCCGATAGGCTCATCATACACATCAGCCGAGCTTACCTTACAAATCGCGCCTTTCGCTATTGAGGGGAGGGAACTCTCTTTACACTCTTCACAAGTGATATCCCCATGGACCCAGTGGTAATAAGGTACTTTTCGTATCGGATTATGATAGGAACAGTTTTACTTTAAAACGCAAAAAAAGCTACCAATCATCATTAAAAAAAAAGCATAGCAATGTTCATTCAACGGAGTTCAACGCCAAAAAAGATTCGTGGGCCAAAAGCTAAGCTAGATATTACTCCATAAACGGCCGCCCCATCCCATCGGAAAACTCTGCCAAATATCTGGGAGTCACGTTCGACGTCCGCATGAGTTTCGCGAAACACGTAAGTGTAGTTTGCAACAGAGCCAAGACAGTCATTGGCCGTAAGATTAAGCTGTCGCCAAGACATAAACTCCACATGTACAAAACCTGCGTTACATCCATCATGTATTACGCAAGTGTAGCTTTTGCCCACACGTTAGGACCCACGTGTATGAACTACAAAAAGTTCAAAACTTTTTCATCCAAAAAGCCACGAGAGCATGGTGTGATATCAACAGAATTTAGATCTGCACAGTGATTGCCAACTTACCATTATCTCTGAATACTTTAAGGAGATATCTCAACGCTACTTTGATAGCACGGAAACCCATACAAACCCGCTAGTGACTTATGCAGCTAACTTCCTCCTGATATCAAACGTCTCGTGGAAACTCCGTAGACCGCGTAAATTACTCATAGGATAACCACGCTCACTCGATCCTGTCAACCCAATCGTCGAAGGTACATTGTTACTACAACAGTGACACTACACCCACATCTTGGACAAGCACAAGTAGGTTAACGGATGAGGCTCGTCGCACCCGTAGACGGGCACGACGCAGCACAAACCGCGTACGCAACTTACACCCACATACCTGGGCGGTTCACATAGTCCAGAACATCGACCGACACGAGCTAAGCAGTCAGAGGCGGGGATCGCACACGCCCACTCGGAAAGCAGTTAGAAAGCTCAAAATTAACAAAAAAAAGGACATGATGCTTGATAACAATACCAAATCATAAACCAACATCATTCTCATGCCCGTCATTGGCTTTCTCTTTTTTTTTTTAAATAGCTCGCGGCTTTTGTCAGATAAAGCTGTAAGAGCAGCATAAGCTAACAGCACTTACATCACAAAAAGTAGATGAAATAGATATAAAAACAGTGGGTAATTCATGAATATTTTCGCAGGCGCTCAAGAATAATTATAATCAAACAAAGCGCGTACAAACTGCCAATTGGAACCTACGTTAGAGGGCGAGGAATAAGATTAGCTAGAAATGTCATAAAATGTGTCTTAGTAACATGTGGTATTTATGTAAAATTTCATGTATTCATACATGAAATTTTACAAAAATAATATATTAACCAGAAATAATTTAATAAGGGGTTAATTTCTATAGTATTTATAGGATGATTTCTGTATTAATATGTTAGTTTTACTATACACATACACATTAATTGTGTATCATATATTAATCCTCACGCCTATCACCCTATTTTAACAGTGGTAGAGCCACGCGGCAGCTTTTGCTGTCGCACGGATGGGCCGGCTCGAACCGGGGTGGTACCACGACCTCACAGAATACCAGCGTGAAGTAGAGGTTTACCTCTGCGTTTCGCTTGGTGAGTGCAGGTGGCCGGAGGCCTTTTTTACTGGAAATGAGGCATTCCATCTTAGTCCTCACGGGTGACAACGCATCTGCATTTTGATTCGCAAACGAGGATAGATGTAGATGTCTATGGGCCGCAGCATCTACTTACCATCAGGTGGACTGTGTGCTCGTTTGTCACCCTTATCCTATAAAAAAAAAACCCACAGTGTTGGTCAGAAATTATAGACTTTCATTTGGCACGGTTCTAACACACCCATTTCGCTCCTTTCACATATGTATGTCTTATGCTCCCTCATCTGTTAAAGAGTAAGTATCTAACTTCTCTAAATTATGATAAGGAATAGCACAGAATTGCGACTTGCCATGCGCACCTTTATTAATACATTCTGATTTTGCATGATAGAGTAAAAAGCCTCATTTACTCTGTAAACTGTATTCAATTTTCGTTCTACATCCTTGTCATATCTACCATCCCTGTTAAACACATCCTAAATACACAAACTCATCTACTTGCTCAAGCAACTCCCCTTCTATTTTTATTTCACATGTCGTTTTACTTTAAGTTGGCGGTGTCTCTCCCCCGTGTTTTGGAAAGCACCGAAGCCGTTACCTTGCGCCTGTTCTCCTGTCGTGTTTGTTTGCCGTCCCATCGGATTAATAAGATTGTGAGGGAATAGGGAGTGCACCTGTTCTATAGCATACTCTCGTACTTTAAAGTCATGTCCTGTGCAGATGGCTAGTCTCCATTGAGACTTAATAATGTTTTTAATTTAGTTTGAATTATCTCAGAATAGATCAGTGTAACATTGTGTTAATTCTTATGAACTTCAATAGGTCTTGTTTTTAATGTGAAATTTTTAAAATCGTTTAAATGTTGTAATGGAATAAGATTGTTTTATTACTTTTGGTTGTTTATTCTAAGGTTGTTCACACTCATACAATATTAGGTTTCTTTTACCGGAGCTTGAATGGAGGACAAATAATTTGAAATTATTTCCAGTTCTTAATGTTCATAATTTTGGTTTCTTATGTTTACGCGAACACTACACATTTAAATAAAACTAATTATACGGCACTTTTCAGCACCCATGGTCACGGAGGGGACTGTCCTCCCCGTGACCATGGGTGCTGAAAAGTGCCCGAAACGTCGGGAATATAAAATAAGTTAATATACGCGATAAAATCCGTAAAATTAGTTTTATTTAAATTTTGCATTCCTCAAACATTTACGTCGGTGTTGTAACCATAATTGAATAATAGTTTTAAAATCTTGGTCTGAGTTTACTTTAAATCTGAAAACATTTATTATAATAAGTATTAATAATAATTTCTGTTATTTTAATTCAATAACTTAAAAAAATATGGCAAAATTTTAAATTGCGATACAACTTTTATTGAATTAAATTTCACAAAAATCTACTAACAATCGAATCTTATATGTATATTTGTTTAGTTCAATGTGATTCTATAGTATTAATATGAATTTTGTAATGTTAAAAATATCACACAAACACCTATTTCATGAAAGAGAAATAATGAAGCAAAACATAGTATATTTAAAATTAGCTCATATAGATTATATATAACTTATTACATATTTATATAATATTATCCACCTGCTTACTGGACAACAAAATTTACTATAACTATTGAGACGTTTAAATTTTTAAAGGCTGATATTTCAATTATAGTCAAAAAGTTATGCAATATATATATATAATATATAAAAGAGAAACAATTGATATATTTTTTCATTCAACTGTCATTTTTAACTTATTTACGTCGTATTTTATCACATGAAAAACTTTTATCTAACGATTGTAAAATCGACCCAAACAGTAATATTTAACACTGTCAATTGAAAGGAAGCTGAAACAATCGTATCGGATGCAAGATGAGTTAATGACTAATTTGAATTTGGCAAAATGAAATAGAAGACATCTGAAGTCCGTTAACACATATTGGGACATTGCAGCGGACACTTCCTTGCCTTGAAACTTCCTAGAAATAACAGAAGGCCTGTGCCCAGCTGTGGAACGTATGAACGCTATTAGTTTACTTATATATAGTTATTAATTAATATTATTAAAAAAATTATATGATATATCGAATCATCATTATCATGTTTGCTACCATTACAGCCCCAGGCTAGTACAAATTTAAACATAGTTACACTCAAGGAACAAAACACGGTCTCCTGAATCTCCTGTTTGTATCGACTTAATTTACTGGTTATTTTCCCATTTCATTTTGTGCACGTGCGTATGTATTGTTTTATTACCTCGTTGGCCTAGTGATTGCTAGCACGACCTTTGATCATTGTTGTGTTTTTCAATCCCGAAATTCTCAGAAGTAGCCCGAAGTCTAGAAGTTGGCTGTATTTCACCTCGTGCCTTGCAAAGCACATAAGCCGTTGGTCCTGCGCCTTATCTCTCTCCGATCATGTCTGCTTGCCGTCCCATTGGATTATGAAAGTGAAATAATAGAGAGTGCACCTGTGATTGCACACACATTTGTGCACTGTTATCCTGCCCTGCGAATTTTTTTGGAAGGAAACCATCGCAATAATTTTTTGATCTAATCTGTTATTGTACACAGTCTATCTACTGTATGATATGTAAATTAAAATTAATAAGAAGATAATTTAACTTTTATACAGCACATCGATTAACCGCTGCTTAACATAAGGATTGGTATAATTGACAATAAAATTGTATCCAAATAAGACTAGCACAAAGCCTTCAGGCACTTGTAACTATCATATACATGAGTACAGAGACAGAGTTACTAACTATTTTTTTAAAAAGTCCGAATTCTACCGTAGCAAATACAATGTTCATAACGAAACAAATATATAAAAGCTACCATGAGTTGGGCATTGGTCTTACATCTCATTATTGTTTACAAAAAAAGGTAATAAAATAAGTGAGTGCGCCTTCGTGATGTTTCATAACCGTAATAAAGTATGAAAGATAACGTCACGTTTGCCTTCTTTATGTCTTAACGACCAAATCGAGAGTAGGTGCGAAATATATTCCTACACATACGTAGCTAACAAGATTACTCTTCGTTTACGACGTTTATAAGTTTATACTAAATCTATGTGTTTATGAATGTTATGGTACACCAAGGTTGAAGTATAGTCCTAAAACGATACAATTGGTATTAATAATTATAATTATATATTATACTCTAAATTAGATGGATTTTAACAAGTCGTCACGACTTATCAAAAGATTTAGGATGTTTATTTTTATGGTTTATGTTCAGCAGCGGACCTGATGATGATGATGGCGATGAGGTTACACGTTAATGTTCTCCAGACCGAATTTCGGTCACGGTGGCCAGTCTCGACGAGGACTAGCCATCTGTGCAGGACAACATTATAATGCACGTGTGCACGTAAGCACAGGTGCACTCACTATTCCCTCACTTTCATGGTCCGATGGGACTGCAATCCGGACAATCACTCAGGCACACGTCAAGCGCTGGATTAACCGTTTCACGTGCTGTGTGGGAGTGAAACACCGTCATCTTCCTGACTACATACTCTTACTGAGAATTTCATGAATCCAATATCTCATAATCAGCAATTGCGTTCACGACATCTAGATCAACGAGGTTGTTGGTTACACATGATGATCTAAAAGGCGGAATTAATTTATACTTGAATTGCTTAACGTATAATGCAACCAAATGCAATGCATAGAAAACGATTATGCTGCACGGTAATCGATTAGGCAAATATCTACTTAATCTGTTCTTTGAAATAATAACTAGAGATAACTATTTAATTTAATTGAACTAAACCAAATTATCTGGCAGGATTCCAGAGCGGAAATCATTGGCAAGATAATAGTGGGAGTATTTTATCAAACTTCAACCTAATTTAGCAAACTTTTGTCATCAACCCTTTATATAAATATGCAAATTTTTCATTGTGTAGTCGCAATTATTTAAAAAATTTGCCAAGATTATGTTCTATTTTACGGGTTTTAATAATATTTAAAAAAAAGTATTACTTTGGCTGTGGAAGGAAAATATTTTAAGCGAATTCAATAAAGAAACAGGTACAAAATTAGACTGTTAAATTTTTTTTGTGTTACCTCAGAACTTTTTGTTAATTAAGTGAAATAACAAAGTGAACTTATTATTCATGTATAATGTAACGAAAAATAAAACTGTATCTTGATGCTGTTTTATAAGACTAAAAAAACAAACGAATTTACAGTACAACTGATGGTAAGTAGCTACTGAAGCACATAGATACCAGCAGCCAACGTCAAACAAAGAAGGATATAGATGCTTTGTCACCTCTTAGGGCTAAAATGGAATGCCTCACAGTCTGGAATTTCAATCTCTCGTTTTGTGGTTGCATGTAGCGGCATGTTGCCATATTTACCAAGCTTGGCATGCGGGGTGAGTAACTAGTTCTTTTTTTAATATTATAGGTTTTTTTGAAGCCTCTGCTCTTCATCTTACCTCTTGCCTCTTACGACATTCATGAAACGATATGGGGTTGTGAAAATTCTTGCATCGCTACAACACAGTTATCTTAGTAAGAGGTGCAAGAATTCGAACGGACGGAAAACCATGTCTGACCTGGTAAAAGATGCAGTAAGTCGATGGATGCAGATGGCTCAGGAACGTGCTGTGGTATTCCTTTGAAGAGGCCTTTGTTCAGCTATAAACTTGTGACAGGTGTTGTTTTCAAGATGACTTAAATTGTTAGAATCACCTAGCTAAAGACAGCTCTCTCATAAAGTCAGTGTAAAATTGCACAATAGCTCTTAACTTTTCTGACTATACTTTATTTTTTAATATATAAAATTACTAATTAGTTACTCTAATTAACTGCAAACCTTTTTTGTTGTTTGTGTCACTATTATTTATTTTGAAAAGCAAAAGGATTTCACTTCGTAAAGGGACAGGGCACGGTAATCATTGAATCCGGAAACGTGTTTTGACATTAGAAAATATACCATCCAAACCCAAGAGAGTGTCAAATTCATCATCAACGTGATTCTCCTTAACAATGTGTTTGAGGTCAGTAGTGTTTCTTATGGAAGTCAGAGTGACATAGAATCAAACAGTTCATCTGATGATAAGGGAAAGCCTGAATAACCCAAAGACACCTATAGCCACAGTCCAACTGGACTCGAGCCACTTAGCTCTACTCAAGTTGTCAAGTCGAAACGCCAGAACTAGCACATTGTAGATTTCTGAGTTTCCTGACAGATTGAAAGTAATCAAACAGACGCTCGCGCTAAATATTCTAAGTGCTCGCTTAATGAATTGAGTAGAGATAGGAGAAGGATAAAGGCTTGTTTTTGGTATGTTGTCTGATCTTATCGAGTAAGTAATTTATCGGGGTTTGAAAATAAAAACAAGATAGAAAAAGTGATTTTAAATTTATTTAAATACCTACTTTTTTAAATTAAATGTTGAATTTGTAATACTGTTGTGTAATGAAACATCTGATTAATGAAGTCTGAAGTTTAACAAGCTAATCCTTTTCTTGCTTCTACAAGGTCACTCGAATAATCCAAGTGACGGAGTGACTTAAGCACCACTCGAGTTACTCTGTCACTCGAACGACACTCGTGTCATATTGCAAAATAACTCGAATGACCGGAGTGGTAAAAATAGAACCGAGTATCATCACAATTTCTTACTCGTTTTTGGCTATCTATACTTAAGAAGCATAGTGTAGCGGCTATAATAGAGATACAGTGGTGTTAAGAAACTACCCCAGAAATTTTATTTTTTTAACATTTAAATGTATGTATGTTTACAAATGTGTATGTAACATAAATGCCTCCGCAAATATTGTAATTCATTGCTTAATTGTTTCACTTAATTAATATGATGTTCGCAATACTTCAGTAGCATGTTGGAAGCGAATTCCGATAAACGTGTAAATATTACATACATAACGGAGTTCACATATTGCGGTTAATGGAAAAAAAATATACAGTTTCCAGTGACGTAGGCAAACTTATGCGAATATTCTCTACATGATCAAACCTAATGCACCAAAGAATTTTAATTTATTTTGCTGACAAACTTTAAAAAACCGAAACGATCTCGGTGGTTATGTGGACGTACGAAAACCGTTTGTGAATTGTTGCAGATTTTTTATCGTGTACGGCTAGAATGTATAAGAAAACCGAATCAAATAAACCGGAAAAGTACCCGCTATGAAAATAAAGAATTGCAGTCGAGTTCTATTTTTTTACCAATTGACTTGTATTATTTTTTCTAACATTGTTATTAATTTTATATAGAAATATACTCGTATTACTTAGTTTACATTAACAAAGATAGTTTTTGTTGCATTGTTGAGGCTATGTGAAGTTCAAAACTCACAAAAAAATCCTTTGTATATATTCATAAAATTAATTGAATCCCAGCGTACTTTGCGAAACAAAAGCCAAAGAGTCGAGCTCAATGGCCGTGTACTGAAAATTAATTATTTTACGTTTAAAACTTAAGCGAGAAATAAACAATACAATGTTATATTTTAAAAACGTTTCTTGAAATTTTTAATGTTATTGTTAGAACTAAAATACTTTTTTTATTGTATTACATTACAACAGAGCAACGCATGATTATAATAATAAACTATAATTATATTAATTATCATTAACCCCGCTTAATATGTAGGCAAAGGACTGGCAGAGGCTTCATACTATGACTATAGATGAACGCAAAAAGGTTTGGAATGACAAACAACTACATGGTCGATTTTTTAAAACATTGTCTAATCCTTATGTAGACATGGTTGCATCAGTACATTGGTTACAATTTGGTGACCTTTTTGCAGAAAGTGAAGGTTTTGTCTGTGCAATACAAGATGAAGTAATTAAAACGAACAACTACCGGAAGTACATTTTGAGGGACGGCACAGTTGACGTATGTCGCGCATGTCACCACCCTGGAGAGTTCCTCAGACATGTTATTTACCGGTTGCTCACAACTATCAAATGGCGAGTATTTGCACAGACATAACCAAGTAGCTAGAATAATACACCAGCAGCTTGCCATTAAATTTGGTTTTACTCAACAGGATGTTCCTTATGAATATTATAAGTATGAACCAATTCCAATCCTTGAAAATAGAAGTGTCACGCTGTACTAGGATCGGTCAATTATCACAGACAGGTTTACAGTGGCAAATAAACCTGATATTGTGGTAATAGACCGAACTACACGCAAGGCAATAATAGTGGATATCATTGTTCCTCATGCCAAGAATCTCGTGATAGCAGAGAATGATAAAAAAATAAAATATATCGACTTGGCTCATGAGATTGTTGCTATGTGGGACGTTGATTCTACTATTATTGTACCAATAGTTGTATCATTCATTGGGCTTATTGGTTAAAATATGGACGATTATCTGTCCAAGTTAGGTATGGGCAAACGGTTTAAGGGATTAATTAAAAAATCGGCCTTATTAAATACGGCTCGAATAGTAAGAAGGTCCCTTATCTTTGGATGCCTAAATTCACCGATGGCTTATGATTCCTCGCCGCGGTGGATAATAGACGAAATAATAATAGTATTTATATATATTGTATTTATATTAATAATTTTATAGTTTTGTGACAATATATGTGATAATGTAATAATAATAACAAATATCTTTATTTGACATTGTTGTCTAAATAAGTTACATTAAAAATTTCGTCCCCTATTTTTCATTCCTAGGAATGGATATTTTTCTTCAATTTTACATACGTCTAACCATTAAGTATAACCTATTTAATAAAAAATAATCCTCAATCGCCCATAACATAGCGTTAAATAACTACAAAGAAAAAACTAAAACATACAATCGTATTTAGAACCTACTCTTTTTTTATATCCACTAAAAAGTAAATTATAATAAACAAAAGAAATTTGGAATTGACCATGTTAAAACATTTTTTTCGTTGTCCACAGTGCATTTTATGTAAATCTATTCGGCACAACGCTACAGCTGTCAGAACAATGCCAGTTATTCAAATTGTATATTGCCAGTGACGGCCCAGCGAGCTCTCATTATTCGCAATTATGCGAATATTAGCATATCGTTTTGTGTACGGTTTGAACACAAATGTACTTACTTTATATGTAATACAACTAGTTAGATTATGTTGTCTGATTTTCTTACTGCTGATTGTTGTTTTCAAGTATATATGTTAAGTATAATTATCGGCAATTATATAAAAATTCACAAGTTAGTCTTTCAGAAAATCTGCGATTTTGACAAAAAGTGCGAACCTACGAAATACTCTTCATCAGCTAGGTATACTAATTGATAGAGTTCTATCTGACCATTGACATGTTGCGGGGATAGTATAATTTTCAAACAGATTTTTTAAATAATTGCTGCAAAAATCAGGCGAATGAGAAAAATGTAGCAATATTATCATTCAAATCAAGTGAATTGTAGGTGAAGTTGTCGGTGTCATAATCGCAACTTTTTTACTAACTCAAAAAATGAGAAGTTAAAATATGTTTTTTTTAATTAGCTCAATTAGATCTTTATTAACGACGCAAGGTTCAGAAATGTCAGGGAATGGGCTTCTTCAAATTTCAGAAGCTTACCAGCAAACACTTTCCATTGCTATTCACTATCATTGTCATCAACATTTTAGGTGAGCATGAATTATTTGCATGAGCAAAAGGAGAATGACGGAGACGGTGAATCTTTGAGGAATGAGATGGTCGCCTATTGTACTATAACTCATTGTTTATTCTTAATTGAACTCATAAGTTTATTATAAAAAAATGTGTTTGACTTCCCGACGTCGTAGTTAACTCGACCTACGTGGAACATTTGTAAAGCCAATTTATTAAACTTATTTTATTACTATTATAAGTAGAACATTGGATTAAAGGTAATATGAATGACTAAATTTTATAACAACTAAATTTTCTTCAAGATTGGAAGTGACATTAAAAAGTTTTATTACATATTTTCATGATTACTGTCCTCCTTATCATCACATTTACAGCTCCCAAAATGTTAACGGCCAAATTTAGGCCTCCGCCAAACAATATCGCCACATGTGGTCTTCAGCCACCAGCATCCATTCACTTCATGTATGTCATACCAAGTTGTAAATCTTTCTAGTGGGGAACAATTCTCCATTCTGCTAATCGGTAGGAGATTACCACTCGAGAAGCTTTGTTCCCCATTTGCCGGCAATATCAGTTTCTTTCGTTCTTCTGTCAATATTGTCTTTACAATTGTAATGTGGACCTTATGTTACATAATCCTTGCCTTTGAATGTAATGAGCGCCGCGCCCCGGATTGGTCGTGTGCAGTGTATCTTATGTACGGCGGCGGTGCTATTTTGAAAAATGACGGTATCGTGCAATAACTGTAGAATTGTAATATGTGAATTATTATCTTATATACAGAACAAACTGTCTGTAGCGGATGAAGACAGTATTGTGAGGATATGTGCTGCGACGTTTTCGTCTGAGGAGATCGAGCAGGCGAATAAATTACTAGTGGATTCCATACCGCAGGATCTGCGTAAAACTACGAGGAAGGGAAAAGGCAAAGAAAACCGTTCTTTAAACGATATAATCAGCCTTTTTAAGGGCACCGACCCTGATGTTTTGCCAGTGTTCGTAGCGAGAGACTTAGATAAGTTACCTCCGATTACCTTCGATCACCTTGACGTCTCAAAATTACTTAAGGATCTAGCTGTTGTGCAGGCTGAGATAAAAAACATTAAGTCGTCATACGCAACTATCGACCAGCTAGAAAAAGTGAAAACGGAGTGTCAAAGTTTCAGGCATACAACGCCGCCCTTCTCAGCTGTAAAGGTGAACATGAGAAGAGGCGCTTATCGAGACAGTGGGCCCATAGGATTGTCTCAACTTGATGATACGATCATTACGAATCACAGCGATTATCCCGATGTTGAAGCGTCATCTCCGAGAGATCATAATTTAAATTATAGAAACATTAATTATATGGAGAGTAGTACGTTTGGAAGTTACAAATCACGTGCCTCGAGCGGGATAGGCGCACGGAGCGTGGAACAGGTTAGTGGCGCGGGCGCGGGCGCGGACGCAGGCGCGGGCGGGGTGTGTGATGTGTCATCGCGAGCGGCGAGCGCGCAGCCGAGCGGCGAGGCAGCACCGAGCCGGTCAGCGGGGCAAGCGGGGCCAGCTGTCGAGCCTGCGGGTCCAGCTGCGGGACCAGCGGGTGTGTTATCGTTCGCCGAGGTGACTAAGACAGAGGGCGAGTGGAATATTGTACAGCGTCGGAAACCTAAAACGAGATCGTATCGTTATCTGGGAGCCGCGGGTGTTTCCAATGACGAGAATTGTAATTTTAAAGCCGCGGACAGAAAAGTTCCAATTTTTATTACTATGGTGCACAAGGACACGACGGAGAAGGATATAACGGAATACGTTTATAATAAGACGCAAGAAAACATTAAACTTGAAAAGATTTCTTTTTTGAGAGGAAACAAGGATTATAACGCGTTCAAATTTTTTGTATCAGAGCGGAAAATAAAAATATTTTTAGATGCAACACTTTGGCCGGAGGGAGTTATATTCCGGCGATTTGTCAACTTCAGGCGAAATAATAGTAGTGGCACGAACGGTGTAGTGGTGAATACCGTGAACGGCCCTATCCCTACTGTCAATGGATAAAAGTCTCAACTGTAATTTAGTCAGCTTCAATTGTAGAAGTATAAAACGCTCAGTTGACGATGTCAGGTTTTTGTGTCAGTCGGCGAGTGTGATAGCACTTCAAGAAACTTGGTTATTTGGACACGATATTCAGTTTCTTAGCGGGATTGATAAGCGTTTCGGCAGCACGGGCACATCTGCAATGGATTCGGCGGCGGGCATGGTTTCTGGCCGGCCTTATGGGGGCGTTGGGCTGCTTTGGAACAAAAGTGTTTTCCAAAATGTGTCGATCATGTATTGTGATAATCCACGAATATGTGGCATACAAATAGTGCTGGGCGATAGGTCCATTTTAGTATTTAGTGTGTATATGCCTACAGATAAAATGGTAAATCTTACGGAATTTACTGATTGCCTCAGTTCGGTGAATGCTATTATTAATAGTAGTAATGTAGAATCTGTATACATCCTTGGTGACTTTAACGCCCATCCGAATGAGCGGTTTTATGACGAGTTGATGTGTTTTTGTGACGCACAAGAGTGGTCATGTATAGATGTACAGCTGCTAGGTGTAAGTTCGGGCACACACACTTTTGTAAGTGAAGTCCACGGGTCGAGAAGGTGGCTTAATCACTGTGTGGCGACGAAATCTGCTGTATCGTCTATTTTAAATGTTTATGTTAAATATGATGTCTACTGGTCTGACCATTATCCTTTAATAATTGAATGCAACTTGGATATTGTCAAACCAAAGTTGAATTTTGTATGTAAAGTGACAAACGAAATTCTATGGGGAGATAGAAAGCCGGAGGAGATCGGAATATATACAAAATTATGTAATGAAAAATTAAGAGCCATCGATTTTCCCGAAGAATTTCTTTCTTGTAGTGATTGTGTTTGTAATTGCATTGATCACAAATTACTTACCGATAAATTATATAGCGAAATTGTAAACGCTTTATCTGTGGCTGCCACTGAATCCAACACTGTAAGATCGCGCATTGGCAAGCGGCCTGTGGTTGGGTGGAACAGATATGTACGCGATGCCCACAGGGAGGCCAGGTCGAAGTTTTTAATGTGGGTTTGGTGGGGAAAGCCAAAAAATGGTAGTGTCTATGAGGAAATTCACGGGAGTCGTAGTTTGTTTAAGTCGCGCTTAAAGTGGTGTCAGAACCACAGTGAACAAATAAAAATGGACATCTTGGCTACTCAGCACGCGAAAAATGATTTTCGTAATTTTTGGAAATCGACCAATAATTTAAATAGTAAACCTGGCCTACCAGTGAGCGTTAATGGTATTAATGATCATGGTCTTATAGCAGATATGTTTAGAGAGCATTTTACAGTGACATCACCGTTGGGGCCATCGCAGGCCATAGGAGATTGGGGTACGTGTGGCCAGGAGATTGGAATCCAATTTACAGCGAAGGATGTCAATAAGGCTATAGCGTCTATGTCGCGTGGCAAGTCTTCTGGCCATGACAGACTTAGTATTGAACACCTAAAGCATGCGGGTCCTCACTAACCTAGAGTACTTGCCATGTTTTATAACTTATGTATAGCGCATTCGTACTTGCCCGCGGCTCTGATGAGAACTGTTGGGGTGCCAATTGTGAAGAACAAAACTGGGGACATATCTGCAAGTCCAACTACAGGCCTATCTCACTTGCCACGATTGTTGCGAAAGTGCTTGACAGTTTGCTTAACGCCCAGCTTGATGAACACTTATGTCTACACGACAATCAGTTTGGCTTCAGGCCAGGTTTGTCAACAAAGTCGGCCATATTATGTTTGAAGCAAACTGTGAAGTACTATTCGGTTAGACGAATGCCTATTTATGCCTGTTTTCTGGACCTTAGCAAGGCGTTCGATCTGGTGAATTATGATATCCTATGGCAGAAATTGAAAGATACCGGACTGCCTGAAGAAGTTACTAGGATCTTCAAATTCGATCCATTGAAACCAGGTCAATGTAGTGCGATGGTCCGAAACCTATTCGCAGCCATATAGGCTGGAGTGAGGGGTACGACAGGGGGGCTTAACTTCCCCTAAGCTCTTCAACCTTTATGTGAATGCACTGATAGAGTTGCTTAGCACCACTCATGTCGGTTGTCATATTGACGAAGTATGCCTCAACAACATCAGTTACGCAGACGACATGGTGTTGCTGAGTGCTTCTGTTTGTGGCTTGGCAAAATTGTTAAGCATATGTGAAAGCTACGCCCGCAGTCACGGATTGATTTATAACGTTAATAAAAGCGAATGCATGGTCTTTCAGGCTAAAGGGAAAGCCTTACCCTCATATATACCACCCATTAAGTTATACGGTACCCCGTTAAGGAGGGTGTCTCAGTTTAAGTTCCTGGGTCATATGGTGTCCTTTGCCCTGAAAGATGATGCTGATATAGAGAGAGAGAGCGCAGGGCATTGTCTGTTAAAGCGAACATGATCGCTCGCAGGTTTGCTCATTGTTCGGTCCCTGTAAAAGTAACGCTATTCAGAGCTTACTGCACGTCCTTTTACACGAGCAGCCTGTGGGTGGACTACACGCAGAAACAGTACAATACCCTGCGTGTTCAATACAATAATGCATTCAGGATGCTATTGAGTCTGCCTCTTTACTGTAGTGCATCGGGTATGTTCGCGGATGCGCGTGTGGATTGTTTCTACACCACCATGCGTAAACGATGCACATCCCTGGTGCGCAGGGTGCGGGACAGTTCGAATGGCATCCTGAGAGCATTTTCTGACCGGTTTGATTGTCAGTATCTGAACCATTGTCATATGGTGCACGTGCTGACTAATCGGGCCTGTCTTAGATATAGTTTTAGAATTAGGTAAATAGTTTCAAATTTACTAACATTAGCTTTAAGATTTGTATTATTACTAACATCTTTGATCCTTGTGGTCGAAATAAACGATTTTTATTTTTATTTATTTTATTTTTATTTATTTATCAATGTGTCTTAAAATATTTTTTGAAATACACTATTGAGCTCATAGAGAATAGTACCAAGGTTATACAGCGATTCTGCCATTAGGACTGTATTGTTATTTCATCGTATTTTAACGTGGCAAAGTCATGCTGCTACTTATGGTTGTAGCACGAACGGGTTGCCTCGACCGGGAAAGTACCATGCTCTAACATAATGTTTCGTATGGTGAGTGTAGAAAACTGGAGACCCTTTTTACTAGAAACAAGCTATTCCACCTTAGTCCTCAAGGGTGACAACGCATTTGCATTTTGGTTCATAATTGAGGATAAACGTAGAAGTCTATAAGCCACAATATCCAATTACTATCAAGTATACTGTGCACTCGTTTGTCACTCTTATTCTATAAAAATAATCGTCAGCATATTGAAGGTAAATGATGCATTTACCTAGTTTGTCACGCTTAACAAAGTAAGAGCGCTATCGTAGACGGACATTAAAATGAGCAAACATTCCTACTTCAACAAAACTGTTCAATGTAACTCGAATAAATTGACGTCAAAGTTTCATAGAAAGGTTATAAAAAGAAGAGTGCTTTATAGACGTTCCGTTAGTTTAAATTATCGTGAGCATGTATATTAACATTAGAAAGGCTTGCAAATGATTAACCAGATGCAAATTTACAAAGCGGCTCGAATCAATGATGTTTATTTGAACGATACATATCATTTGACTTCATTATTATTAAACTGTTTTTACTGCAATAACGCGTATTTCACAATATACAAGCTCACGATTATTTCAGCGTTTTAGATAATATG
This sequence comes from Parnassius glacialis, assembly GCA_033319125.1. Classification (NCBI taxonomy): domain Eukaryota; kingdom Metazoa; phylum Arthropoda; class Insecta; order Lepidoptera; family Papilionidae; genus Parnassius; species Parnassius glacialis. The sequence goes on from JAVANC010000010.1 coordinate 47,124,278, forward strand.
CTAAAATAAGTTTTCTTCTTGTATTTGCGTGAACAAACATTATATTTTCCGAGGACTCACTTTAAAAACTTAATGATTTTATAATAATACACTTATGCTTAATAAAGAACATAATTAACAACATTTTTTTATTTCAGATGCTAATCGATGGCTGTTAGTAAATGTAAGTGAAAGTAAATGTAAAAATGTAAATGTAAGTTATTGTAAGTGAAATTTTAAATTAAATTTTTTTGTTAATGTAATACAAAATATTTAAAATTACAATATTTGAACATCCATTTTATTACAGCCTATGAAATCTATTGTTGAACACAAGCTTTTCCATAGACTTGAAATTTGTCATAGTTACCACGCTTGGCAGGAAGGTTGGCAACTACATTTTTCATTATTATGACTTGTTGAGAAGATGCTCGACTGTTTGCATGAATTGTGAATGTGAAAGATTTTGCGAATGGGATGTTTTCTACTAATTAATAAAAAAAATATTAATAAGACTGATGACCAAACGAGCACACAGTCCACCTGATGGTAAGTGGATGCTATGACCCATAAACATCCATATCTATCCCCGATTAAGAATCAAAATACAAATGCGTTGTCATACCTGGCTGCTAAGATGGAATGCCTCGTTTCCAGTAAATAGGGTCTACACTCACCACACGAAACACAGTAGCATCAAGCGGCTACTTCACGCTGGTTATTCTGGGAGTGCGTGGGCCTTCTCTGGTCGAGCCACCCATCCGTGCTACAACCATAATACAGCCGAAGACGATTCTACCACGCAAAAACATGGAATAAAATTCTAAAATCTTTTTTTTTTCAGTATATAAGGGCATGCAACCTTCAAGTGCAAAAATAATACACTGAAATGTCAAACCTAACTGCTAAATTCAAAATATCAAGATAAAAAACTTGATTTTTTTAAGTCACCAAAAGATATACAACTGCCATACTTAAGGCTTTTATGGATATACTTTGAAGTGAATGGTTCATTATGCGGTACTGAAGACGCCTGATGGTGAACGGCTACAGCAGCTCGCATAGATATACCTATACTATAGGCATTCTTTTAGTATATATGTGAGGCATTATATCTTAGTCAGAAACAGAAACAGAAACAGAAACTTTTTTATTCAATATAGATTATAAATAATGCTTATTGAAAGTCACTCCTTTGTATAATTACCACTGGTTCGAAAAAAAACCTCTGTCCTGGGAAGAACCAGCAAGAAACCCAGCGGGACTTTTTGTTTTAAAATAACAGCTTACAATCATGTATGTTACACAAATTAACAACACAACAAATTAGAAATAGCTTGGTAGCGATCACCTCATTTCCAGGGGTTATTATCATCTATAAATTCTTTAATACTATAATAACCCTTTTTATACAAACTTAGTTTAATAAAGTTTTTGAACTTTGAGCAGGTCAAATTTTGTATATTTTCTGGAATTTTGTTGTAAAAGCGTATACATCGCCCCAAGAATGAATTACTGACTCGATGGAGTCGAGTAACCGGTACTACTAGCTTGTGTCTGTTCCTAGTATTTACAGAATGAATATCACTTATTTTTGTAAAACTACTTTTATTTTTGTGTACTAGTACTTGTGTACTACTTACTTACTACTACTTGTGTAGTCATAAGAGGTAATAGTGCATCGGTAGGCTTCTGTGTTTGAAGTTGGTTGATAATGTCAATGACCTTCAATACCAACTTTCACATAATTTGTAAGTTCTTTTGTAACTTCAATTTTTAAAAAAAACATCTCGCATTTTCTAGAATCACCTAGTGTATTTAAAAGGCTAATTAGAAAGGAAATGTTAATTAGGAAGGAAATGTGACATTACGTAGCGAAGACTCGATCCAGGAGTGAAATGTAATGATTGGAGAATATTTTTACAAGTAACAAGGCAGACTTAATAGAAGGTAGATTTAAATGTCTATGAGACACAGCATCTACTTTAAAACAAGTGGACTATAGTATTAACAAAAAAAAACAATGAAACGCTATTAATATTCTGGTTTACTCTGAGATGCAGTGTTTGCTTACCATTGGATAAGCCATGAACTCGATTATCACTTTTGAATATAAACTAGAACTTCCTGACAGAATAGATATAAAAGTAAAAAAAAAATATTTCTATGTGTAGTACACTTAGAAGTCTTTTTATGTACTCGATCACTTTTCGAAACAAATTACATCTTCCTAACAGAATTGACATAAAAGCAAAAAACCCTCGTTGTCAGTGATATGGAAAATAAAGCGTACGCCTGAACGGTTATACGTTATTACGTTGTCGCTAATACTATAGTATAATGAAGTTCACGTAGTTCAGTAACCAGATTAGCTTTGTCATTTTTACAATAGTTGGCTGTGATAAAATGAATTCGCTTTTCTTTATAAAATAAGAGCGACAAACGAGCACATTTGACGTTTTACGAGTAACGCTTAACATACGAGTCCACCTGATGGAAAATTAATACTGTGTCCCATAAACAGTAGTAGTACTAGACGCATTGTACCTTCTTCCCGTCAAAGTTCTGGTGGTAAACGGGATGGTTAAACCGCCATATACCAGAAACCATAAATTTTTACAAGCTTTTCCCATATTCCCTTCATATGACACTTTTCTTACGCCACAACTGCCACCATAAATTTATAAAATACAAATTCAAATATATTTACAACAGAAGCATAAACAGTTTAAATATTAACATGATGTCATAATAAATTATATCATACGTGTCTCGATTCGGCGCTTTCGATTAAATTTTTATTGAAATTTACACAAATCTCCAAGCTCAATATCTATTACTCAATTTAGAAATGAAAATTTTTCAATGAACTTCCTTATTTATAGAGGCGCAATAATTTACTTTGTTTTAACATGTATGAAGCATTATTAAATCATGGTGATTTTAAAAAAATCCATTTTTTATTTACATAACAATAAATAAATATACAATATTAAGAAACTATAATTAGAAAAAACTATAACTCAAAACTTAAATTATACAGTCCTATTCCCATCCCCATTATCATCATCATTATTACAGCCCTTCACGAGTCAACTGCTGAAAATAGGTCTCCCCCAAGGAATGCCACAAAATGTGGTCCCGAGCCACCTGCATCCATTGGCTTTCGGACTAAGGCCGTCACTCTATCTAGAGAGGGGACACCCAACACTTCGCCTACACGTACGAAGCTGGCACTCGAGAACATGGAGAAGAATCCCCATCGGTTGTCTTTCATTTTATTTTTTTAATACATAGTATAAATAAGTATTAAATTATTAAATTCTACTTTTCTAATAGATAGTAGAAATAAATATTAAAGTTATACTTCAGAAACTGTTATGTGAAAATTAATTTAATATTCTTTTAGTTTATTGAAGTCGGCTTTTACTTTTTATTATTTTTTGAGTGGAGTCAGGAATATCATAAGTTGGAGTCTAGCCTAAGTATTTACATAACAAAACTTTATAACCTATTTTTCACCCTTAGGTGTGTCATTTTTTTCAAATTTATATGAAACACTTTCCTTATCATACTGCACCTATAACTTATTAACGTTACAGCCTATCAAAAGTTGAGCTGAACATGGGCCTTCCCCATAGATTGTCTCATAGGGGGTTATTTGAAAAAATCATTTTTAGTTGTTATTAGAGAGGCGCTGCTGCTCATCTCCCAATTATTCCCCTCTGCCGCCTCTTACGAAACCCACGAAATGATATTGGACAGTGAATATTCTTACACCGCCACTACGCGGTAAGGTTTACTTTATAATCTATAACTTATTAAATGAAAAAATATATATAATCTGTACAGCTACATACCACCAGGTGGATAATAGTCGAGCACTAGCTTATAAAGCTTAAAAAAATTGCATCGACATTTGACCACAGACAATACTAGTTAACGTTCTTATTATGAGAACAAAACTCATTATTTTCTAAGACAAAAAACGTTGACATTCTTCCAATATTACAACGAATTTAAAGAAATGCAAGCTCTTACCGCTTTTTGACGTTCAAAGACTGACTGACGAGCGCCGTAAAACAAAGATTAATAGTTGTTTGCGATATTCTTTATGGAAAGAAGCTTTTCATACTAATTAACATAAAATATATATCCAAAAAATTAACACTTTTTGATATTAGCCGCATAGTGTATAAAATTAGCAATAAAATGAGTAAGACAGAAATAATAATGAATAATATACGATACATATACATATGAAATAATATGATGATTTTATAATGTGTACAAAAATTAATATAAAGTAATTTATTCGTGCTTTCGCTTTCACAAACAAGTTTCGTTGTTAAGCAGGTAGCAATTAAAAAATAACCACAATACTGTTTTACCAAAGTTTGCCATGTGACATGAGAATTCCGAAATTTACGTACCGGTGTAACCGAATGTCGGTTACAGCAACATACAGCTTAAAAGAAAACTATATCAGACTATAAATTATTTAAAACAATATCATATACTAATTTATTCTCTAATAAGAACCGAAATGCAGTTGCGTTGTCAGCTGAGGGTTAAGATAAAATGCGTTGATAGCTGTGAAAAATTCTCAAAGATGTTAAAAATGAATTCGCGTAATAAAATTAAATGATGTCTTACTTAGTTTAAAGACCTGTCTCCGTCACCACTAATCCCATCACAATTACTCCGGGAGTAGGCAGACCTGCCGAAATCGTTTTACCAAACGACTCGCGCCTTCCACTTTGCTATCCGTTGGTGGTCTGACAAAATTAATTGCTTAGTTATTTGTCAGCTCCGTGGCGTAGTGACTAAGTAATGAGTTACGGCGCTGAGGATCGCGGGATCAAATTCCGCACAGAATACGTTTTTTTATAGTCTGTAAGTAATTGCTTCGGGTCTGGATATTTGTCCATGTAAAATTTATGTATATAAACTACCTCCACGATACAGGGAGAAATACTAATGACGGGTAACGATTTAAAAACAAAAGCTTAGAAAATTGAGTAAACTTACGTCCCACTGCTGTGAGGATGTCTCTTCTCGTCGCTGAGAGGGTTATGGAGCAATTTGTCCGCCACACCCACCCTCTTACAGTGTACTGGTGGTGTAAAAATATAAACTACCTCATATCATCCCGTGGCGACAACCAGAGGCGACAGAGGGAAACAAATCAAAAGATGGGCAGCAGCTACTTGCTAGTAACGACTAAAATTAAAAACTTTAGCGTATCAAAAATCCATTGCTGATCATAGGCCTCCCGATAGATTACATCATAAGAGGGATATTTGATATTGGTTGCCACGCTTGGTGGGCGAGTTTGCAACCGCAGTTTTAATTTTTTTGTTGCTATTGGGAACACACTGTTGCCCAAATCCTGGTTCGTTTCCACCTGTCGCTTTTTACGACACCTGCGGGACGATATGGGTTAGTGGCGACAACAACCCCACCTAATTAATCCTATTAAGAATCTAAACTATCCAGGGTCCCAATCAAATGCACACAAAAACTTTCACTAAAAAGGTCCAGTAATATAGGAGCAGGTCAGTGACAAACACATGTGTAGGAAGGATTACCTATACAATACATACAATACAAATAAATAAAATTGAAGTGTCTTTGTAATGTAAAAATTACAGTTTATTATTAAATGTATATGAAAGTAAATAGGATACTTAATAACTAAAATATAATTTTTAAAATTTTTGTCTGTCTGTCTGTCTGCCTGTTTGCCCCGGGTTATCTCCGAAACGGCTGGACCGATTTTGACGAAACTTTCACTGGCATATAGCTGATTTTATAAGGAGTAACGTAGACTACTTTTATTTAAAAAAATAATAAGGGTTCCGCACAAAAAATTAAAAACCTTAAGACGCGAGCGAAGTCGCGGGGAACAGCTAGTACATTTATAAAGATCTTGTTTAATCAAACAAGAAAAAAATGACATAGTCACTAGCAAAGCGACCCCACCCAAATATAAACAAAATAAATAACCCAAATATCTACGACAAAAACTTAAAACTATGCAGAATTGCACAAGAGCGATACTAGAATTTCATTGTCATTCATTATAAAAGCCTTAACGGGACGTAATTAAAATTTACGGAAGCAAATTTAAAGCAATCTCATTAATTTAACAGACGCCCTGAAATTTTAATTCTTTGTATTAAATCTTACATAAAGGTTGAAAGAATTCACAAATTAGGCTTGCGACTCCGTCCGCGTAGATCTTAAACAAAAATAAATGCAGATCTAAAGTAATAGTAGTTTTTAGGCAAGTACTTCAACTATCGAAAAATCTGTACGATATGGGAAAAGGCTTAAAATAAATATAAGATATCTAGCACTGAGGGTATGCGCTTACTTTAGATTTCACCGTAGGCGAGTAACCCGGGTTCTATTTCCGTCGACACCAATGAAATTGTTTATTACAATTTTTAGTGCTGATTTACCACTTGTTTGGCGGTGAAGGAAAATATAAACATAAATTATACCACAATAAGGTAAAGGTCCACATTACTCTGTGTCCTGTATTTGCTCGTCGTTCTTTATCCTTTTCATGTCTACCAACTCTGCAATCACACGTTCTAAATATACAAATTCATCCACTTGTTCTACTAACTCCCCTTCCATTCTTATTTTACATACCATTTTACTTTCTTCTCTTTCAAAAGTCATCACTTTCGTCTTACTTGAATTCACTTAAAAAATGACCTGTTTTTAAGCATTTGACAGTTAACTCACCCATTCTTAACCAAGATTCTTCAATTTTCAAAGTTTCCAAGCAAGTGTCTATAAATAAATTGAGCAACCACGGAGAAGCTACACAATCCTGTTTGACACCATTATGGGTGCTAAACCAGTTTAAGAAGGCCCTGTTTATTTTAATGCCTATATCACCCAGCTCAACCCAAATGAGTCTAGTGCTTGCCGTAAATAAACTCTGCCAAATCTGTTTTTTTTTATTGAATAAGGATGACAAACGTGCACACAGTCCACCTGATGGTAAGTGTTTGCTGTGGCCCATAGACATCTCTTCAGGTATACCTCAAACCTCGAAAACGAGACTGTACAGCCAGTGCGTGTTGCCAGTGATGACATAGGGAACTGAGACGTGGTCTTTCACTGCTGGCTGGATGAGGAAGCTCAAGGTCGCTCAGCGAGCTATGGAGAGGATATGCTCGGAGTTTCTCGAATTTCAAAAATTTCTCGAGTTTGCGAATTAACACTTTCACTGTCCGGTTTCCAGACACAATAGTAAGACAATAGCAGTGCCCTATATGTAGTGCACGGGACAGCGAAAGGGTTAAAATGCAGATGCAGTGTCAGCCATGAGGACTAAGATAGAATGCCTCTTTTCCATTAAAAAGGGTATCCAGTTCTCTACACTCACCATACGAAACAGCAGCAATAATTATATTAATTTTTAATTAATAATCATTTGTCATATGCCTAACGAAAACGAAATCTTCGTGAGAAACCTGCAAGTCTGATAAATGAATTATGAAGGCAATTACTATAACTTGTATCTCACAGTATACCAGCGTAAAATAGCAGCTTTAGGCTGCTGTGTTTCGTATGTTGTGTAGTAAACCGTTGATACGGCCTACAGCTGCCCCTGCATGGGCCGTCCTGGCTGGGGCCCATAGCAGCCCCTTCGACGGGCAGACGTAGGTCTGGCCCAAAATGGCTAAATGGAAATATCCTATCACAATAAACTTTACGGGAGAAAGCTAGAAACACATAGTAATTACCAGTATCCGAAGCTAACTTCGCATCAAGGCTTGGTCAGGCCGTGAGTGTGTGTAATGGTGAATGGCGAGTAGTGTACAGTGATGTAAAAAAGTATACAACCTGGGCAAGCTTAGGCGACCAGCAGCGGCCGAGTTCCAGGCCGCCCCAAAATGCTGCATTGCTCCAGCAGGCTCCATCGCTGGACCATTTCTCTCTTCATTGTCACTATTTTAGTCTCTTAGCTTCATTGTACATTTAACTAACTTAAATTCGCCTAATTCCACATTCATCGTAGAATCGAACACGCGATACCCGACACAGTGAGGACAGCAGCCCAAAATTCGACATTCAATGTCCCGGATTCACTTATCACAAAATTATAAATAGGGAATTAAAGCGATCTCTTAATGGATCATACGATTCAGCGTTAAACACAACTAAGTTCCTTCATTCGACACCAAAACAACACGTTGCGAAGGATTCAAAATACGCCTCGTCGACACGTAACTTACAAGAAAACCAACACACAAAAAGGGGCACTTAACGCTACGGCATAATTATAATGATTTCTTGACAATCAACCGGGAAAAGCTCTCAAACAAGGAATGCGCGGCTCGAACCCTAGACCGTATATCTACTCGAAGCGCGTGCACAATTCCGCATTCCCGAACGAGTTAAATATCGCAAAATTCACATATCCACGTAACGAACTAACCCGCACTTAATCTAACTATCTAGACCTACAACGGTCGCGTGAGGTTCGGTAAGAGAGCCGCGCGGGTTCCCCGCTTCGTGACTGGCGGGGCACTGACCTTTTCGTCCACGAGTCGAACAACAAAAACAGCACACCGACGCCCCACCTGGCGAGCGTTTTTTCACCTACATACTATCGGGTGATGCGACAGCTAAAACGCGATTGGAGGACGTTCGCGATATGAGGCATTCCATTTTAGTTCTCCGTCGTGAGAACGCATCTGTATTTTGATTCCTAATAGAGGATAAATGTAGATGTCTATGGATCACAGCATCCACTTACCATGAGGTGGTTTGTGTGCTCTTTTGTCATCCTTATTCTATAAAAAAACTTTTATTTTCTTATGTTAAGATATAAAGCCTAATTGCGAACGCTGCAATAATAAAAACAAAAGAGACGCGTACATTATCCATTGGGATGGATAATGTACGCGTGAAGGGCTTTGGCTAATTAGCGATCTAATATGATCCCTACTGTTTTGTTTGAGGATAATTTTCATGACATATTACATTAGAGGTACTTATAATTTTACTTCAAATTTGAGTGTGAATTAATATTAATAGTCCTCGTTATTAATTTTAAACATTAACGATATTAAAATTATTTTTAAAGTGAAATAATGTTAATTTATGAAAAATAATATTGTCGACTACTAGCTCAGGCTGAGCATTTGGCAGCCGCGCTACTAGGTCTCGGGTTCGAATACCAAATGGAATAAATGTTAGGCCTACAAATAATTGTTTTGGATCTGAGTGTTTTTACGTGTCTAATGAGATAAAAACATAAGCGGAATAATAGTTAGAAAAACATCGTGGAAAAATTTAGATCTTAGATTTTTTTAATCCGAAGACAAGTCGAATCCACCAACATGCATTGGGGCACGGCGATGGCCTTAAAACCTTCTCGAAAATGAAAGAATACCTGTGCCCAGGAGTGAGACGTATTAGGCTGTAATTTAAATTTTAACTTTAACTTTTTACGTTGGATTTCTGTGAAAGCTCAGTCTTCCCCGGTTGACCAACCCATTTGTGCCACAAGCATAATACATATTTTTTTTATACGAGAAGGGGCAAACGAGCGTGCGGCTCACCTGATGGTAAGTGACTAACGCCGCCCACGAACAACTGCAACACCAGGGGAATCAGGGGAATTGCAGATGTGTTGCCTGCCTTTTAATAAGGAGTAGGCTCTTTTCTTGAAGGTCCCTAAGTCATATAGGTCCGGAAAAGTCGCTGATGGTAATCGATTCCACAAGGAAGTCGTGCGAGGAAGAAAACATCTTCTAAATCGCTGGTGTGGATGGTATCGGGAGTTCTGCCGCGATGTCCGTTCGTGAAATTTGGCGGCTGGGATTAATCCAAACACTTCCTCAGAGCACTTCCTGTGGTAAATGCGAAATAAAATGCAAAGGGATGCAACATCTCTTCGCAGTGCCAATAAATCGAGCCGATCGGAAAAGACTCGGTCGTTGACGATTTGAGGCGCTCTGCGCTGGATGCAGTCAAGTGGAAGGAGCTGGCACTGGGGAGCCCCTGCCCAGAGATGGGAACAGTATTCCATGTGAGGCCGAAACTGCGCCTTGTAAAGTTGCAGACGGTGTGCCGGCATGAAATACTGTCCCGATGTGCTGAGCACGCCAAGCTTTTTAGAGGCCAATTTGGCCTTCTCTTTCAAGTGACCACAAAACTGCACGTCACTCGATATGTCGACGCCAAGAATTCCGATACTGGCTGAGGCAACAAGGGGAGTGCCTTGAAACTGAGGAGATACGACAAAGGGGATCTGTTTAGCGTAAACTTGTGTCTTCTGAGGATTAAACTGGACTAGATTTAGTCGCCCCCAATCAGAGACTTAGTTCAACAAAGAACTCGACTTCAGACACAAGTTTGCTCCGGCGACGTTTTCCCGAGAAATATTGGCATGGCCGGTACATAGAGCATAACCAGTGCTGTCATCCGCATAGCCATGAATGTTACCAGTTTGCAACATATCATTGATATGCAGAAGAAACAGTAAAAGGGATCGAAGTGGACTGTATTTATTTAACTGGAGCTAGTGGACTGTATTGACTAAATTGACTGACTGATGTAAACTACGCTAGCGGACTGCTTAAAGAAAAGATGGTACTGTTAGAACTATACTGTATTAACTATTTACAGATGCGGCACTAATAACTATTAACTATAACTATATGTACACAGAGGGGTTTCTTCAATGGAGTATAAATTCTTCTCTCTTGATGGTTTTCTCTTGAGGTTTCTTCTCTTGTTGTTTTCGCGTGCCGCTTCCGAAATGAACAGCTCACAGACCAAAACGCCCTTCTTATATCCCGCAAGAGAGCGTCTTAGCCTGTGAGTAGCGTCGCACGAAGATGCCGTGCGCTCATTGGTTGTCGACATCGCGTGATCTGCTGCCGGTGTGCGGGGTGCGCGGGGCGCAACGGGGTATGAAGGGGCGATGGGGTGGCGGTTCCCTCGCTGTCCGCAACATCCTCCCCCCGGCGTAGCCTGCGAGCCTAAGCTTCCCTCGGGAGGACGGCGATCTTCCTGACCGGCCGCCGCAGCACTCCGCCCCTGGTCCTCACCTCGACGTTGCGCACCACGCCGTACGGTCCGGAAAAGGTCTTAAATAAAATAATAATAAAATTCTTTTCTTTTGTGGCTTGCTTGTTTGTTGTTAGCGGGTAATTTTGAAAAGCCGCGCCCGGTTAGTGCGCAAGCGGGAGTTTGCTTCATGTAGGTTGATGGTTATTTTTAAGTGATCGGTTAATTATCGTTGTCGGATAGTTGTAGTGGATTACTTATCGAAGGGTCGATTTCCGAGCTAGGCATTTTTTGTTGATCGACCGTGGTGTGTATCTTCGTTTATGTATCTTTTGTATTGTAGTTTGTATTTGAACTAAAGAGTAGTAATTTGTATTTACGCAATTTGAATTTAACTTGATTTGATCGCACTAGTATTTGTTTTTTGTAATTTGGTTGGTATGTTTTCTTTTGTACTAACTTGTTTTTGGTTTGATAAGTAGTAATTAGTATTTGTATAATTTCTATTCAACTCGATTTGATAGGAACTGCATTTGTTAACTGTTAATTTTTTGTTGTATTTGTTATTTGTTATTTTTGTAATTGTGTTCGAGCCGCGTCGTAATTTGTATTTAGTAGTGATGTGCTCGCCCAAGACACTAATCCGTTGCCTGCGGACTGAGTTACGCTGGGCCACTAGCGCCCATGCTTTGATAGGTCGACCGGATAGGGTCCATAACTTGATGAAGCGGTTCGAGCAGGTCGATGCTCGAAGGGCTGCAGTGGAGGAGGCTTACGCTGAGCTCGAGGATTCGGATGTGAAAAAGGGAGTCCTGGACTCCTGCTTCGCAGACTACGAGCAGTTCTTTTCGCTCACGGACGATTTGATCGAGGCTGAAGGCAAATATGCCGAGGAGGCGCATGAAGCTCGGATGAGCGGCCTGCCCGAGTCCTTTCGGAAGCAGCCTCAGCCGGAGCTGTTGGGACGACTCCCAACTCTGGACTTGCCAAGGTTCCCCGGGGTCCTTTCCGAATGGCTGACCTTCGTTGGTATTTTCGACAGCCTAGTGGACGCCCGGAGTGACTTGACCCCGAGCCAGAAGATGGCGTACCTCCTAGCCTCACTGGAGGGGGAGGCCCGGAGCGTCGTCGGCCATTTGAGATTGTCGGACGACGCTTACCAGACTGCTCGGGACCTCCTAGCCAGAAGATACGCCAACGTCCGGCGAATTGCGAACGAACATGTTAAGCAGCTTCTGAGCCTCCCGCTGCTTAGTGACCGGGCCAGACTACGTCCGGACCTGTTGGATCCAGTCTTTGTGGCCTGTAATACGTTGAGGCGGCTGGATTTACCAGTGGGCGAATGGGCCTTCTTGTTGCTCCGCATCGTGCTGTCCCGTCTACCTCTCGACCTTCGAATGCATTTTGAGGAGAGGTACGGCGGGGACGAGGCCTCCTATATTCCGCCCTTCTATGACCTGCTGCGGTTTTTGGAGGAGCAGTGCCGACAGATCGAGCACGCGGCGGGCACCGTCGACGACTTACGAGCCGTGCCCAGTGAGAGGCGGAATCCGCCGGGCAAGTCGTCGTCAACCCCCCCCCCCCCTGCTCCTATTGTCGAGCATTTGATCACCGGGTAACGTCCTGCCCGAAATTATTAGATAAGTCGGTTCCGGCGAGGCGAACTATCGCCAAGGAGCGCCGCTGGTGCTACTCCTGTTTGGAAGGGCACCTCCAGCGAGACTATCCGCACAGGCGGCCCTGTCTGCATTGCCAGAGCAATCACCATGCCGTACTGTGCCTGAATGCGAACGGCGTCTCCTCTCGGGGCGCTGCCAGGCCCTCGACCCCCACGGGCGGCGGCGCTCCGCGACGCCCTCTGACGGGCGACGCTCGGCGCCCGCCGGCTAGCCAACAGGCCCCTAGGTTTGAAAGGGGTTCCTCCCCCGACCAATCGGGGGGAAATTCCCCCAGGGGCGGGGGTGTCATCACCCCTCCTCAGCGTGCGGAGAGGAACTTCACGGCCACTCATCAGTCCGCTGGACTCACTCCCGTTAGCTGAGTGGTCGCGACTGGTGTACCACTGTACCCCATTTGATGGAGGCTACCCTAGCTAGCTGCCGCCTTAGCTCTCACCACGGCCGCCTGTACTGAGCCTTAAGCCGTCAACAGTCCACTTGTCAAGCTGTTCTGTTGCCGACGGCCTCAGTGAGGGCGTACAACCCGAGTGGCGACTGTTAGTGGTTGCGCTCTATTAGTCTCGGGTTCACGCCGTTGTGGCCTCCACTTGGTGTTGGGAAGATTAGGGCCCCCTGGAGCGTTGAATCACGTTCTCAAGGGGTATTAGATTTGGATTGGTCGAGCACTTAGTTAAAAATTCTTTAAATTAAAATTAAAAATGCTTTTGGGTTTTCCGCGAAATTCATATTGTAGCGGTTGTGATTAAAAGAATTGAATTTAAAATACTCCTTTTGAATGCTTGTGCGTATGCTTTGTAATTGTATTTGATTGTTGCGTCTGTTTGCTGACAGGAAAGTTTGAATTCATTTGAAATTGAATGACGCGCTATTTTGAAAATTATGTATATGTTTTGTGATAGTGTTTAATCATTTTACTTTGTGATAGGGAAGGTTGAAATTAGATAACCCTGTTTGTGCCGAAGGGAATAAGAGTCAATTCTCTTTTGGTTTAGATTTTGTTGGCACTGTCTAATATATTTATTTGAAATAAGAAATAGGGCTGTCTCTTACGTTTATTGTTTTGTTTACTTTGTCAAGTTGACCTATCTGCATCGGTGATTACTTTGTTTTAATTAATTCTGTAATTGAACATTGATGCTTTTGAAAAATTAGTTGAAATATGAGCATAGGACTACCTGCCTAATGGGCTATCTGGTTTGTAGATTATCAGATGGAAATCAGCTGTCGCACTGTTTGGTAAATGATTATATGGTGGATGGCTTGGTTATGCCTACTTGTTTGAAAATTCATACTAGGGACTATCTGTGCGTTTCGTTCGGCTCTCCACAAACGAAGTTCATGTGGAATTTGGGAGTGCTCTCTGCACTGAAGCTTAGGAGATCCCTCTGGGTCGCTTCGTGTTGCGCCGCTGTTTGCAGACCTGATGCGGTCGGATTGCGGAACTAATCATAGGAGCGCAGATAGGTGTTTGAAGGAGGTCGTCGGACTACTGTCTAGGAATAGGACTTATTTATGTGCTGCGATGTCCAGGAAGGGCATCCAGTTCAACCCTTTCGGCTAGCCCACGTTGATGCTGTAATTTTGAGGCGTTGGTAAGGGTTGCAAGATCTGATGGGGTGCGTAAGGTGGCCTAGTTTGGTTGTACATTCGGTCTTGCAACTTGCCGTCGCGACCCTGTCCCGCTGACCGTTTTGCTCGCGGACCTAAATCCTTATGTCCGGGACGGGGGTTTGTTCGCGCAAAAGCGCTAATGTCAAGCATCGACGTTAGATGGCACTTGCCTCGGCGCAATACGGGATTAAGTTAGTCCGAGCGTGTTGAACGGTGGGTGTCGAAAACGCGCTAGAAAAATTGAGAGTCCGAATTCAGAGCTGCGATCGGTGGCACGCTGTTTTTTTGTCGGGAAGTCGGAAGCGGAATACGACACGCGCATCTAGGAAATATACGGTTTACCATACGTAACGCGCATTCCTCTCTTGTTAGCTTCACCCGGGACTTATTGTGTCTAATTCAGAATCTGTATAAGTACATTCGACAATAATAGCTAGTGCGGTATTTGATACTCTAGAAATAACTGTGGCCACGCGAAACGTGGCTTCTGTAAGGTAGTTGATCGTACGACCGAGTTACTGGACTATCATCGTGACTAACGAAGAAAGTGACGTGAGGTGGAGAGGTGCTGAGGTCCGAACTGCTGCAGAAGGTAACGGTCTAATAAGGTCAATAACACTACCAGCCACACCCAGATACACATCACTGACCCTTACTTTCCTAGCACTATACAACCACATGCGACCTGACCGAATCCTGAGGGATCAGTCGCCTTGGATAGAGGTAAGTAAGCTCTGTTTAATAGAATACAACGCTCCCCCCTGATTGTTTATTGTAATTAGAAACTTTTCACCTTTGACCTGTAGCAGGCCCGACCAACATCTGCTTGTAGGTTCTCCGTCTATGGGCCCCCGGGGGACTCTACTGTTGGATAAGCAGCTGCTGGCCGTAACAACAGTTAAAAAACGTTCCACTGCTAGGCCCAGGTCTACTCTCATTCCCGAGATAGTAATGGAGCAATTATTCCGCAGCGCTGCTCCTGTGAGAATCGGCGGACTTCACATTACCAATACACTTATATGGGTCCTGTTGAACATAGGCCTCCCCCAATCCTTCTTCCTGCAATCTTTAGGGGGGATTTTGCCATAGTTGCCACGCTTGACAAGCGTTTTCGCAACTGCAGTTTTATGCTCTATGATGTAGAAAAACATCGTGGAAAAATTTAGATCTTAGATTTTTTTTAATCCGAAGACAAGTCAAATCCACCAACATGCATTAGGTATCGCGGTGGCCTTAAAACCTTCTCGAAAATGAAAGAATACCTGTGCCCAGGAGTAAGACGTATTAGGCTGTAATTTAAATTTTAAGTTTAACTTTTTACGTTGGATTTCTGTGAAAGCTCAGTCTTCCCCGGTCGACCAACCCATTTGTGCCACAAGCATAATACATATTTTTTTTATACGAGAAGGGGCAAACGAGCGTGCGGCTCACCTGATGGTAAGTGACTAACGCCGCCCACGAACAACTGCAATACCAGGAGAACCAGGGGAATTGCAGATGTGTTGCCTGCCTTTTAATAAGGAGTAGGCTCTTTTCTTGAAGGTCCCTAAGTCATATCGGTCCGGAAAAATCGCTGATGGTAATCGATTCCACAAGGAAGTCGTGCGAGGAAGAAAACATCTTCTAAATCGCTGGTGTGGATGGTATCGGGAGTTCTGCCGCGATGTGCGTTCGTGAAATTTGGTGGCTGGGATTAATCCAAACACTTCCTCAGAGCACTTCCTGTGGTAAATGCGAAATAAAATGCAAAGGGATGCAACATCTCTTCGCAGTGCCAATGAATCGAGCCGATCGGAAAAGACTTGGTCGTTGACGATTTGAGCCGCTCTGCGCTGGATGCAGTCAAGTGGAAGGAGCTGGCACTGGGGAGCCCCTGCCCAGAGATGGGATCAACCCACCACCTCCCATGGCCCCACCGACCCTCAGGTCATACGGGCCGAATCTCGGGAGATGCGCGCGGTACTTGCACGTGGCTCTTTCCCGCGCACACTTTCTTGACTTCTTACAAATATTTGATCTATTCCTTGTCCCAGTTTAACGTCATTCTCCCCCTTTTGGGGCTGACGACACATTGACGCCTACGTCGTCGGGCCCTCCTACCAGCCTTCCATCCTGCCTTGTCCTGAGATAATGCCACCTATGCGCAAACTCGCGCAACAGTCCTTAGTTCACCACCTCGCTGACGAGATCCGAGTAGTAAACTGGTCCCTGAACCGGACGAACTAGTCCATCCATCATTTTCACTCTTAGGTCATCATACATCATCAAAATTGGACCTCTGTGAAGGAAACATCTGTGCAAGTTTGCTCCGTAGATAAACTGTTAAAATTCGTATTTAAAGTTGTTCTCTAAAGTTGTGTGTAGGTATATAATTCACAAAGCTGTTGTAGTGACGATTCTAGTGGTGAAATCAAAATTCATTTCCATCCAGTAATTTCGAAGATATAAGCAATAACATTTCAAAATTATTTGTTAACCGTCTTGAACCCTGACCTACGACAACCCGCGCGACGCCCGCTGCTCCACTGAGTCATCGCTACTGGCCAGCGCTGTGTGCGTGGCATTGCAATATCTACGATCTGCGGACTGCACTACGATGGCAAGTCGGACGACACCGTGCGCGGGCTGCCGCACTGAGGTGAGCGAAGACGGTCCGTATATGAAATGTGCAAAATGTAAGCAGATTTTTGATATTATTTGTGCAAACATTACTACTAATGTGTTTAAAAATATGTCGGTGGAATTAAAGAGGTCTTGGATATGTTGAGAATATCGCTGTAGGCAACCAAAATGAGATAATTCTCATACTCCAGTGCGGCTACACGTTATGCAGGATCTAAATACCACCCCTACTGCTTCGTGCTTTGACGTATCCATGCAGACTTCTGATAACGTGACTCTACGAGCTAAGCCGCGATACGCCCAAACTACTATGGGAAGCACAGGCGAAAGTATTACAGGAAATGATTTAAAAGATTCTGTTGTGCGTGAATTAAAAAACCTGCAAATTGAATTCGAAGTACAGCTAAAGAGCAAAATTAATACACTGATTATTGAACAATTTTTGGCTTTCAAAACTGAATTCATGGATAGGGTTAATTTGATAACGAACAAGGTTTTACAATTAGAGGAACACTACTTATCGAGCATTAATAAGGCTTGCGAATCTACAATAATATCCAAAATCTTGAAAACTAGCGGTACTCAAACCAGTCCAACCCTTGAAAATATACCCACTTTACAAAATAAGCCTCCAAAGCGGAAACCTCAACCTCAACCTCAACCAAATATCGAACATCTCAGAACTGATAAGGATCAGTCTGCGTTTACTGTCCCCAGCACAAATAGAGTATCATCAGTAGCTCCTGTTCTCAGTGCTCAAAAGATGATGCACGCAGAATATTCCGAATCTTCCGTCTCTTTAAGTAATAGCCAGGACTGCGAGCGGATTGATGACAACTGGCAAGAAGTATCACGCAAACGGGCACGCCCCTCACTTCCCGGGTTGCTTCGAGGTACCGCTGCGCCTGGTTCTACGATGTTGCTTGCTGCTGAAAAGTGAACATACCTGCACCTATACTACGTACGAGAAGGCACCACAGTAGAGCAAGTACGCGAACATCTTAACTCAATATGTGGGAACGACGAATGCACGGTTGAAAAACTGAAACCACGTGGACATTATGCGTCGTTTAAACTCGGAGTTGCATTGAAGCTGGCCGAAAATATAATGTCATCTGGAAACTGGGCTGAAGACATCTGTATTAAACCATGGCGGCAGAACTTTCGTGCCAAAGACAATAACAATCAAGCGTCAACCGCGATTCCATGAAATGCAAATATGCTACCAAAATATTCCAGGCCTAAGAACAAAAACTAATATGTTTCTTAATAATGTTATGGAAAGTGAATATGATATGATAGCATTAACTGAGACCTTTCTTACGAGTTCAGTGTCTAATGGGGAACTCTTTCCTCCGGGTTTTCATGTAGTTCGTAAAGATAGACCTGGTGATTGTGGATGGGGAGGAGTTTTGCTCGCGATTCGTGATCGTTATAATGTTAAAATAGTTACGGATATTGTTTTTTTTTTTTATTCATAAATTTTTTTGGGATTTTTGTCAAAATGACATGCCAATCCCATCATACCTTATACTACGAGTAATTACTGCTAACACTAACAAAATAAAAATGTATAATTGAGAGTAACATAGTTAAATTACTAACTCAAAAATGAAACTTATAATAGACAGAAAAGATAATTATTCCGTCCTATAAGCAAGCCGGAATAACCCTCTTGACATCTTTGATTTGGGGTTTGATAAAACCATTTGCACTAGATCGACATCTAAAACATTTGCGTTAAATTCTTTCAACACAGCATGTCTATCTTTTTCATTCTTAACACACTCTATCAACAAATGGTAAACATCTTCAATTTTGTTGCATACATCACAATTCGGAGAAGGTTTTTTTCCCATTAAAAAAGCGAACTTTGCAGATGGAGTATGACCAGAACGAAGCCTTAATGCTAACTTAACAAAATTTCTGCTGAGATCACAATCATTAAACCAAGGTATACGATAAGGTTCGCTTTGTATAGTTCTATACCAGATGCCTTTCGTTTTAGATTTCTCTTCAAAATAGCTTTTCCAATTTTTGTAACATACACTTTTAAATTTTGAGAAATATTCAGTCGGATCTGGTATAAAATTATTGATGTCACCCTCTACTGCAGCTAGCTTAGATAAGCGATCAGCCTCTTCATTGCCCTTAAGGCCTATATGACCCGGGACCCATTGCAATATTAACGAAATATTCCGTTTGTTATAAATATTAATAAAGTTTAAAATATCATAACCTATCGAGCTACCTCTGAAACCAAAGGCACACCGAGCTATATGCTGTAAAGCACTTTTGCTATCGCAAAAAATAACTATTTTATTAATTTTATTTTTAAGTGCGTACATCAAAGCTTGAAAAATTGCAATGAGCTCCAGCGTCATTATTGACACATCAACATTTAACTTAAATTTAGCCTTGTATCCTAAATATTGATCAAAGAAACCAGCTCCAAAAGCCATTTTTTGAGCCATCAGTGTATATCTTATGCCACCCTAAATACCTCATGTTAAGTTCAGAAATAACACTATTAATTAACAAATTAGGTTCATAACAATTTTTACATAAGCTTACACTGTTTAGGTTTAATTTAATAACATTTTTAACGTCTATGGCTGTTACCCAAATATCCAAATCAAATGTCTTTAGAATTGACGAGGAATTAAAAACAACTTCACTTAAGTCATTACACACTGTGACAAGTAGCGGTTTTTTTTTCTTAACCCAATAATTTTTTCACAGAGAAATTTCAGCTCATTATTATTTGGTGGTTATGTTGTTGGACCAAGAAATTGACTTTAAACTGTATTTATATGCCAAAAATTGTCTTCTTAAAAATAGTGGTGGAACTGCTATCTCACTTTCCATAACATGACAAGGAGAGCTTTTAATGAAACCACCTATCACTCTTAATGCTTGATTTTGAATTTTATCAAGTTTTGATATATTATTATTTGTACTACTATCATAAATAAAACTACCGTAGTCTATACGACTTCTGATAAGTGAGAGATATCATTTACGTAGATGATTAATGCCAATACCCCAATTGCTGCCTGCTAATAATTTTAAAATATTTAACAATTTGGAGCACTTACCAATAATTTCATTTATATGCTTACTCCAAGTTAAACTTCTATCCAACCACATACCTAAGTATTTAATGCAGTCACTAGAAAGTAAAGGCTGACCATTTAAGCATACCAAAGGCAAATTCATCCTTCGACCTCTACTGAAGAAACATAATTTAGATTTGCTAGAAGATAAACTCAAACCAATTTCACTCAA
Organism: Parnassius glacialis; assembly: GCA_033319125.1. Taxonomy (NCBI): domain Eukaryota; kingdom Metazoa; phylum Arthropoda; class Insecta; order Lepidoptera; family Papilionidae; genus Parnassius; species Parnassius glacialis. The sequence continues at coordinate 47,144,503 of JAVANC010000010.1, forward strand.
CAACATAACCATATCATTTAAAGCTTTCTGCATATACATTTCACATATTTTAATGTTTTTATTGCTAATAAATAACACAAAATCATCTGCATACTGTGATACTACAACATTTTTCATTTGCTTACATATTTTATGTGTTATAAGATTAAAAAGAAGGGGAGAGAGGGGATCACCCTGAGCTAAGCCCATACAGCACTTCCGCATAAGTAAAGTGTTACAGTTTTCTGTTGATTTAATTTTTAGATACCTTTCACTGAGAAACGACCACAAATATGAGCACATTTTTGTACCAATCCTAAAATTGTCCAGTATTTTTATTGCTGCATCAATCAAAACATTGTTATAAGCATTATCAATGTCAAGAAAACAGGCCACTGTGGGGATATTATTCGAGAATCCAATTTGAATGTATGTTACCAAGCGAGATAATGCGTCCAGGCATGAGTGAGATCTTCTAAATCCTACCGTAAAAGGAGAGAGAATTTTTTCTCTTTCACAATACCATTCCAAACGTCTGGCTAACATTACATGAAATATTTTACACAAATACGATAATAATGAAATAGGTCTGAGCTTTATATCCAAATCATTATTGTTACTTACTTTAGGTATGGGAAGGATTTGAATATTACGCCATTGCAAAGGAACATATCCATGATCAAAAATTTTATTATATAATTTAAGCAAAAATGATTTAGCATTGTCTGGTAAATGATAAATCATGGAATAAGTTACCCCATCTTCACCAGGCGAAGTGTCTTTCTTTTTCAAACAACTATCTAGCTCATGAATAGAAAAGTTAGATTCCAATAAAAGATTTTTGGACACAAACAAAGGCTTTTCATTTACAACGTAGTCCGGAGTTAGGGAATGTAATAATTGTTTTTGTTTTTCTATTGGAAAGTACATGTTTTTTTGTTTATATCCTTAGACCCACTTTAAGCGGCGCCACATTTCAGTAACTGAAACAGTACTATTTATGCTATCACAAAATTGCTGCCAATATAAAGATTTTGCCTTTTTTATTAATCTATGAGATTCCCGAATTTTCTCCTCCAGTTTACTTAGATTTTCGGGAATGGGGTTTCGACGAAAATATGCTAAAGCTAACCTGCGTTGTGCTGACTTATGATAATTCCGGAGACCAATATTTTTTTGGCTTAAAATGGGATTCAGGCTTATGACAAATATTATAAAAAGGGATATTAGTATCAGCTGATTTGTTAATTTGACTAAGAAAAAAATTATACATTTCTTGTGTTGACTCACATCTATCTTCTAATCTGTTAGAAAAGGTTTCGGAAAGTTCTTTCTTATAATTAGTCCAGTTGGCTTTTTTAATGTTCCGTTTCTTTACCTTATAAAAGTTATTAGGCATATCTATAGACATTTTAATTACTAAATGATCACTACCTAAAGTTTCGTTACTCACTGACCAATCAAATTCGATCCCTACATCCATAGAAACAAAAGATACATCAGGTGAAGATATTTGAACAATACCATTGACCATTTTTAGCCTGGTGGCCGTGCCATTATTAAGCGACATAAAACCGTATTCCATAGCTGCATCTCTGATTTGTATGCCTCGCGTATCAGTTCGCGTCGACCAATCAGAGTGATGTCCATTAAAGTCACCGGCAATTATTGTTTTCGTCCTAAAATATGAAAATAATTGTTCCCAGTCTGATGGTAAGGTACGCACAGAAGATGGACAGTAAAGAGATACGATATTTTCTACATATTTACAGTTAGTGAGTTTTACACAGATTATTTCTATGCCTGAATTGTTAGTACTGATTAAATTTAGATGCGATATAATCGATTTATGTACTAATAACGCTACACCTCCATAAGAATCATTTCTGTCTTTTCTATATATATTTTAATCTTTAATATATACGTCTGAATTTGCCACTAACCAAGTTTCAGATATAATTGCCACATGTATCTTCTCGTGACACAATAAGTCTGCAAATGTAGTTAACTTAGGCTTAAGACTTTGTGCGTTCCATTGTAATATTTTAATGTTAACATGTTGATTTGTCTTATCCATTAAATAGGTTAATAACACTCTCTAATATTCCTCCTCTTAATAGAACATTTATAACATTCTTTTTGAATTCTTCAACAATAACTTTAAACACTAATATACATTTTTCTTCAAATGTGTTTTTCCCGACAATATAATATTTTTTAGCCGTAACAGTATTTTTTTTAGTTCAAATTTATGTAATACCTCTTCATTCCTATTAGCATTTTGTATTTCTTCTTCACGATACTGTCCTTGCGTTTCTTCAATTATTGTTCTTCATGGTGGTTTTTATTCTTATTTGTGGTCTGGGATAAATTAGTATTATGTTTATTTTGTTTTTGACGTTTAAAATTCAACTCATTTCCGGATAAAGTGCTGTTACAAATTTCTTCCGTAGGTTGTTCAATTTCATACACATTTGATGAATCCAGGGACCTCTTTACTACGTTACTATACAAGTGTGTTCCAGTTCCATCTATTAAAGTCACATGATGAGTGGGGTTTTCTTTTCGCTTTTTATCAACATAAATTTGAAGTGCCTTTCTGTATGTAATTTGTTGTTCACTCATAATTTGTCTAATTGCTTTTTTTTTAGTGTAGAAAGGGCATTTTTTATCTAATACAAAATGATCGCCTTTACAGTTTAAGCATTTAAAATCCATTGTATTACAATTTTCATGCTTTTCACCACATTTGGGACATGACTTTACTTTTGTTGGACAGAATTTGAATATGTGGCCAAACTTCCAACAACCAGAGCATTGAGTTACCGGAAATACATAGGGCTCAACTTTTAGACGACAACTATATGCATAAACATATAAAGGCAATGTATTACTCTTAAAACAAACTCTTACCGATTCGCTGTCAATCCATTTTCCATCTGCGTTTAGGCGTTTTAATCTCTTTATAGACAAAACTTCTATAGTTGACTCTAAGATTTTTATGATTTCTTCTTCAGTTAAATCAAGATCAACACCTTTAACAACACCATAGGATAAAGATAGTTCACTAGTAAGTTGACATCTAACACCCATCTCCGTTAACTTCTTACAACTCATCAAAAGTAAAGCATCTTCTTTTTGCTTGAACTGAATAAGCACTTAATATGGATTCTTATACTTAATTCTAGTAATATTCGTAATATTTTATGTTCGAAGTAATTTTGCAAGCGCCATTTGTTTTGGTAAATATTCCAATGATGTTACACACACTTCATAGTATTCTAAATCTTCCACAGAACTTCTCTCATTATTATGTTGCTCCTCACTTTGTTGATTAACCCTCTCAATTCGTTTAGATTTCCTTTTAGTGACGGTTGTAAATTCCTCGTCTTCATTGTCTTCATCTTCTCTTGTTTTCCTTTTTATTACACACTTTTGCTTAGTCTCTTTGGACCTATCACCTTCTAAACATGTCGTTATGGGCATTTCACAAGTCACTAACTCTGAATCACTGATATCTTCATCTGAATTATTAGATTCCATATTTTAAAGAATTATAAGAAATCCCGTAATTGAAATTCGTGTCCATAAAGTTTGGCGTTACCGTGGCTACCCACGGATATTGTTAGTATGACTGATGACAAAGAATTAATATTTGCAATTGTGACATTTAAAAATGTAAAAGTTTTATGTTGTGTCCGTATATTTGCCACCAAATTATAAGGATGAGCAATATTTGAATGTTTTGACATGTATAGAAAATGTGATTTGTACTTACCCTGACCTGAATGTTCTAATCCTAGGTGACTAATTTAAACTCTTGCAGTACCAACATAAAGACTTCTTTTGACTTTTTTTGTGAATTCTGCTCGCTTAAGCAATATAATACAGTCTTAAATAATCGCGGTGGTATGCTAGATCTGGTACTGGGCAATTTTGAACCTAAACAGATAGTCGTATCTCTCAGTGAAGATCCTCTGGTAAATATCGATCAGTACCATCCTATGCTCGATATAAATATTACATTTCCGGGCTTTTGGATAGCATCGAGCGTGTCATCTTTGCAGCAAGTGACACCTCGCTCGAATACCAATACAGATTGGAACTGGCGTAAGGCAGATTTTCAGGGTCTATATAGGACTTTGATTGAAATAGACTAGTCTGATTTGTTAACAATAAGCGATATTAACTGTGCTGTACAGCTGTTCTACGATAACCTATACGAAGTTATAAATCTGTTTGTGCCTATTAAAAAACAATTATCAAACAATCGGCGATACATATATCCAAATTGGTACAACGTAGAAATCATAAAAAATATAAAAAACAAACACTTTCATCATAAGCAATTCAAAAAAGAGGGCAAAGAATTTAATAAGGCTATATTTATATATTATGCCGTGCATGCCGGCGTGCCATGCATGCCGTGTAGTGGCGGTCAAGAATATCCACTACCCCATATCCTCCCGTTGGTGTCGTAAAAGGCGATAAAGGGAAACAGGCAGGAGATGGGCAGCAGCATCTTCCTGGTAACGGCATAAATACAATAAAAAAACTGCGGTTGCCAACCCGCTCGCCAAGCGTGGCAACTATGGCAATATACCCCCCATGAGCAATGACAATAATAAACGGCCCCCAGTCCCCGGCGGCCCCGCTATTCCTGGCTACGGTGGCGACCATGGTAACGGCGGGGCAGGGGGTGCTAAGAATCTCCGGTGGAGGTTCGGTTGCCACCTTAGACGACTCGACCTGGCAACGTACAACGCACGCACCCTGAGGACTGACGAGAATATCGTGGAGCTGGAATAAGAGATAGACAAGTTGCGCTGGCATATTATAGGATTATCCGAAGTCCGAAGAGAGGGGGAGGACACGGTAAGCCTCGAATCCGGCAACTTGTTCTATCACCGGGAGGGCGACCATCTGTCCCAAGGAGGTGTCGGATTTATCGTCCACAAGTCTCTCGTTAACAACGTTGTAAAGATCGGGAGTGTGTCGACGAGGGTTGCGTACCTTATACTCAGAATCACCAAACGGTATTCGCTGAAGGTCATACAGGTTTACGCACCAACCTCGGCACACCCCGATGAGGAGGTGGAGGAAATGTATGAGAATATCTCTAGAGCCATGCATTCCTCCAAAACCCAATATACGGTGTTAATGGGAGACTTCAATGCAAAACTAGGCACAAGAGAGAACGGTGAGCTGAAAGTAGGGAAATTTGGAATAGGGCAACGGAACCCAAGGGGCCAGCAGCTGGCCGACTTCATGGAGAAAGAGGGACTCTTTATGATGAACTCTTTCTTCAAGAAGCGGCCCCACAGGAAGTGGACCTGGTCGAGCCCCGACGGTTCGACAAAAAATGAGATTGACTTCATTATGACGACCAGACGACAACTGTTCAATGATGTCTCAGTGATCGCGAGGGTGAAAACCGGCAGCGATCACCGAATGGTTAGAGGCACACTGAACCTAAATGTTAAGTTGGAGAGGTCTCGTCTGATGTAATCAACGCTCCGTCCCCCTCGTGCTCTAATCCAAAGTCCCGAAACCTTTCAGCTCGAGTTACAAAACCGTTTCCAGTGCCTAGAAGACTGCAATGAAGTGGACGATATGAATGACAAGCTCGTGGAAACTGTCCATGCGGTCGGAGCTAAGTTCTGCAAGACCCACCGCAGAAGAACACAAAAACTCTCCGATCACACTCTTAATCTCATGGCTGTTAGACGGGAGATGAGGCTACATTCTTCAACAGATTTGACAGCATACAGGCAACTGAACAGACAGATCTCCAAATTCATGCGGCGAGACTTACGCAACTTCAATACAGCTCGTATTGAAGAAGCGATCGAGCGGAACCAAGGCTCCAAAGTCTTTGCCAGAGATCTGTCTGCCAGAAAGAGCCAATGGAGCCACACGCAAGTGTGAGTAACGATCCAAGAGCGAGTCTTATTCGACACTATTCCGAAGATATCCCGGACGTCAGTCTGAGCGAGATTAGAATGGCTCTCCAGCAACTTAAAAACGGCAAGGCCCCAGGCAAGGATGGAATTACAGCGGAGCTTCTGAAAGCGGGTGGAAGACCGGTACTTGAAGTCCTTCAGAAGCTCTTTAATTCCGTCCTCCATGGTGGCATTACACCGGAGGCGTGGAGCAGAAGTGCGGTGGTCTTGTTCTTCAAGAAAGGTGACAACGCTCTCTTGAAGAACTACAGACCGATTTCCCTTCTGAGCCGCGTCTACGTGCTGTTTTCGAGAGTCATTACGAATCGTCTCGCGCGCAGACTTGACGACTTCCAGCCTCCCGAACAAGCCGGTTTCCGAAAGGGCTTTAGCACCATAGACCACATACATACCCTACGGCAAATTGTACAGAAGTTCGAAGAATACAATTTGCCACTATGTCTGGCGTATGTGGACTATGAGAAAGCCTTTGATTCCGTCGAAATTTGGGCGGTGCTGCAGTCCCTTCAGCGGTGCCAAGTTGACTGTCGGTATATCGAAGTGCTGAAGTGTTTGTACAGTAGAGCTACGATGGCTATCCGAGTACAGAACCAGAGTACGAAACCTATCCAATTGCAGAGAGGTGTAAGACAGGGTGACGTTATATCCCCGAAACTCTTCACCGCTGCATTGGAAGACGTTTTCAAGCTTCTGGACTGGAAAGGATACGGAATTAACATCAATGGCGAGTACATCACTCACCTTCGATTTGCCGACGATATAGTCCTCATGGCAGAATCGCTGGAGGAGCTAAGCACTAAGCTGAATGACCTCAATAGTGTCTCCCAACGGATAGGTCTTAAGATGAACATGGACAAAACAAAGATTATGTTTAATGTCCATGTCACACCTATGCCGGTAGTTGTTGGGAGCACTAAGCTCGAAGTTGTTGACGAGTATGTTTACCTGGGACAAATAGTCCGACTAGGTAAGTCCAACTTCGACCGAGAGGTCAATCGACGGATTCAACTCGGCTGGGCAGCGTTCGGGAAGCTACGACACATCTTCTCGTCAGAAATACCTCAAAACCTTAAAACAAAATTGTACAACCAGTGCGTGTTGCCAGTGATGACTTACGGAACTGAAACGTGGTCCTTCACTGCTGGCCGTATGAGGAAGCTCAAGGTCGCTCAGCGAGCTATGGAGAGGGCTATGCTCGGAGTTTCTCTGCGTGATAAACTTAGGAATAAGGATATCCGCAGTAGAACCAGAGTAACCGACATAGCCCAACGGATTAGTAAGCTGAAGTGGCAGTGGGCCGGCCATATAGCTCGAAGAACCGACAACCGATGGGGAAGAAAGGTTCTCGAGTGGCAGTCTCGTACCGGTAGGCGAAGTGTAAGGCGTCCCCCCACATGATGGAGTGACGACCTGATAAGACATGCAGGAAGTCGATGGATGCAGGTGGCTCAGGACCGTGCTTTGTGGCATTCCTTGGGGGAGGCCTATGTTCAGCAGTGGACTTGTGAAGGGCTGTAATGATGATGATGATGATGATATTTATATATTATAGAGAAAAAGTTAAGAAATTGATTGACTGCGAGTACCGGAAATATATGACTGTACTACAAAAAAATATCATTGACGATCCTATGCAATTCTGGAAATATGTAAATGAGAAGAAAAACAATAGAAGGTACAAAGATACATAGGTATATATATGAAAATACTGCAGTGACAGAGCAAGCCGCAGCCGATGCCTTTGCTAAATATTTTGCGTCCGTTTATCATGCAGAGAAACCCGTGCTAAACCCGAATACTGCTGGAAAAGCTGCATATGCACATATACATCGAGATGTGACCTCAGTTTCCATTACGACAGTTAATGAAAACGATCTGAAGAAGGCAGTGAGACGCCTTAAGCCACGATCGGCTGGTGGGCCGGATGGCATTCCTGTCTTCTTAGTTAAGGAGTTAGTGTATATCAGTTCTTAGGTGGCCTCTTCTGTATATGTATAATCTTTCATTGACCCAGTCAAGATATCCTGAGAGCTGGAAGCTATCTCGAGTCACTCCTGTTCCTAAAGGAGACGGAGGCACAAATGTTACTTCTTTCAGACCTATAGCTGTCCTATCCGTTTTTGGTAAGATCTTTGAAGCAATTCTAAGTGATTCCATCAAATGCCAAATCGGTCACCAGCTGCATAATGGTCAACATGGGTTTCGTACAGCTCGCTCCACCATCACCAACTTGGTCGCGCATGTAGACTATATCTGCTCACAAATGGATAAGCGAAGGCAAGTTGATGCGGCTTACATTGACTTCCAGAAAGCCTTCGACCTAGTGGATAACGATATACTATTGAAAAAGTTGGCGATTGTTGGATTCGTACCAAAGCTCCTCAATTTTTTTTCTTGTTATCTTAATAGCCAATATGTGAGGCTCAGTGGATATGACTCTGGAGACTACTATACTAGGTCAGGAGTGAGTCAAGGTAGTACGTTAGGACCTTTGCTATTCGTGATATTTATCAACGATTTTCCAGATGTTGTTTTGACTTCAGAGTGTCTCCTATTTGCGGATGACCTGAAACTAACTCTGGGTATTGAAACTGAGGCTGATGCCGTGACATTACAGAGAGATATTGATGCTGTGTCTATATGGAGTCAAGAAAACCACCTTCCGTTCAATAATCTCAAATGTAAAATAATAACTTTCACGCGAAAATCACAGCCCATTATTGTTAATTATAAGTTGACTGACGCTCCTTTGGAAAGAGTTAAAGAGATTAGGGACTTAGGATTACTATTAGATTGCAAATTAGATTTTCACACGCACATCAACAAAATTTGTAAGTCAGCGCATAAAATGTTAGGGTTTGTCATAAGGACTGCGTCACGGTTTGATAATACACGGGTCGCAAAAATATTATACAATGCTTATGTGCGCAGTAAACTCGAGTACGGTGCTGTTATCTGGAATCCTTACGAAGAGAAATACGTTCTAATGATTGAAAAAATACAGCGTAAATTTGCTCGTTGGATATCTAAGAAACAGTACGGATACTATCCCTACTTATACCCTTCCTTATTCGTGTCCGTTATGGTGGACATTGAAACGTTGAAATTTAGAAGGGCAATGTCAAGTCAAGTCATACAATATCTGTCCATAATTCACAATAGGATTGATAGTCCCCAAATACTAGAGCATGTCCGCATCCTAGTCCCTTGGAACGTGTCAGCAAATTCGCAGGGACAGGTGGCGCCGCGGCGTCACCCGCGACTGCTGGACCCCCCCGCGCACGTACCGAGCGCGCTCGTCAAGCGCCCACCAACCGCGCACTCCGCATTATTGGGGACATACTTGCACAGCACCACGAGCTAAACTTATTTGCCGATTGATTAGGACATTTGTATAAAGAAATTCAAATAATTTTAAATAAATTCTAGACATCAAACTTATATATTATATTGTTTTCATAATTAATTATTATAATTGTTAGTTGCGTATTGCTTTTCTTATTTTTTTTTTATTAATATTATTGCTATTTTATTTTAATATTAATGTTATTTATGGACTCAGATTGTATTTTTTATGATTTTTTTTCTATGATATTATTGATGTATTGTTAATTAGGATATTGTAAAATAATTTTACTATTACCTATATAATGACGAGGATGTGTAATACCGAATTGTTAATCTTATAAGCGTTTTGAATGTATCATCTGTTAGCTTGTAAGATGAAGTGAAATAAATAAAAAAAATACAGAGGACATTCCCATAGAACATGTTGAACATCCTCCTCAGACATACCGCACTCACACATACTAATTTCACACAGTTTCATGTCGCTCAGTCTCTTCCGAAAGCATCCATGTCCGGTGAGAATCTGAGAGGTTTGGTAGTCCGGTGAGACCCAGGTATACCTGAGTCTCAACGCCACGTCCAGGAAAAATCGATGTAGCTCACGTCCTTTTGTATCACACGTACATCTATCCTGCCAGGCGCCGATCACCTCAGTCCAGATATCGCGCTTCCGTCTGCTCAACTCCTCTTTGGGTGCGGTCAAACGTGCTATACCCATCCTACCAGCACGGATGACCTCTATGTTAGCAGGGAGAACGCCAGCCAGCACCGGTAAGGCCGCCGTGCTAGTGGATCGGTACGCCTTGGTTAACAATATAAGAGCGGATCGCTGCAATCTCAGTAGTACGCAACGAACTGTGTACATGTTTGCCCGCTCGTACCAGCACTCTGCCGCATACGTAAGCGTGGACAAAAATACTCCTCTATAAATCAATTTTAAACTCGGATATCGTACACCCCATGATGATGTAGATACGCGAGACATCTTGCCGAATCCTTTGGTCGCTCTTTCACAGATATCGGAGCATGTTGCACAAACGATAGTCCTGAGTCTAAAACCGCACCTAATACCATAACGTTAGTCACAGTCTTAATAGATTCCCCACCAAGCTCAATAACGGGGGGGCGCTGAAATTTCATGCACCTGCACTCACCAAGCGAAACGCAGAGGTAAACCTCTACTTCACGCTGGTATTCTGTGAGGTCGTGGTACCATCCCGGTTCGAGCCGGCCCATCCGTGCGACAGCAAAAGCTGCCGCGTGGCTCTACCACTGTTTATAATTTGGATATATGGGGGCCCCACTGAAGCTTTGCATCAACAGTGATGCCAAGTAAAACAGTGGATACAACAGGGCTCAATTCCTCCCCATTTAAAAACATATTGGTATTCAGATTTTTAACATTCTTTGTTGTAAATTTAACACAATTAGTTTTATTTCCGTTCAAATGCAGATTATTAACGTTAAACCAATGCACTAATTTTGATATAGCATTATTCACTTCGTCACATTTAAATGATTGACGTTTAAGTTTAAAAATCAAGGAAGTATCATCAGCAAATAATACTATATCATGACTATCCCCTACAAAGTGAGGTAAGTCATTTATATACACCAGAAACAGGAATGGGCCGAGAATCGAGCCCTGAGGAACGCCCATTAGTACAAGTGACCCGGAAGAACTTTTACCATTGATAATAACCTTCTGCTTTCTATTACTTAAATATGAAATAATAAGTTTAAGCGCTATGTTAATTTGTTGTACCTAACTAATTCAGAATTCGAATTGTGCGGCGGACCATCTCGCTCAAATAAATTAATAAAGACTGTGTTTGAATTTCCACAACAGCGCTAGCCAGGTTAACTATTGTTTACAACTGGTGTTTATTTAAAGTTGGCGAGGGTCGAAATCGCGCAATTAATGATATATATTATTTTGTACCGATACCAATTTTGTATACATATTTTGTACACATAAATGTATTTCGTTATAGGGGTTCCATTGTTAAGGTGATAGAGCCATGCTGCAGCTATAGTATAGTTATAGCACGAAAAGGTCGGCTCGACTGGGAAAGGACCACACTCTCACAAAAAACCAGCGTAGAATAGCAGCTTATTGCTGCTCTGATTCTTATAGTGAGTGTAGAGAACCGTAGACCATTTTTATTCGATGCGAGGCATTCTATCTTAGTTCTCAGGGGTGAAAACACGTTTGCATTTGATTCTAAACCGAGAATTTCTGTAGATGTCTATGAGTTTCAGCATCCACATATTACCAAGTGGACTGTGTGGACCCATATTCTAAAAAAAATGTCTATTATAGCTGCAGCATGAATGAAACGGCTCGATCAGGGAAGGTATATTTATAAAATAAAAGTGTCAAACAAACGCACAGTGCACCTGATGGTAAATGGTTACTGCAGCCCACGAACACCTGCAACCGACTTCAAATAAAGAAGCTCACAGATGCGTTGTCACCTTTGAGTTCTAAGATGGAGTATACCACGACCTGTAGTTATACTAGCTCTCTATAACCTTTAAATCCGAACACAGTAGTGCACGCGCCGCTACTTAGCTTCAGAAATAGTTAATAGGATGGTAATTACTCAGACTGACTTTCAGGTAGTGGAAAGGAGTGGTACCACATAGTAGATCAAAACCCAATACCAGAGTAAAATAGCAGTATATTGCTGCTGAATGGAATTGACAAAAGAGAAGATGAAGTTTTTAAACAATTTTAACAAAACACTACTTATTACATAACTTTATTAAGTAGTTGGATTCCTTTTTATTTAAAAGTTCTCTTGGGTATTAAACATTCTGTTATATATTTCTGCCTCCAAATAGCAGAGCCTGCACTGCTGTTCTGGTGTTAAGGATATAGAGAGGCAACGGCCAGAATAATTACAGGTCCTGAGGCATTCCATCTTAGTCCTCAAAGGTAACAAAGCATCTGTAACCTTCTTTATGTAAGTTACCACCACTTATACCACTTACCATCAGGTGAGTTGTAATTTTGCTTTTGCCATTTTATTTAAAAAATATCGTTATTGAAATTCTTATGTAAAATTTACAGTAACAGTTTTGCTAAAACATTTAGGTAAATCCTATTTCGAACAGAAAAGGGTTTTTCAAAAATAATGTAAGAAAAGTCCGTAGGCGGCGGCTGAATGCGAAATTACATAACACTTTCTTTTAACTTATTGATAAGAATACCGTACTAAATTCGCTTTGAGAAACAAGGCGCTAGGAATATTTTGTATCTTTTATTTCCATAATATAGTAGAGCAGGTAAACAAATGAAAAGTAACTTCTTAGAAAAGTAAAAGCCGTCTTCAAACAAGCGTATAGAATGTAGTCATTTTATTTTTTTAGTTCTTTGAATTTGAAATTTATTTTTTATTTAAGGTAAATTTTTACCCTATTAATAAGACTAAGGTATATCACAATTTCAGTGTCGTCTGAATAGTGCAATTAAATATTTGTAATTAAAATAAACGAATTTTTTTTCTACTAATTTATATTGGAACACCTCTAAAATAAAAACTACTTAATAAAAATAGAATGATCAAAATCGGTAACCATCAATTAAGGAAGATATCGCGTTATGCTTTCTACTTTTTTGATGTCAGCTAAATAAAGAAGAAATGTATGTATATTTCTCTTACCTTCGCATAATATGTTAGTAATAATTCCATATCACGGGAAAATTTATTTGATAAGCAGTTTGTTTTGTCAGTGATTACATTTGACGGATATATAAAGAACTGAGAGTACTCAGCGACCGATGGAGGGGGCTATGCTCGAAATATCTCTGCGTGATACAAGCCGTAAAAATGATATCGGCAGTAAAACGGATCAGCAGTAATCTGAATTAGCAATGAGCCGGCCATATAGCTTGATGAATCCATAAACGTTAGACAAGACGTCCTAGAGTGGTAGACTCGAACCGTCAAGCTCAGTGTATAACGGCGAAAAAGAAATGATGACCTGGTAAGACAAGCACGAAGGCAATGGATGCGGGTGGCTCAGGTGTCGTGTGTTCAAAACAACAACTCAAAATAATAAAAAGCCTGCCTGCAAACCCATCTTCCAAGCGTGGTGACTATAGTAAATATCCTTCTTATGAGCAACATCATCATCATTACAGCCTTTCACAAGTCCACTGCTGAACATAAGACTCCCCGTACCGAACGTACGGGCGATTTATAAACTAAATTGTAAAGAGTCCCTCAGAAAAAAAATTTAAAGAAATAAACATATTAACTTTGACATAGCAATATATATGAAGAATGTAATGTATGTGCATAAAAACATAAATAGCTTTAATAAGAATAAGGATGTGCATACTTTAAACACTAGGAACAAACATAAACTTGTAATGCCAGTTACTAGACTCCACAGAATCAGTAATTCATTTATGGGACAATGTATACGTTTTTACAACAAAATCCCAGAACATATTCAAAGTTTGTCAATTAACAAGTTTAAAAGTTTTATTAAAGAAAAACTGTACAAAAAGGGTTATTATAATATCAATGAATACATGAATGAAAATAAACCCTGGGAATAAGGTGATCGCCACCATGCCGGATCTATGAAAAATCATTTAAAAATTGTATAAACGAAGTTATTGTTAAGTGAAATATGTTAAAAAAAGTCCCGCTGGGTTTCTTGCTGGTTCTTCCCACAACAAGGGTGTTTTCCGAACCAGTGGTAAATAAAAAATGACTTTCAATAAGCATTATGTAATAATCAATATTGAATAAAAACTATTCTATTCTATTCTATTCTATTCATGCCACAAAGCCCGGGTCTGAGCCACCTGCATCCATCGACTTCCTGCATGTCTTACCAGGTCGTCACTCCATCTAGTGGGGGGATGCCCTACACTTCGACCGCCGGTACGAGGTACCACTCGAGAACCTTTTGTCCCCATCGGTTGTCGGCTCTGTGAGCTTATGAGCATAATGAATGCTTATGATTACGTTAATTATACTATGAATTAATATGACTCGCACGGGCTGTAAACGACTAAAAGTTTAGCGGTATGGGGAATTTGATACGCGCGACGAACACAATTTTTATTACTTACAGCATTCTGTAAATAGATATTCCCAAATGTAAGTCAAATGCAGTGCTAAGATTTAAATAATCAAAAATCTACAAATTGTCAACCCTAATGTTTAGGGTTTTTAAAATTGTATATGTAGGCGCATCTGTAAAATACCGGTTGGATCGAGAGGGAGCAATAGGTTGCGTCACTTTAGTGGAGCGTCATATCGATGGTGGCGTGTTTGAATTGAGGGTAGTTCGGGAACCCCCTTCCACTCGTTTGTGCAGTATAAAATTCAGTTTAGGTGCAGAGCGCGGGAGATTCCGCTAAGTCATTCTACGAGAGAAGTAATTCTACGAGTGCTAAGATAGTATCTTGATTCTGTTCGTGGTAGTAATTCTTCTAGTGCAGGCAAGGAGGATGGTGTTGCTGAGAGGCTGTCCTGGGTTACACTGAGATAAGTAGTGTTGCTGTTGGTTTGCATACTTTGGTGTTATCATGTAATTACGTACCTCACGTTACACTGGTGTGTGATTGTGGCGAGAACGTATTACGGTATGGTTAAAATTTATCTGATACGAAGTGTGTTTAATATGTGATTTTATGTGGAACGGGACAGAACAGATTCAAAGCTTACCAAATGATCGTGTATAGGTTTGCGTACGAATTCGCGATCAAATACGTCATCATCACGTGACTAGGATACGATACAAGGTGATGATCAAATGTGGGCCCGACCTTAGACGTAATTATAATTGTTTAAACTCCCTTAACAAATAGGTACGTTCCCTCAGAATACCCGCGTTAAATTTCTAATTAAATTTTCCTGAAAGACAATCTCACTCTTATCCCTTTAACCTAATACTAGTAAATTAATTAATATATAAGTAAGAAGTTTGAAATAGCTACATTTTAGTTGGTAGCAAGTAAAACAAAACTGAAAACCTTTACATAATTGTGAATCTACCTCCACTATTGCAACGCCTAAATAGCAATTTGGCGATTTCAATATATATCAACAATAATAATAGAATAAAACGGAAGAACTAATCCAATTGATCGCTACTGTTTGGGATCTTTTACTTAAATATGATATAATAAGTTTAAGTGGTATATTTTTACACCATTATGATGTAGCTTCCTGATTAATGTATTTAGGGTGACACAGAAGACATCCTTGGAAAGGTCACAAAATATTTATAACACATCTCCTGATATACTGATTTTTTCAATACTTAAATTGTGTATTCGTGTATATTTATGAAACTATCAATACCAATAATCGAAGGCATAAATCGCATCTGCATTTTGATTCGCAAACGACAATAGATGTAGATGTCTATGGGCCACGGCGACCACTTACTATCACGTGGACAGTGTGCTCGTTTGTCACCCTATCCTATAAAAAAAAGACCTCTTATCGCCAAATCTAATATATCGGAAACTTAACCGTACGTAGACCCCACGGACGATTATGCTCTACAGCAAGTAGCACAAATATCTAGTCCTCTTTCAGAGACTCATGTTTGCGCGGCATACATTGTTCAGCTACCTCCGATACTGTCTCGGCTCGATAACTTGATACTCTGAGATAAGAACTATTATGATAGGTATCTGTCGCGTGTATGAGTTGTCACAAATGAGGACTAAAATGGAACGCTTCACAGTCTGTATTTGTACTTACACTGTATGAACATGGGACCGAAACACAGCAATAAAAGCGGTGCTATTTATCGGCAGAAATAGGAAAGAGGTTGGTACTTAACCAGACAGACTCCAAAGTAGAAGAGGAATTATACCATCTAGTATTAATTCCGTTCCGTTAAAAACTCACTTCAGACATGCATTCGTAATCCTTTACCCGATATGACGTTGATTTTTCCAATACACCATAATATGGGATAATATTATTATGTCCTATGCAAAAGAAAGAAAAGTAAGTGGGCAGTAGCATCGTTCTGTTAAAAATACTAATTTATAAAAACCACCTATCCAGAAATGACCCCCACAGATTGTTAAGAATACAACTCTAATAGGATTGCAACGGGTTTATTGGGCTTTTACAGTCGCAAGCTTTCTAAGCTGAATTAAACAGTAAAATTTAAAAGTAAAGCTATGTACTTTAAGGGGGTCACTGTAGAAGCATGCTCTTCGCGACCCCTGCCAGCCCTTTTCAGGGCTGCAATTCTACTTAGCTGCGCACCTATGTCAACGAGGGTTAGGGCGTCCCCCCAAGGCGACGCACACCAGGTCGTCCCCGTTGGTGTGAAATGCAGCGCGCAAAGCGGCGATGGGGACCGCCACCCGTCACGCACAGCCTGACACGGCGGAAGGTGGAGGACAGAGTGCAGAGTTGGCACGTGGAATGTTAGAGGAGGCATGAGAGATAAGACGAATGAGTTGATCGAAATAATGAAAGAAAGAGAATTAGATGTCGTGTGTATGTCGGAGACCAAACGGAAGGGCAGTAGTACTGAAGAGCTCCCTGGCAGGGCGTTAGCTCTATGGTCCGGAGTCCCGGAGAGCGAGAGCGCCCGCCAGGGAGTGGGGGATGTTATGACTGAATATAAGGTTGTGAACTCAAGAGTTCTCTGGGTTCGCTTTAAATTGGGACTGACGAAGTTATTCCTTTTGGCTGTTTATGCGCCGGTAGCTTCGTCGTCCAGGGCTGAGCTGGAGGAGTTTTGGGAGAATGTAGGAGAAGTTCTAGATTTGGCTAGGGGAAACGAAAGAATTCTTGTATGTGGTGATTTGAATGGATGGGTTGGTACCGCTCGACCAGGGTACGAGTCGGTGCTTGGAAAGTTTGGCGATAAAAGGGTTAATGATGCTGGCAAGCTTATACTGGCGGTATGTAAGGAAAAGGGTCTTCTTGTGACAAACACTATGTTTAATCACAAGAAAATCCATATGTATACTAGAGAAAGAAAGAATGAGAGAAGTATGATCGATTTGTTCCTGGTGGATGACCGACTGCGAAAACAGGTGATGGATACGCGAGTGTTCAGGGGTGCTGACCTGGGAACGGATCACTATCTAGTGATTACTAGATTTAGGGGTCTGTTCGCGGGTTGGCGCTACCGGACGGCAGTAACAAAACCACAGTCGGTCTGTCGCATCCGAAGCTGGAAGCTTCAGGAAGCGGATACTAGGGACAAATATCATTCGAGGGTAGCCGAAAAGCTTGACAACATCGGTGGCAGAAAATAATGTGTTGAAAGAACATGGAAGAACCTTAGGTATGGAATGGTAAGTGCAGCGGAAGAAGTGTGTGGAACGATTAAAAGAGGCAGTAGTAAAAGAAGAGATGCATGGTGGAATGATGAAGTGAAAGAAGCTGTAAAGAAGAAGAAGAAAGCATGGTTAGACTACTTGGCCTCTAGTAATGATAAGGATATGAGAGAGAAGATGAAAGAAAGATATAAGCTGCAGAAAGTTCACACGAAAGCATTGATTGAGGAAGTGCGTGAAAGGTGTAGAATGAAAGCGGACGAAAGGTTGTCATACAACTTTAAGGAGAACTCCAAACTCTTCTGGAAAGAGGTTGGAAGGACCCGAAGTGGTGCGACGGCCTTAAGAATGAACAAAGTGCTTTCGAGAACTAATGACGTCCTCTCAGAAAAAGCGGACGTCATGCAGCGATGGAGCAAATTTATAGAGAAATGTATGCGTGTGATGATCTTAGTGAGGGATCCGGGGATGACGCCGAGACTGGTACGCCAGACCCGGACCTCGATGACACTGAGGTCATCAGTATGAAAGAGATTGAACGTGCGATTCGAAGTTTGAAATGTGGTAAGGCTGCGGGACTAGACAGAGTTACTGCTGAAATGGTCAAGTATGGTGGGCCTCGCGTCTGGGACAGCTTTCATCTGCTGTGCAATTTGTGCTGGCGGACGGGGGATGTCCCGAATGATTGGCGATCCGCAGTCATTGTGCCTTTATATAAAGGTAAAGGTTCACATTTTGACTGCGAGTGCTATCGGGCGATCAGCTTGACCAGTTTAGCAAGTAAAGTTTACTCGAAGGTTTTGACACGTAGGATGCAAGAGAAATCGGAAAGATTTCTATGGGAGGCACAATGCGGATTTAGACCTGGAAGAGGATGCACGGATCAAATGTTTTCTCTCCGCATGATCACGGAAAAGCTTCTGGCTGCTAACCAGAGGATTTTCTGTGCTTTTGTGGATCTTGAGAAAGCATTTGATAAGGTTGTAAGGAAGAAAATGTGGGAACTGTTGCCGGGGTATGGTGTGGATGGTCGATTGCTAAGGGCTGTGCAGTCACTTTACTGTGACTGTAAAGCCTGTGTGCGGGTAGGGCATGACCTGTCACCCATGTTTAGCGTCCAAACGGGCGTAAAACAGGGTTGTGTCATGTCTTCCTGGCTGTTCATACTGTATCTCGACAGCTGTTTACAGAAGCTGAAAGATAGCTGTTTGGGTGTGAAATTGGGTGACATTAAAGTAAATTGTCTGCTGTATGCTGATGATGCAGTGCTTATTGCACCATCAGAGGCAGAACTGCGGGCATTAGTCACGTGTATGAAAGAGGAATGTGAAATTAAAGGTATCCGCTTGAATGCTAATAAAACTAAGGTTCTGGTATTTGAAAGGGACGATGAGAGAACGAAGTGTGAAATATGGGTAAATCAGGAATGTCTAGAACAGGTAAATGAAATTGTATACTTGGGGAGTGCTTTTAGCCGGGATGGAAGATGTGATTGGACAGGCGTGTCGCTGCCGGGAACAAAGTCAATGGTGCCCTGACTGCGTTAGTCAAAAGGCAAGGCGTAATGAAGAGTGCACGCCTTGCAATACATAACGCAGTGTTGGTACCGACTTTGTTATATGGCAGCGAAACCTGGGTATGCCAGAAGAAGCATAAAAGCAAGTTGAATGCAGTGGAGATGCGGTCTCTTCGTAAAATGTGCGGCGTCACCATGGCTGACCGAAAGCGAAACGAAGAGATTCGCAATAAGGCAGGTTTGAAAGATGACCTTATCACAAAAATTGGTAAGGGCGTGCTTCGATGGTTTGGGCACGTTGAGAGAATGAGTGAAAACCGAATGGTGAAGAAAATATATAGCGCGAAAATTAATATTAAAAGGTGTCGAGGTAGACCGAGACTAACTTTCGAAGACCATGTGAG
Organism: Parnassius glacialis; assembly: GCA_033319125.1. Taxonomy (NCBI): domain Eukaryota; kingdom Metazoa; phylum Arthropoda; class Insecta; order Lepidoptera; family Papilionidae; genus Parnassius; species Parnassius glacialis. The sequence goes on from JAVANC010000010.1 coordinate 47,164,000, forward strand.
CAAGTTGCTCGAAGAGGGGAGGGTCAAGAGTACTCGGATACCTAGACGTGCATGTATGAAGAAGATAATGAATCTGAAAAAAGCGAAAGAGGTATGTAAGGATCGTGACACTTGGCGATCTGTTCTCTCTGGCTACCCCGTCAGGGATTGTGCGTGACAATAAGTAAGTAAGTAAAGCTATGTACTAATATAAGCCAAAAAAAGTTATTTTATATAAAATTACTCATTGCCGAATAAACAATTTGTGATGTAAGAAACCGTCTTCATTAATCGTCGCGCTTAATTTATGTTTCACTTTCGACAAGCTTCAGTTCAACCGTAGCTCTCGTAGCAAGAGCACGCTACAACTCTAATGAAAAGCACGCTACGCGGAAAACTTCTAAGGAATTTCTTCAATTTAAACACAAAAATGTAGGAGCATTTCTTTTAATAAATGATAAAGAGTAAGATAATTTATATGAGGAAAATACGTGGTTTGAGAAAATATACCTATTTAATTTAAAGTGTCAAATAACTTTCAGTGTCAGAACAAATGTGATTATGATAACGTGGTTTCATAATTACATTTGGGTTAAAATATAATGAAGGAATGGTAAGTTGTAGTGATTTAAATGTTTTCTTTAAGGAAATCCATAATAATAATAGCGATCCGCCCCGGCTACGCACGGGCAATTTCTGGATCTCTGGGTGCAATTGTAGCTAATAACCATCGAGGAACACACACACACACACACACACACACACACACACACACACACACACACACACACACACACACACACACACACACACACACACGCACGCACACATATATAAAATCTTTACCAAAGTACAACCAAGAAAGAAAAAATCATTTTAAATAAAATATTATTTAAAATTCTTAAAAAAAATAAAAAAATTGATTTAAATAAAATTACATTTTGAGTGAATATAAATAAAATAAAAAGTGTTGGATAAATATTGAAACTTAATATTATAGATTAAAATTAATTGGTGGTATTACAACAATGAAAACATATTATTAGAGTAGAACTAAAATGGAAAAATTCGATAAGGGAACAGAATTTCCTCTTCTGACCTTTCAGCTTCTTTGTAAGGTAATAAGGTCTCAAATCTGTTGGTCTCGATCTCGCTTTTATTTTATGCATAAGTAATAAACGCTTAATTTTTAAATAAATGTTAAGCAATTTGCACCTTTTTATACCTATATCATCACGTCATATTTTTAAATAATCATTAAAGATGTCCCTTATAGAGCACAATAAACTTAGTCAAATAGATATACGTACACACAAGTCCCTTTTTTCTTTAGACTAATAAGTACTTATTAGTCTAAAGAATTATGAAAGTAACAACTGTCGAAATTTTTATCGATATCATAGTGATGTCAGTCGATATCGGCGTAACGACGTATCGTACTATACTGATTTACAGGCGGCACAGAACAGTGAAATTATTAAGACAACGAAGTAACAATTCAGCGAGTTTACGTTTAGTATTATTTGAAAAGACCTTTAGCGAAATTTAGTGAAATAATACGTAACTAATGTTCGCATTCTACTGCTTGGTGAATAATTCTGCTTACTTGATTTGCCAGCTTTACTGGGGCTTACTTACTTTTTTTCTAATTACTTTACTTTATAAAATAATGATTGCTCTTATCAAGTAAATTCTTAATATTCATGTGGCAGAAGAGGTGCTTGTGGGTATTTTACATAAGTTAAGAATAATTTAATTTAATATAATATAATAATTAATATGTACATTTATTCTGTCGTCCTTTCCATCCTTTCTCTTACAGGTAAATTTCGTGGTATCCGACCGTCAATTATTTCAGGGAGAAGGCATTCGTGGAAAATATTCGTGAAAAAAGGCGTTGCCGACCTTTTAAAAAGGAGTAGACTCTTTTCTTGAAGGTGCCTAAGTCTTATCGGTCTGGAAAAATCGCTGATGGTAATCGATTCCACAAGGAAGTTGTGCGAGGAAGAAAACATCTTCTAAATCGCACAGTAGTGGACCGCCAATCATCCAGATGTGCGTTCGTGAAAGGCGGCTGGGATTAATCCGAACAGTTCTTCAGAGCACTCCCCGTGGTAAATGCGAAAGAAAATGCAAAGGGATGCAACATCTCTTCGGAGCGCCAATCAATCGATAAAGGACTCGGTCGTCGACGATTCGAGCTGCTCTGCGCTGGATGCGGTCAAGTGGAAGGAGTTGGCACTGGGGAGCCCCAGCCCAGAGATGGGAATAGTTTTCCATGTGAGGCCGAACCTGCGCCTTGTAAAGTTGCAAGTGGTGTGCCGGCATGAAATACTGTCCCGCTCTGCTGAGCACGCCAAGCTTTTTAGAGGCCAATTTGGCCTTCTCTTCCAAGTGACCACGAAACTGCACGTCACTCGATATGTCGACGCCGAGGATCCCTCCCCCTTGGACTCTACTACCTCCGCCCATCTATGAGTCAGGTAGACCAGAAGATCACCAGCTGATCAACCCCGACGAAAAAAAGCTTGCGTTTTCTTCAAAAGGTTCTCGACTCTCTCTGAAAGTTGCATGAAAAAAACATTTAAGTGCCTATGCAATTTGAGGGTTTCTCTTGATTGTCCTGGGATCCCATCATCAGATCCTGACATATAACTTTCATCATCAGCTCAGCAACTTGATATGATGATTACCAGGTATAATGCCTATATGTGTCTATAAAATTGGAGAGTTCCCTCGATTTCTCAATGATCCCTTCATTAGATCCTGACATGATGACCATCGGATCACATGAGAAGTATGTTGTTCAAACAATGCCCATAAAATGTGTGTATTGCCCTTAATTTTCTTGGAATCCCATTCATCCTAACTTATACCTTCCATCATCATCTAAGCAACATGAGATGAAGATTACCAGGCACAAATGGATGCGTTAAAAAGTATATACAAAACATTAAATGTGTCTATAAAATTTGAGGGTTGCCCTCGATTTCCCTGGGATCATATTCTGACTTGATGGCAATGGGACCACCTCAAGAGTAAGCTTTCGAATAAAAAAAAATTGAAAATCAGTCCACAATTGACGGAGAAATCGGTGAACATACATAAAAAATACATACAGTCGAACATATAACCCCCTCCTTTTTTGAAAGTCAGTTAAAAATTATAAAACAAGTAAAAGCCCTATCAGCGATGGCAACCACAGTCGGAAGGTGAATTTCAATTATACAGTTTTATATTTGATTGTCATAGAGATAGGCAATATATACCTACTAAAATGCATATTGTAATTTGACATGAATGCATATTACGAGCGTCTGCAACAGGTGGTATTTTATCCGCTGAGATCAAAAATAAAAACATCTTAGGACGAGATGGGATAAACCACGTGCGAAACAAAGATACTAAGCATTATTGTTGCTGTTTTTATATAGTTATCGCCTTATGACAAGGACCATCTCGAGTAGAATCCAGCCATGCCTTTCAAAATTGACTACCTCACGCTCCTTTGACCATAATAGCTATGAAATTTTAATTAATTGGATGGCACTGTATACAGTTCAAAATTAATCTTCCGTTATATAAGTAAATCATCGTAAAATACGTAAATTAAGGTTTTTTCTCATAGGACTCAAGAATAGACGCGTTTTATTTCCTTTTCTTCGACCCATTATTAACGAAAAAGGGTTTACCTGAAACAAAAATTATTATGATATGATTATATTTGTAAGTTGACATTTTATCAAACAAAATTCAATAATTTAACAAAACACTACTTGTACCTTACAAGCAGTATTTTGTTAAATTATTGAATTTCTTTTGTCGATTTGAAGGGGGTAAAATGATAAAATTTATTTACAAATAAAATAATACTCACGATTTTTCTCTAGTCGTTAGAACAAATAAAATAGGTATTCAAATCCAATCCACAAGCCGAGTCAAAACAGTGAAGCAAAGAATCAAGTTCGTAAACATGGTGCGCGCGGAAGATGCGTGGTACTGAGCTACGCACACAAATACAGATTATTCACTCACATATTGACACCTCCGTTGCTCGGGCGCAGTGCGACGGCAATAGTTTCTTCAAATACCTATTTCTCAATTCCCGCGCAGACCGATTACGCTCTTAATTCGTTAATTAATAAGTTAATATTAAATTCGTTAATATTTTTGTACTTAATTTATAATTTGTCAGACACTGTTTTTTATATTTTGTAATTTTTAATTTCTGTTAAATTGTGAAAAATAATTCCAAGACATTTGAAGTTCGCCAATACGCTTTGTGGTAGCGCGGCATACATTTCCTTGTCCTAAAACTGTTTCATAAATGAGGGGAGGCCCGTAACTTTACTTTTACTTATTTTTACTTTGAAAATAAAATATATAGAATTTTTATTTATTTTTTGTTTTTATTTGAAATTCAAATATAATAGTATTTCATTACACATAGTTTGATAATTACTAAGATTAATCACTATAATATTTTGTTCTAAACCATAAACTTACTAATTACGGTAATTACGGTACTAGGAATTGGTTTTACTTACTAAATTATTGTTATTTTATAATAATAATTTATTTACATACCACACAAATATATACAATATTGTATAACATAACCGTAATAAAAACTAATAGTACAATTTAAGTTTTTAATTTAAATTATCATCCAAGTTTGCAATTCCAGTATTGCAGTAATTCTACGTGCAGTATAAGCTGCAATTCGTAATTGTAAATCGAAAAAGCTACGTTGTATGCAATAAAATTTACAATCAACAGAATCGGCAACAACGCTGGGATCTTCCGGCGAGAAGCAAACCCGCCCCCAAGGGTAGGATGCAAAAAAAGACCGCATCCCGTCCCAATCGGCCGACCTATAGTGCCAAACACGGCGGCAAGCTGGAGATCGCAACTGCGATGGGAGCGTGAGTGGCACCGTACTCCGGATCAGACAATGGTCCGAAGAGCCCAGAGGGGCATCGACGGAGACTTTATATCCGTCCGGATAAGAGGTCAGCAGAAGGTCTAACAGGGAAGGTACATGATCCTCCACATCTGGGATCCGCGTAGGCGAAGTAACCAGTTGTGTTAGACCATATGCCAAAGCAAAGTTATAGACAGATCTACCCGCATGATCGGTTAAACGAGAACCAAGCCATTCAGCGTGGTGGGCGTTAAAATCACCGAGTATCACGATCTCTGCGGATGGGACCTGTTGTAGCACGGAGTCTGCAGCCATTTGGACGTGGTCGATGAGTCGGTCTGTGTCGGCATTACCGCTATGGGACCTATAGAGGCACCCGTAGACGCGGGGATGGTCGTCGCTGTCTACGCGCAGCTATAGGATGGACAGGTCCGTACCTTCAAGACTGCCGAGGCGTCGAAAATAGATGTCCTCTCTGACGTATACGCCAACTCCAGCCCGGGGCACAAAGGAGTGTTCAAATTTGTATCCCGGGTAAGAGAGATATGAAGTATCAGCCGAAAAGGACACCTGAGTCTCGATTAAAAAGAGCAAGGCCGGCTTTACCGTCTCTAGATGGTAATGGACAGCGTTAAGGTTGGAATGAAGTCCCCTGATATTGCAAAAATTCACGGATAGCGTGAAAGGGGTCGCCTTTGTATGTCACACAATTTACAATATAAAACAAATTAAAAATAGCTTGGTAGCGATCACCTCATTGCCAGGGGTTGTTATCAATCCACAAATTCCTTGATATTATAATAAATCTTTTTATACAGACTTAGTTTAATAAAGTTTTGGAACTTTGAGCAGGTCTAATTTTGTATATTTGCTAGGATTTTATTGTAAAAGCGTGTACTACGTATGCTGTGTTTCGTATGGTGAGTGTAGAGAACCGGAGATCATTTTTACTGGAACAGAGGCATTACATCTTAGTTCTCAAGGGTGAAAACGGATCTGCATTTTGATCGCAAACGAAGATAGATGTAGATTTCTATGTGCCACAGCAAACACTTACCATCAGGTGGACTGTGTGCTCGCTTGTCACCATATCTACCCCATGTCATTCCGTGGCTTTCGTAAGAGGTAACAAAGGGAAACAGAAATGGGATATGGACGACAGCGTTTTTCTATTAAAAACTCAATATAATAAAAATGTGCGGTTGTCAATCCGTATCCAAGAGTGGCAATAATGGCAACAATTCCCTCTTTGAGGAAATCTACAGAGGACTATTGAAGGGCTGTAAGTGTAATGTTAACACATACCGTTACCATTACAACTTATTAAAAGCCCACTGCTGAAAAATGGCCTCTTCCACAGATCCCTCGTAGAGGGATATTTACCATAGTTTCCACGCTTGGCAAGTGGATTGGCAACCACAGTTTTTTTTAATTTTAGTTCTTATTAAAAAGAAACTACTGCCCATCCGGTGTTTTGCTTCCATCTGTCGCACCTCACGACACCCACGGGATGATATGGAGTAGTGGATATTATTACACCGCCACTACACGGTGAACACATATTAACATATATTATAATATAATACTATTTTGAAGAAGTTTTAACGCACCCGATACAGAACAGTTTTCATTCTAATCTATTCTTAATTAATTTTTAACAAAAAAAGTCTAAATTGCAACAAGTACAAAATAAGAAGTTGATAGAGAGAGGGAGATTAGAAGTGAATTTATTTTCATAAGTTTCCTGCGAACAACCTTTTCCTGAGGTAAATAAACAGATAAGAGGTAAATGTGATAAATCATCACTTAATAGTTTTATTAAAAGTAGGTAAATAGTACTTTCTTCGCTAGAGATAATTCTCGGGTTAACCATGTATGCTTATAGGGAGATATAGGGAGACCTAACACAGCTTCTATGTAATCAATTTTTATTATTTTATATGAAAATACGTTTTAAAGTTCCAGTCTGATTTTTAATTATGTTAAGATCCTAGACATTAACGATTTAGTTAAATAGGCATTCTCTACACCTTAGACAAAGAAGGATAGACGGAGCGCTGTGTAGATTTCAAATTATTCTGAAGCCTTGCTCATCTTCTTCTTCATCTTTCTATATAAGCCCGCAAAAAATCGCTGCTGGACCACATACATGCACTCTTACCTATTTCCGCACCAAAACAGCAATTGCTGCGCTTGTGTTTCGGTTTGAAGGGAATAGAGAGTCATTATAATTACAGGCTGTTAGGCATTTCATCTTAGTCCTCAAAGACGACAACGCATCTGAAGCCTTCTTTGCATGTATATTTATATATGAACGTTTCATTTACTTAACATTTTTAATTGCTCAGTTTGGACTTATAATGGCTGTATTTTAAAAATAACTAACTCAAAGCTCGTCGAAATTTATTCGAAGCGAAAAACATAGCCCTTAAAGTTTGGGAAAGCCCTCAATGTTGGTAAAACTTTTCACTCAAATAATACTTGTTTCTTTATGCTGAACCATACAACTTGTAATATTTGAATTACTTGTCGCGCAAAGTTATGTTTCGAACGTGCTTAGTAAAAGTCAGTTTGTAAAGCATTTTAAAGTCAAAAGCTTAGCCAAAATTTAAATATTTTCGTTAAGTTCCGTCTGTCTGTCACAACTTATTCTCTCAGACATACATTTACACAGAAATGACTTACCCAAATAATTTTGGACTTAAGAGTGAGTTATAGCGAAAAATGTGTTAAGATTTCTTTTAAGAATTAATATTTATTTGGTTTTATTTTATTAAAATATTTATATAGCGTCAATTTCATAATACATCAAAAAAATAATAAGATACATAATGAAGAGAATATATAAGGATTGCGCTATTTTTACCTTTTGAAAAAATTTTATTTGCAGAGAAATGCTTTATTTCTAGTCTTATAATCAAAACAATATTTCCGCTAATTTGCAAAATATTCATGATAATTGAATAAATACAAAAGTCTAGGATATGATGGTGTCTATGTAGAACTACTCAAATGTGAATTCTAGTGGCCGCCCCAGTGAGAGCCAAACACTTGTTTACTTTGGAACCTTACCCATACTATGGCGGATATCTGCCTAAATTGGCACACATAGCAGGCGGGTTGACTATCGCTGTTTTTTGATTCTTAGTCATATTTGACAGTAAACTGGCAGCGTAAGAATATCCACTACCCTATACCTTCCCGTGGGTGTCGTAACAAGCGACAGAGGGATACTGAGGCGGGGGAAAGGTAGCAGCATCGTTCTGATATCAACTCAAAATTACAAAAGCTGCGGTTAATAACCTACTGGGCAAACGTGGCAGCTATAGAAAAATCCCCCCCCATGAGGCAATCTGTGTGGGAGCCTTATGTTCAGTAGTGGACTTTTATAGGCTATAATGAAAAAGTTATTATAAGAAAGATTCTCCTGGCGAACTCCTGGTTTGTTTCCCTCTATCGGCTTTCAAGACACCCATAAGACGATATTCTCACACTGCCACGATATGTTCACCGAAACTACAAGGCCAAACGCCACTATCACATCCGCGTCGGAACTCGGTATACAAACGGTATATTGTCGTTTGACTCGGTGCTTCAACATCATAAATCGAAACAAGTTCGCTAAACATTTATTTTGAGATAAGCCGCGACGAAAATAGTGACAAATTATGGCACACAAAATGTGTCAAATTTAAACTGGCTGCAAAAACTGATCACATTTCAAAATTGAGTTTTACATTTCATATATTATCTCTATATATTATACAATTTTCTGTACGTGTGTTTGTCACTGAACTTTTTATATGTGATTTTGATGAAATGATTTTTTGTATGTGTTTGATTGGGTCCCTGACTGGTTTATATTCACAATTGGACTCGGTAGGCGACGCTCTAGTCGAGTTTTAGAAATTACGCGTGCAAAGCTGGGGCGGATCACTAGTTATAGCTTTGATTTTTGAACTTTAATAGGATTTTCTTGTTTAGTTACTCATTACATACCTCTCAACATGTGTTAAATCAGATAAAATAAAACTATTGATAAATCCAATATTGCGTGCCCTAAGTGCATTAAAAAATTACGTATAACATGATTATACGGAATTTTTGTAAAGTTGTATAAATACACACAAGTTTTCACTAATAACCCTATCATACTTCTAATTTTCCAATAATCTAATGTCAATATTCAATTTAAAAAAAGTTTGGAAAATATAAATGTGCAAGACTCATAATGCTCATTTGATCATGATATCATCATTCAGGTCACTCAATAAAGTCCAAGACGTATAGATATATATGTACGTCCTACTTGCTTGAACGTACTACTATTATTTTTATTCTGTGCTTTTATGATATTGTTATAAAAATCTCTGATTATTATAATAATCAAGCATCTATGAAATTTTGATCTTCGAATATTTTGTATTTGTACAGCTCTTTTTCTCAGATCTTTTTAAGCCGCTGCAAACAACTAATACAGTATCCACTCATGACAGCGTTTGACGACGAAGTGAGTGAGTGAGGCAGTCTATTTAGTAAAATAAATTAATACAAAGCTACCAAAACACCGAAAATTGCGACATTTCGCAACCGAAAAAAATTAATTATAGCTAAACAAAACAAAATTAAACTGCCATTCATATTCCATGGATTTCCACGTGATACGTGAAGATGGAGAGATTAAAAAATAGATTAAGTTAATCAATTGACATTTTCATAAGTTATCGTGTTTACGCCACCATGCTACTTAATAAACCACACATATGACACCATAAGCCACTCAAACCACTTTTTTATGTAAAAATAGCAATTAATCGATTTAAACAATTTAAATAAAAATAATTTAACGGATTTTATCGCGTATATTATACGCATCCGTAATCCGTAAAATTAGTTTTATTTAAATGTGTAGTGTTCGCGTAAATATAAGAAATCATTATGATTTAAACAAATCAATAAGTTCAGCAATCATTTACCTTTCTGACAATTTGCTTTTTATATCATTTATATGTATAATATGATTGCTAGATACGATATCATGCGACAAAATGTTGGAATCTATCTTATTTTTAGGCCCTAGCAGAACATATTTGTGCGATTCGCGCTTAAGGCATGCGAAAGTCGCTTCCCACATTTCCCGCCGTCTGTACGCTTAGATCTTTTAAACAACTCAACAGATTTTGATTCGAATTCCATCAATATAATGATTCAAGAGGATGTTTTATATGTATATATTACACGTATATTTTATAGTATTCTTCTACCCGCGTGCATGTAACTGAAGTCCTCCTAAATATCTAGACCGAAATAGTTGAAATGTGTGTGTGTGTATGTGTGTGTGTAAATAAGTTAATTAGAGAATGGATAAGATTCACAATTGCACCCGGTAGGTGTCGTTGTTGTCGAGATACATAAATTAACCGTGCGAAGCTGAAACGGCTCGCTAGTTATACAACTAAATAATTAAGTACATAAACAAGTAATGTTGACAAGCGTGTACCAGGTATATGTGATAGATATAGGCACATAGTTACCAAATCAACAGTGAGAACTGAGCTAAAACATGTGAACATTTTTTTACTAGTATTTTGTTCAGGCATAAGGGTGAAAATACTCTGAAAGCAAAATCAAGCACTGTCGTCATCTTATGAACCTCAGCTCACGGAGCCGACAAATCGCATGACTCCAATTAAAACCAACATGGCTGGGTGCGTTGAGAACGTTGATTTTTTTACAGTACGGTGATGTATAGATTTTTATATTTTGATTTTGATAATTTTGTATGTAATTATTTTATATTTTTTTACCACGTCTTTAATAACTCGCTTTCCTATATGTCTTTTCGGGTCGAATATATTCATATCGAATATATTTTTAAACTAACTTTATTTTTTCAGTCCATCTGATGGTAAGTCGTTGCTGCGGTCCATAGACATCTACATCTATTCTCTCTACATTACCTAAATCAAAATACAGATGCGTTGTCACCCGTAAGGACTAAGATGGGATGCCTCATTTCCAGTAAAAAGGATCTCCGGTTCTCTACACTCACCATACGAAACACAGCAGAATTGAGCTGCTATTTTACGCTAGTATTCTGTGAGAGCGTGGTCTTTCCCCGGTCGAGCCGAACCATTCGTGATACAACTAAACTACTAATATAGCTTCAGCGTAACTCTACCACGTAAAAATTTCTCGATGAGCTAGAGATTTAAAATTTTGAACAAAGCTTAGGATTTTATGACAATGGGAAGATTTAAAAACCTGATACATTACAAAATTTGAATCTATAATCCAAATTGTCACAGTAGTTTTTTTGTAAATTGTTAAGTTTAAATGGATTTGTTGCCACCCTATCTGTATATCCAAGTTTTTATGTTTTACAATACACATAAATGTCCTTATTGATTATCTCATAACTTTTTCTGGGCGAACTGATTTCGATGATTCTTTTTTTGTTTAAAAGCTGGTGCTTCTCATATAGTCCCATATGAATTTGATCAATGTCTGATCAATAGTTTTTGAGTATTGTTAATAATTTATTTTGAAATCGGTTGTACAAAAATTTTAGTTTTAAAATATTTATAATTAAATCAATCAATACAGTCATGAGATTATACATAATTTAGACAATTGTATGAAACCACAGATCATAAAGAAGCCGACCATGATTTTCACCAGAGTTCAACAATCGTCAGTCATCGTCGTCACAAAAAACATCAGTTGTTTTCACACGAAACTAGTTATAACGTGTCTGTTATTAGCACAAAATAAATAATAGTCAAAAAAAGTATTAGCAACATTTTAGCTTGCCTTTGGGTTTGCGGCGCTGGCGGCTGCAGATTCTAATGCTTGCAGAAGCAAGTATGTTAATTGTTTCGGGTCTGGATGTATGCAGCACTCCGTGGCCTTATGAGTTCCTCCAAGGCACATGAACATGTGGCTTAATTCACGAGAACTATAAACGTACGCGTTAGTCATTATTAAGACAAAACGAAAAAACACAAAACTTAACAACAAGAATAATAACAACAAGTAATAACATCAAGAATTTAATAAACAAAATAATTAAACTGTCGCTCATGCACACGTGATAAAACTGTCTCAAAAACTAAATTTAATAATCAATTCCACCAATACAAATGCCTACTGTTTAGTTCGTGTGCTCTAACGTCCTGGTGGCAAGCACTTTGAGCATTTCCACAGATCGTTTAACCGTTACGACATTGCCAACTTTTATTTTATTTATAAATTTAGTTATCCCTACGACTAGCTTTAGAAGTTATAGTTGTCATTATTTCGCCATCGTTGTACATCTTTGTTACGGACGGCGAAGGGAGCCGCTGCCCCGTCACCCCGTCATACCCCGTTGCACCCCGCGCACCCCGCACAGCGCCCGAATATCACGTGATGCCGCCAACCAATTGGCGCGCGGCTCATCTCAAAATACCACTCACGTGCCGAGACAATCTCTTTGGAAATATAAGAAGGGAGTTTTGGGCTGTGAGCTGTTCATTTCGGAAGCAGCACTACGACATACAAGGTCAAGAGAGAAAACCTCGAGAGAGAAAACCTCAAGAGAGAAAACATCAAGAAAGAATACTCCATTGAAGATTGAAAATTACCCTCTGTTTTAGTCATCATATTAGTTTATTGAAAAGCCTCTTGTAAATAGTTTGAATATATAATCGTCTACAGTACCATCTTTTCTTCAACCGTCCTTAGTATAGTTTACCCTACATAACATCAGTCGTCACACAGTTAGTTAGTCAGTCAGTCAGTTAGTTAAAATCATACAGTCCACTACGGTCCCCTACAATCCTCGGTCCATCGTCGCCGGATAGAAGCCAGAAGAAAGAAGCTGGAAGATCCGAAGACCATACAGAAGAAAGAACATCATCAAAGAAGAAAGAAGTTCATCGACGAAGAAAGAATGTCGTCGGTTAAACAATTTCATCCCTGTTTCTGACAAATACTACGTCTACGTCTACGTTTACGTCTATTGTCTGTTTCCAGACAATTTTCTTGTTTCTTAACCGCGTTTACGCGGCTAGGTGATTGCTCCCTAACGGTACCAAACTGTGATCACCTAGTAACGCCCTTGCGGTGGGAACGGAAACCAATACGTGCGTCTTTTTGAAGACGATCGGAAGCCGCAACGTGGGACATCATGCGTAAGACAAGAAGCCAGAAGACACGAAACGACGACGAAACGCCGGTAGGAATGCGGATTTTCAAAGAAGCCCCAGTCGCGATGATCTTTCGTTGGCACAAGCGTCCTCCGCCGCGGCCGCGCCCGCACCTATGCCCGCGCCCGCTCTCGCGCCGCCGGTCCCCTCTGTGTCCATGTCGACGACTGATCGTTTGGGAGAGGTTAGCACATCCGCGCCGCGTACGGACGCACTCGCTGCGATTGTGGAAGATCTTCCGGTCACAGAGACTAGTTTAACAGTGCGTACCGTCGCGCCTGTAGCCGACATTGTACATAGGCCCGCGCCCCACGCCCCGTCTGTCCGTTCAGCCCGATGGACAGCTAGCGCGATAGCAAAATTAAAACAAATCGAGTATAATACCGCGTATAATACCGGAACTAGCTGCAGTTAGAAGGAAGCAATTGCAAATCGAGGAAGATCTCATCAAGAAGAAATATGCTAGGGACGTCGCTCAACTGCAAGAAGAAACGGATAGGGATAAGTTGAACGAGGATGATTTAGTGGAAAATAGGGTACGTGTTGATAGGTGGTTAGAGAACGTGGAGACTGTGCGGGGGGGAGCCGCCCTGCCGCCCGTCTCAGCCCGCGCCCGCATCGAGATAGGGCAAGCCCCGTCGAATAGGGGAACCGGTTACGTGTACGCTGAAGATGCCCATGGGATTTCCGTTGCGAATAACGATCAACCACGCCGCGTAGATACGATACAGATGGATAATGGAGTGGCCGGAGAAATGAACCAGGTGGATCGCCGTGTACGGGTTACGTCGCCGTCGCGCGTCCAACGCCGCACTCTACCGCCTATACGTAGAACGCCATCGCCGCATCGCAACGCGGATCGTAGATTACCGTCGCCATGTCATGATGTAGGTATAGATAGATCGCCACATCGCCACGCGGATCGTAGATTACCGTCGCCGTGTCATGATGTAGGTATACATAGATCGCCACATCGCCACGCGGATCGTAGATTATCGTCACCGTGTCGCAATGATGTAGGTGGACGTAGGTCGCCGTCGCGACATCGTAGATTAGAAGGTAATAGGGTAGGTCGCACACCCCGAAAGGGAGAGTTAGGGGCATAGAACGACTAGCGGAAGCCTTGGAAGGCATGATAAGACTTAGACCAGCCGCCGCGAAGCAGACACAGGAGTTGCCTATTTTCAACCGCCGCGGAATGGTTATCGATTAAAGCCGCGATGAAGGAATCCAGGCCTCTGTACGGATTCACCAATACGGAAAATATGGCAAGGTTAAAAAACTGTTTACGTAGTAAGGCTCGAGAGGTAGTATCGGCGCTGCTGTTTACCGCGAAGGATCCAGAAGACATTATGCGAACACTGGAGCAGTGTTTTGGCCGCCCGGAAGTAATTATTGATCGTGCGTTAGATGATTTGAAACGCCTTCGGCGCCCGGGTCAAACCGCCCGGCAGTTAAACTCGTTCGCTATTAAGTTGCAAAATATAGTATGTATTATGCAGAACGTCGACGACAAAGGATATGCTAACTAGGGAGGTCACAAGTAAGTTTAGCTCTCATTTACGGTCGCGTTGGTGCGATTATGCGGAGCACTACGGAAGTGCGGACGAACCGGACATTGTCACAATATCCCGGGTTATAATGAGAGAGCTGATCGTGCGTTAAGTTATGCCTATACGTCCGTAACGCCGACAAAGGAATCGCCCGTAAGACGAGAAGCACTGCCGTCGAAAAGGATAGTGTTGACACGCCGCGTAGAGGATAGGGCCCGCGACGTAAAGACGTTTACTACCCAGAAGGACACCGGAAGTGCCTCGTGTACGTGTTGTGGGGGTGAACACCCAATCGCCAAATGTAAGAAGCTGGCACAAATGGGTCTGGACGACTGGTGGAAGTGGGTAAGGGAAGATGGGGTGTGCTTTAGGTGTTTAAGCAGCAAACACCGACGCCTACGGTGTAAGGCTAGGAAGTACGGCGTCGACGGCTGCAACGCCCCCACCATGCCCTCCTTCACCCCGCAAGGCTCGGACGCCTGAATCGTCAGTAAAACCGGACGAAACCATGCTCGTCGCGTCGAACGTTAATAGTAGTGCGTCAGTATTATTGAAAGTGTGCCCCATTACCGTGCGCGGACCGCATGGTAAGAAAAATGATACATATGCGCTACTAGACGAATGCTCTACCATATCGTTAATCTACGACGACTTAGCTCGCGAGTTAGGGGCGGAAGGACCGACAAAGCCGCTAAACATTAGAAGCGTGAATAATAGTCAACGCGAGGCCAATAGCAGATAAGTGAATATAGGAATACGTGCCAAGACGCGCAGTGAGATTTAAAAATAGGCTCGCAGTCTGTGGGTAGGGAGTGCTTACGGTTGAAGCACTTACGCGACTTGCCGAGTGCGGTATGTTTCGAGGACGCAAAGCCGAAAATATTATTAGGTGCCGACAACTGGTATCTAATAATCACCCACAATTTGAGAATAGGACGCCAAAGGCAGCCCATAGCTCCAAGGATGTTATCGGGGTGGGCGATTCAGGTGGTCGTTCCGCGGTAAACGTGTAGGGAAGACGGCGAGACCGTATTACACATGGCAAGCACTAGCGGACGGCCAGATAAGGACATCCAAACGTTTGCCAGTCAGAGCGAGGAGCTAACACACTTCCTCAAACGGCAGTATGAGGTAGACTCTATAGGAATCTCGCTGAAGAGTAGACCGCGACGGGTAGAGGAGCGCGCTGTGTACATATTCCAGCGCACCTTCAAGAAGGTTGGCGAGCAATACCAAGTTGGACTGCCATGGAAGGACGACAACGTGCGGATGCCACCCAACTATGAAAAGGCAGCTCGAAGACTCCGGACAATTGAACGGAAGATAGACCAGTCGCCAGAGTTTCGGGACGCCTATACAGCCCAGATAGACAACCTCCTGTCGAAAGGATATGCAAAGGAAGTCGAGGGGACGGAGAGAGAGGACCCTAAGAGCTGGTACCTGCCACACTTCGCAGTGCAAAACCCGAAAAAGCCGGAGAAGATGAGAGTAGTATTCGACGCGGCAGCGCGCGCATCTGGTAGATGTCTTAATGACTATTTACTCGACCGCCCCGACTTATTACGGAACTTACCGGGCATACTGAAATGTTTTTACTTTTGAAAATCGACCGTCGCGACCAACCCGCGCAATTGTTTCTCTGGCGAGGAAACGAGCGATATAGCCCACCGCGGAAGTACGTTATGACGTCAATAATTTTCGGCGCGAGAAGCTCACTGTTTCTCGCACATAGTGTCAGAGATTATAACGCGCGCGCACACGCAGACACACCCGTTGGTGCTTAACGCTATCATACGTAGTCATTATATGGACGACTATTTAGACAGCTATGCAAAGGTAGAGAAGGCGGTGGACACAGCGAGGCAGGTTACAGAAGTGCACCAGAAGGCTGGCTTCACAATGGCAGGCTGGAATTCCAATCACGCAGCCCTACTGGAAGACATGCCGGAGGAACTACTGGCGCGCAAGCCTAAGGACGTAGGCCTAAGGCAAGATGGCCCAGGCAGAACCCTAGGGTTGTTGTGGATGGCCGGCGAAGACGCCCTAACCTTCAACACATCAATAATTAGGGTTTCGCAGGAAGAAAAGGTGTTACAGCGACCACCGACCAAAAGAGAAGCTTCGAGCACAGTCATTTCGGTGTTTGACCCAGTCGTACTGCTCAGCTACCTCACCATTACCGCCAAGATCCTGCTACGAGACCTATGGCGTATGAAGAAGGTCGGATTGGATGATGAACTACCAGAGGAGGCAGCGGATGAGTTCCAGAGGTGGCTGCGAGTCGTCGAGGAGGTGTCACGTTGGCGACTGCCAAGGTGTTATGCTTCTACGGGGGAGTGGTAGAACGTCAACTTCACGTTTTTTAACGACGCTAGCGAACGCGCGTACGCATCCGCGGCATATTGGCGTATACGGTATCACGACGGAACGGTTAGGGTACGATTAGTGGCGGCCAAGGTGAAAGTCGCTCCGATTAAGGCGCAGTGTATACCGCGACTAGAGTTGCAGGCGAACTTTATAGGTGCGCGACTCGCGTAATTCGTGCAAGACGAACACAGAGTGATAGCAGATAGGATCGTGTATTGGACCGACGCTACTACGGCGCTCCACTGGATACAGAATGATACGGCGCGTTACACTCCATACGTGGCTCATCGATTAGTGGAGATAGCCGAAAAGACATCACCCGAGCAATGGAGGTGGATACCGACTGCGGAGAACATAGCAGATCAGGCGACGCGCATGAACTTCGTAAGCAAGGGAGAAAGCGACCAATGGTTCACAGGACCGTCATTTCTCTACGAGAACGAAGACAGATGGCCTCACCAGAAGGAGGAGAAGGTAGGGGATGATGAAGAATTGGAGGAAATCGTGGTGCACCAGAGCTACACCAAGGATGCTCCACACCTGTCAGACATAGAACGATTCTCTTCCTAAGGGAGATTGATCAGGGCCACAGCACGAGTACTGCAGTTCATTGATGCCATACGAAAAAGGGCACAAGGACTAACATTGCAGCACATCAAGAGGGCAGAGCGGATGTGGATGGAATGACTGCGTTCGATAGCTTCGCTGAAGATATCAGCCGCCTTCAGCGGGGGAAGAACCTGGCCACCGGCAGCGCACTTAGGAAACTCAACCTCATACTGGAAGATGGAATATTACGAGCCAGGGGAAGAATCGACGAAGCCGACGTGGAAGGCCAGATGAAGCGACCCGTCATACTGAATGGACGCCACCGATTTGTGAAGCTGCTTATAGAGAAGGCGCATCAGGAAGCAAGCCACACTAACAGAGAGAGGGTGGTCAACGACCTACGCAACAGATTTCATATGCTCCGACTGCGACCGACCGTACGAGTAGTGGAGCAGAGATATCTGCGATGTAGGGTACGCAAGGCGACAACACGGCCAGCGGTAGCAGGAGACCTACCACCGGAACGGTTAAGGGCGTTTGCTCGACCGTGTACTTTCACCGGAGTCGACTATTTCGGGCCTCTGATACTTACGATAGGACGCCGGCACGAAAAGCGGTGGGTAGCACTTTTCACGTGTTTAACGACGCGCGCGGTTCATTAAGAGCTAGTTTACTCCCTAATATCAGACTCGGCAATATCGGCATTACGGCGCATGGCAATTAGGCGTGGATGGCCGCGAGACATATACTCCGATAATGGCACAAATTTTCATGGAGCAGACGCAGAATTACGACGGGCGATTGAAGAATGGGCACCGCAGCTAAAGGACTACGCGCTGACTCGACGCACGGAGTGGAAGTTCATCGCACCGGGCACGCCTAACCAGGGAGGCGCATGGGTGCGTCTCGTGCGTTCGGTGAAGACAGCGCTTGAAGCCACTCTACATCATAAGAGCCCAAGGGAGGAGACTCGGGCGACGTTCTTGACGGAACCAGAAAACACCGTCAACTCTCGACCTTTGACTCATGTACCGGTCGACATCAATGACGAAGAGGCATTAACACTCAACCACTTCATCATGTTGGGGCCATCGGGCCTACCAATCACCACGCCGTGCACGCCCATCGATCGTCGAGCTTGGAGAGCGGCGCAGGATCTCGGCGACGAGTACTGGAGGCGCTGGGTGAGGGAGTACCTGCCGACGCTGGTCGCGCGCGGGGCTTCCCGAGACGCCCAGGAGCGAGAAATACAAGAAGAGGACCTCGTCGTGGTTGCGGACGGCAACCTACCGTGGAACGTGTGGCCGAGGGGGGTCGTCACGAAGACGTTTCCCGGACCTGACGGCGTGGTGCGCAACGTCGAGGTCCGGACCAGGGGCGGAGTGCTGCGATGACCACCAACTCCCATGGCCCCACCGACCCTCAGGTCATACGGGCCGAATCTCGGGAGATGCGCGCGGTACTTGCACGTGGCTCTTTCCCGCGCACACTTTTTTGACTCCCTACAAATATTTAATCTATTCCTTGTCCCAGTTTAACGTCATTCTCCCCCTTCTGGGGCTGACGACACATTGACGCCTACGTCGTCGGGTCCTCCTACCAGCCTTCCATCCTGCCTTGTCCTGCGATCGTGCCACCTATGCGCAAACTCGCAAAACAGTCCGTAGTTCACCACATCGCTGACGAGATCCGAGTAGTAAACTGGTCCCTGAACCGGACGAACTAGTCCATCCATCATTTTCACTCTTAGGTCATCATACAGAGGACATTCCCTTAGAACATGGTAAACATCCTCCTCTGACATACCGCACTCACACATACTAATTTCAAACTGCTGCGACGACCAGTAAGGAAGATCGCCGTCCTCCCGAGAGAAGATTAGGCTCGCATGCTACGCCGGGGGGAAAATGTTACGGACCGCGAGAGGAGCCGCCGCCCCGTCGCCCCTTCATACCCCGGTGCGCCACGCGCACCCCGCACACCGCCCGAATATCACGTGATGCCGCCAACCAATCGGCGCGCGGCTCACCTCACAATACCACTCACGTGCCGAGACACTCTCTTTGGATATATAAGAAGGGCGTTTTGGGCTGTGAGCTGTATACTTCGGAAGCGGTACTACGACATACAAGATCAAGAGAGAAAACCTCGAAAGAGAAAACCTCGAGAGAGAAAACCTTAAGAGAGAAAACATCAAGAGAGAAAACATCAAGAAAGAATACTCCATTGAAGATTGAAGATTCATCTCTGTATATATAGTTTACACCGTGTCGTGTAGTAGCGGTTAAGAATATCCACTATCCCATATCTTCCCGTGGGTGTCGTAGAAGGCGACAAAAGGAAACAGGCAGGAGATGGGCAGCAGCATTTTCCTGAGCACAGAAAATTATTATAAAAAAAACTGCGGTTGCCAACCCGCTCACCAAGCGTGACAACTATGGCAAATACCCCACGACAAAAGTTACAAAAAGACGGCCTCCAGTCCCCGACGGTCCCGCTATTCCTGGCTATGGTAGCAACCATGGTAACGGCGGGGCAGGGGGTTTTAAGAATCTCCGGTGGAGGTTCGGTTGCCACGTAAGACGACGCATCTCAGTCTTTCGTCCAAGCAACCAATCTGCCCACAATAAGTAGCATAGGTGTTCAACAATCGTATCACAAGATCCTTGAAGAATATCCTGGAATCACAAGAATAACTTCAATGAATGTTTTTATAAATTAATTTGCATAATTCCGCGTAAAGAAAGAAAATGATGTGTCCTGCCCAGCTTTAAGGGGGACCTCCCACCCTCCCTCAATCGCGCGCACTATACCCGTTGCCGTCAATCCCAGCACTACCATTCTCAACACCACCACACTAGGCAGGACATACCACTCTCGAAAATACGACACGTGTTTCGTCTCTACACGAGGCATCCTCAGGTGAAGTAGGCTCTGCGGAGGCTGGCCGCATTATAATGGATTTCCGCAAAGTAACGCCTGATTCTATCAATTAACTTCAATGAAATTAACACCGAAGCACGATGTTGAGCACTTCATCGAAACCAATGGACCACCACTTCATTGCCGTGCACGTCCAATCGCACCACACCGATACGAGCAAGTTCGAAAGGAATTCGAAAACATGATCGAGCAAGGAATATGCCGTCCAACCAAAAGCCCTTGGTCATCACCACTTCATGTTGTACCGAAGAAGAATGGAGAATTACGAGTTTGTGGAGATTACAGAAGACTGAATTCTATTACAACTCCTGACCGCTACCCAATACCGCGAGTCAAGGATTTCACTCATCAACTGTCAGACAAGACTATATTCTCCACTATCGATCTCAACCGAGCTTGCCAACAAATAAAAGTACGCGATGAAGACATACAAAAGACAGCAATAATTACCCCAATGGGATTATTTGAATTTCCAAGAATGACCCCAGGACTGAAGAATGCTGGTCAAACCTTTCAAAGATTCATACACGAAGTACTTCATGGACTGGATTTCGTTTTCGCATTCATTGATGATTTCCTTGTTGCAAGCCCTGATAAAGAAACGCACGAAACCCATCTACGCACCGTGCTACAGCGATTAGAAGACAATGGCATCACAATCAACTCTTCGAAATGCATATTTGGACAACAAGAAGTTCAATTTCTTGGTTTCACCGTCAGCAAGGAAGGAATCAAACCGCCTTCTGAAAAAGTCAGAGCAATCATCGATTATGCGAAACCTAAAACAATCGAAGAACTAAGGTGTTTTCTTGGGATGATTAATTTCTACAGAGAACACATACCTAAAACCGCTGAAATCTAAGCACCACTTCACGCCTTTCTTCATAACACGAAGAAAAAAGATAAAACATTAATCGCATGGAACGATGAAGCCACGAATGCATTTGAAGCTTGTAAAGTTGCGATCCAAAATGCAGCTTTGCTCGCTCACCCATCACACGAAGCAACCCTTGTTATCTTCAGCGACGCGTCCGACCTCTCAGCGGGAGCTATACTCCAACAATACATCAATGGGAAATGGCAACCACTTGGCTATTTTTCGAAGAAGTTCTCCGATACTCAACGTAACTACAGTACATTCGACCGAGAGTTACTCGCTATCTACATAGCTATCAAACACTTCAAAAAAACGTTCGAGGGTCGAAACCTGATCGTTTTTACCGACCACAAGCCATTAACATATGTACTTTAGAAGAAACCATCACCATCGGAAACACCACGACGAGCAAGACAACTCATTTTCATAAGTGAATTCACGACTGACATACGTCACATCAGTGGGAAGGACAACATAGTCGCCGACACACTCAGTCGCATACCAATCGACAGTTTAACATACCTTACATCAATCGACTATCACAAGATCGCCGAAGCACAAGGCAGAAATAGCGACAACATCAAACATCTATCGAAGCAAAGTAACTTGCCCATCAAGCAAGTTACAATGCCAATGACGCATCTACCTATCTACTGTGAAGCCTCAACGTCAACCATACGTCCATACCTACCAGAAGAATGTCGTCGCTAAGTCTTCAATGCACTGCACAACATCAGTCATTTAGGTGTTAGAGCAACCAGAAAACTCATCATCGGAAAATTTTTTTGGCCTTCAATACAAGTGGATGCTGGCAACTGGGCGTAGCAATGCATTCAATGCCAAAAATGCAAAGTACAAAGAAATACATCAAGCAGCCTAGCTTCATTCCCGCCTACGGAGAGATTCGAACACCTGCATGTTGACATCGTTGGACCATTACCTACTTCACCGCAAGGACAGCGTTACCTCGTAACAATGATCGACAGAACAACAAGGTGGCCAGAAGCAATGCCTACCGATGATACTTCAGCTGAATCCGTCGCGAAGATAATTTATGAAAATTGGATTACTCGTTTCGGATCACCCAAAACCATCACAACAGATCAAGGAAGAAACTTCGAAAGCAACCTATTCCTCAAACTTCTTCAAACCATGGAAATACAGAGGCCACGTACAACGGCATACCATCCTCAATCGAACGGAATAGTCGAACGATGGCAACGTACATTGAAGACCGCACTCAAAACTCGTTTATCTCAACATACAAAGTGGATTGATGAGTAACCGACAGTGCTACTTGGACTACGAGCAACACCGCGTGCAGACACTAGTTTTAGCGCCGCTCAGCTAACCTACGGTTGCAGCATAAGATTACCGTGTGACTTCTTCACTTCAACATCGTCAAACAACCAAGAAATGAATTACAATTTTGTAACTAAACTTCGAGAATCAATCAACAAAGCCTTATCGTCGAAGTGCACATCATCACACGAAAATAATAAATAAGTATTCATTCATCAAGATTTGAAAACATGCAAGCAAGTTTTTGTAAGGAACGACGCAGTGAATAAACAATTTCAACCTATCTACGATGGACCGTATAAAGTATTAGAGCGATATAGCAAGACTTTTAAATTACAAATACCCGACAGGAAATCTACAATTATATCGATCGACCGACTAAAGCCTGCTTATATTATTAACGAAGATAATTCAGAGGATTCATCATTATCATCATCTCAACCACCAGCGAGGAAGTTTGAAAACCCATCATCTACATCAACCCAGATGAAACCTATTTTAAAAACTACGAGACATGGGCGAGTCGTCAAGCCTCCGGTACGCTTTCGCTAGCGGGAGAGTGATGTAGCAGCCAGGCTTATCAACCCTAAACCATTTAATAAATAAATTAATAACGTTACCCTGCTGCTACCATAACGCAAAAGGTGAAGGTCTGAAGAAAACATTTATTTCCTAATTACACCCGGCTACCGAGATACTGTGGGCTGCATATCAATGCGAGATAATTTGACTTATATATTTAACGTTCTATATAGAAACAAGAAACAGCCACAAATATCATCAGCGCCGCACCGTCTTCACACGCCGGCTATCTTCAAGCATCCGTCGACCATTTTCGAACCACCACCTCCCATGGCCCCACCAACCTTGCGGTTATATGGGCCGAATCACGAGAGATGCACGCGGTACTTGCTCAGGGCTCTTTCCCGCATGCACTTTCTTGACTCTCTACAAGTTATTTAATCTACTCCTTGTCCCAGTTTGTCATTCTCCCCCTTCTGGGGCTGACGGCACTATTACGCCTACGTCGTCAGGCCTTTCTTCCATCAGTCTGTCTTGTCTTATTCTAATGTCATGCCACCTGTGCGCAAATTCGCGCAACAGCCCGTAGTTCACCCCATCGCTGACGAGATCCGAGTAGTAAATCGGTCCTTGAACCGTACGAACTAATCCATCCATCATTTTCGCTCTTAGGTCGTCATACAGAGGACATTCCCATAGAACATGGTGAACGTCCTCCTCTAACACACCACACTCACACATACTTGTTTCACACAGTCGCATTTCACTCAGTCTCTTCCGAAAGCATCCATGCCCGGTGAGAATCTGAGAGGTTTGATAGTCCGGTGCGACCCAGGTATACCTGAGTCGCAACGCCACTTCCGGGAAGAACCGATAGAGCTCGCGTCCTTTCGATTCATTCGTCCATCGATCCTGCCAAACACCGATCACCTCAGTCCAACTTTCGCGCTTCCGTCTGCTCAACTCCTCTTTAGGCGCGGTCAAACGTGCTATACCCATCCTACCAGCACGGATGACCTCCAGATCAGAAGGGAGAACGCCAGCCAGCACCGGTAAGGCCGCCGTACTGGTGGATCGATACGCCTTAGTCAGTAATATAAGGGCTGATCGCTGCGATCTCAGCAGTACGCTGCGAACTGTGTACATGTTCGCACGCTCGTACCAGCACTCCGCCGCGTACGTGAGCGTGGATACAAACACTCCTCTGTATATTATTTTTAGGCTCGGGTATCGGACACCCCATGATGATGTCGATACGCGAGTCATCTTGCCGAATCCCTTGGTCGCTCTTTCAGAAATATCGGACGCATGTTGCACAAACGATAGTCCTGAGTCCAATACCACACCTAGTACCTTAGCATAAGTTACAGTCTTTACAGACTCCCCACCCAGTCTGATAACGGGGGGGCGCTGAAGTTTCCCTCTAATAGTCATGGTGGTCGACTTTGATGAGGAAAACTCCAGTCGATTCCTTAGCCCCCACTCCCGTACAAGGTCCAGAGTAACTCTGGCCCTGGATTCGATACCCGCTCTGGTATCAGATTCAATCAAGATTGTAACATCATCAGCATAGGCAGTCATGGCTACTCCCTCAGGTAGAGGGAGTCGGAGTAGGTCGTCCATCAATACGTTCCACAGTGTAGGGCCCAGCACAGAGCCTTGAGGACATCCCATAGTCGACGTCTTCCACTCTACCCGGTCCCCGATGTAGAGGCCCACACGTCTGGAGGTAAAGTAGTCCACCAGCATTTTGTAAATGTTTGGTGGACAACCACCTCGTTTCGCTTTGACCATCATCATCGGCCACCAAGCATTGTCAAAGGCGCCGGAGATGTCCAGAAAGATTGTCTGCACGTAGCATGCTCGAGAATACCTAGCCGTGCTGAGCAAGACACGCAGCGCTGTTACCGTAGATCGCCCCGGAGAAAATCCATGCTGGTATTCGGATATCCCACGACTAATCGCAGGAGCACATTTCAGCATTACGCGTTCCAACAATTTTCCCAAAACAGGGAGGAGCGTAATTGGACGGTATGCCTTGGCGTCGGTGAGCGGCTTGTCATTACCCTTTGGAATGACAATCAATCTTCCGTCCTTCCATACCTTGGGGAAGACCCCCTCCACCACACACTTGGCGTACACCGAGTGAAATTCCCTCGGTGCAGCCGTCCAAACATTCCTCACAATTCGCGCACTCACTCCATCGAGTCTCGGAGCTGTGTTAGGCAAGGCTTTGACTATTCCTTCCAAATCCCCAACCGCAGGCGGAGACGCAGCTCTACCAGACGGCATGAAAGCCGCCAGTAGGCGAACCTGCTGATGGTAAGGCATGTCGTGATCGGGTCTGTCATCCGGACAGAGCGCAGTCATTAGGTTGACCATCGCTGCCTCGATATTGTCCGAGTGCCCACCCGCAAAAGCGATCCCATTGATCACGTTTGCAGGCGGTCGTACCCTCCCGCTGGCCACCCTGTACGCCATACCCCATGGGTCCTCGTTACCAGAGTTGGCAACCCTCATATGATGCGACTGCTGCGCCTCCACCATCATCCTCCTGTATCTCGCACGCACGCTGTGGAAGGCCATCCTGGCTATCTCCTCTGACCTACCTCCTAGACGCCTTTTACGCTGCCATGCATTCCTGAGTTTACATTGTAACCTTCTAGTCTTATCGAGTTCAGTCGTCCACCACTCGTACCCCCCCGACCCCCTGGGGCGACGCTCCCCTAGGCCCTCCTCCGCGGAGCGGACGATGACCTCTGAGAACTCCTCCGCCAGGAGGGCTGCGGGTTTTTCCACATGCAGCCATCCCATTCGCAGTTTGATTATCGCCCGGAACCTGTCCCAATCCACCCCTCGGTCGCGAAAACGAGGGGGCTCCCTAACGGGTGCAGCGCGCGTGGTCGGCCTGTTGGTAGTGGCCGTGAAAGTGATCAGATTGTGATCGCTGGCGCAGATCCCCTCGCGCACCCGCCAATCGTCAAGGTAAACGTCCCCAGTGGTTAGGGTCAAATCCACATTGGACTCCCCACCAGGCCCAGAGAAGGTGTAGGGCTGGCCGGGCATATTAGCCAGAATGAGGGAATGTGAAATAATGAATGCTTCCATTTGATGTCTTCGGTAATCCACTGTTTGACCTCTTCCCACGTAATGCCGGCGATCACAATGCCAGAGTGGCGAGTGCGCGTTGGCGTCGAGGCCCACGATAACCCTTCTGCCCTTTAGACAGCTCAGGGCGACCTCTAAGTGGTGCAGGTGATCATCGATGGTGTCGCTATACTTAAAATACGCTGACACCACGTAGAGGTCCCATCGGTGCACGTGGCACACCACACAGAATTCATTGCTGAGGTGGCTCAGCACAGCTGCTCCAATAGTTGGGTCGGCAAGGTAGACGCCCGCCCACGGATGATCGCCCACCTGAACGATCCCCGCAGCCTGGGAGTACTGTTCTTGTACAAGAACAATGTCCAGGTGCAGTTCACGCGCCAGGATAGGCAACTCAGCCGCGGCGAGCTCCCCCCGACCCAGGTTAATCTGTCCTATTCTTAGTTCGAGTTTTTCTATTGTTCCTGTAGGGTTGCCCTTACCGGCAATACTGTGTGGTGGCCACGGAGCGCTGCTCTGCATATATCCTTGCTGGGCAGTTCCTCGCCATGGTCACGTGCGAGCCAGAGTCTGATCTTCCAAAGCGCTTGCACGTGGCGCACTTTTCGTCCATTGACTTGCAGGCGCCACGTTCGTGTCCAGTCTCTCCACATTTTCCGCAAACCACTTCCTTCGTTCGGCAGTACTTTGCCGGGTGCCCATATTGCTGGCACCTCTGGCAGCACGTGACATCCACATAGTCACACGGCTCAACCACGTCCCAGCCGACGTATAGCCGATTGTGCCCAATCAGGACATCCCTCAAGGCAGGCGAACATTGCAGTATGACTGTTGTCCGCCTGCTACCTCTCCATGATTTTTTGAAAGCAATTTTGCAGTTTTGCTTTAACATTTCTTCACTCCATCCACAAGCAGCCAAGTTTTGCTCATAGAGGCTGCTCAGTAATTCCTCGTTCTTTGGATCCTCTTCAAAACCCCTAAGAGCAACCAGGGGTTGGCGCTGCCTGGGCTCAGACACTCTTAATGATGGAGGAGCCGCAGTCTTTAGCTTCTCCGCAGCTTCTTGGGACGTGGTCTGGACCACGAAACCTGCATTTCCTACCTTTCTCAACCTATCTATTTGTAGGCCGCTAGTTTTCGGATTCACCGCCTTCTTCAGCTCCATTTTAGTGTCCTCCGCTGTTTTAATTGGTCCTTCCATTTCAGCCGGGTAGAAGGCAACTACTGGACCTTTGCTAACTGGCATTAAAACCTGACCTGCCCCCTTTGGCAACCTCAGCGCTGACGAGTATGTCCTTTGCGGTGCCGGGTCCGTCGCGTGACTAGGAACCGCTCCAGCTTCGACCTGCGCCAGTCTAGCTTCCGCTATGGTCTTCCCCTGTTCTGCTCTTACAGCAGCCAACTCTAGTTCGGAGGTATGCACCTCCATCGCCGCTACCATGGTAATAAGGTCGTGCCCGTATGCAGCAACCCTGTTCACTTCCGCCTTGTTGAGCTTCGACCCTGGTCCAGTGATGACGCTCATGATATTCTTCACTGTTTCTCGAACGTAATCAATCACCTCCAGCTTGGATGCTTTCGAAGCCTTGAAAGTCCCACTCGCTCCCCGGGAACTCTCCCTTTGGCAGTCCTCTTCTTCGGTTTCAGCAGCAGACTCTTCTATATCTCTGGTCAGCAGACCTGCCACCGGGGCCACACTCCGGCGAGGCTCGGTGCGCTTGCCCACCCTTGCTCGCTGGTAAGGCGGCTGCACCTCTTCCGGTGACGGAAGAGGCCGCTTCTCTGGAGCTGCTGGTGGTGGGGCTGCTGGTGGTGGGGGGGGCAACGCGACCGGCCGGCCAGGAGGGCCCGGTGGAGTCCTGGTCAGTGATTTGCGCGGCGTAAATACATCATTATCGTCCGCCATAGTCCACAAAATACAATAGTTCAAAAAAAGAAAAAAATATATATATTAAAGAGTCAGGTCATTACACATGTATATAAACAAAAACGGAACGCAAGTTATCAAAGTCACACGCAATGACAGGTGACAGCCGTCAACTTCACTGTCAGTGTCAGTGTCACTTACAATGACAGCTGTCAATGTCAAAGTAACACAACGCACGTGCTAGGACACAATAACCTTAATAAATAAGAAATGTTTTTATAATTAAATTAAATCTATATGTAATAAAAGTACTTGCCAATATTATCCAAAAACAATAACAGAACAATAACCACAACACATCAGTAATTAACCTTTAAATACCACGCGGTAACCGCGTGGTCTTAACCTAAAAACACGTGCAATTACTGCATAAAAATGTTTAAAAAGAGTACACACAAATCACAGTTTTTCTGTCCAACACAATAAAGTTTAAATAGTTCAGGAACGTAACAATTAACACTAAATTATTAAAGACACCAAAAATAACTAATTATTAGTAACACGTGGTCACGCGAGAGCGCACTAATACGTCCGCTCAGTACGAGTACCGACGACGTAGTCCATTTTCGAACCGTTTCTTCAACGCCGCAGCTCGCTTCTTCTTGCTGTTCCGGAGTTGTGTCCCACGCCGCCGCCGCTCGCCGATTACGCGCGCGCGCCGATCTGCACCTCTTTTATAGCCCCGTACAGCAACGCAGCTACGAGAAGCTATTGACAAATCTTACGCCGGCAAACCGGAGCGCGAAATACATATAATAGTTATACATAATATTTTATTGATTAATGTTTATTGGTCAAAATGTATGTATTATAATTGGCTAAGTAAATAAAATATTTTTCTATTGGTGAATTGAGGATGTAGCCGGGCGTATAAATATAGGTAGGGTTAGCTGAATAAAACACACCATTCGCCTGCACATAGTAAGGCATATCAAGAAATAATTTCATTTCTCCGCCACTAGACAACTCGGAGTCTGTTAATAGTGGAGCCCATACGCCACTATTACACACTAAACGGTATTTGCTGAAGGTCATACAGGTTTACGCACCAACCTCGGCACATTTCGATGATGAGGTGGAGGAAATATATGAGGATATCTCTAGAGCCATGCATTCCTCCAAAACCCACTATACGGTGTTAATGGGAGACTTCAATGCAATACTAGGCACAAGAGAGAACGTTGAACTGAAAGTAGGGAAATTTGGAATAGGGCAACGGAACCCAAGGGGCAGCTGGCCGACTACATGGAGAAAGAGGGACTCTTTATGATGAACTCTTTCTTCCAGAAGCGGCCCCACAGGAAGTGAACCTGGTTGAGCCCCGACGGTTCGACAAAAAATGAGAGTGACTACATTATGACGACTAGACGACAACTGTTCAGTGATGTCTCCGTGATCGCAAGGGTGAAAACTGGTAGCGATCACCGAATGGTTAGAGGCACACTGAACCTAAACGTTAAGTTGGAGAGGTGTCGTCTAATGAAGTCGACACCCCGTCCCCCTCGTGCTCTGTTCCAAAGTCCCGAAACCTTTCAGCTCGAGTTTCAAAACCGTTTTCAGTGGTTAGAAGACTGCAATGAAGTAGACGATATGAATGACAAGCTCGTGGATACTGTCCATGCGGTTGCGGTGCAATACAGCTTGTACTGAAGAAGTGATCGAGCGGAACCAAGGCTCCAAAGTTTTTGCAAGGGATCTGTCTGCCAAAAAGAGCCAACTGTCTAAGCTGAAGACCGAATGTGGCAGCATCGTTTCCATGACACCTGAGATTTTGAGTGAGATTGAGAGGTTCTATGGACTGCTGTAAGCGTTATCAATGGAGCCACACGCAAGTGTGAGTAACGATCCAAGAGCGAGTCTTATTCGACACTATTCCGAAGATATCCCGGACGTCAGTCTGAGCGAGATTAGAATGGCTCTCCAGGACCTTAAAAACGGCAAGGCCCCAGGCGAGGATGGAATTACAGCGGAGCTTCTGAAAGCGAGTGGAAAACCGGTACTGGAAGTCCTTCAGAGGCTCTTTAATTCCGTCCTTCATGGCGGCATTACACCGGAGGCGTGGAGCAGAAGTGCGGTAGTCTTGTTCTTCAAGAAAGGCGACAACGCTCTATTGAAGAACTACAGACCGATTTCCCTTCTGAGCCGCGTCTACGTGCTGTTTTCGAGAGTCATTACGAATCGTCTCGCACGCAAACTTGACGACTTACAGCCTCCCAAACAAGCCGGTTTCCGAAAAAGCTTTAGTACCATGAGCCACATACACACCCTTCGGCAAGTTGTATAGAAGTCCGAGGAGTACAATTTGCCACTATGTCTGGCGTTTGTGGACTATGAGAAAGCCTTTGATTCCGTCGAAATTTGGGCGGTGCTGCAGTCCCTTCAGCGGTGCCAAGTTGACTGTCGGTATATCGAAGCGCTGAAGTGTTTGTACAGTAGAGCTACGATGGCTATCAGAGTACAGAATCAGAGTACGAAACCTATCCAACTGCAGAGAGGTGTAAGACAGAGTTACGTTTTAATCCCGAAACCCTTCACCGCTGCATTAGAAGACGTTTTCAAGCTTCTGGACTGGAAAAGATACGGTATTAACATCAATGGCAAGTACATCACTCACCTTCGATTTGCCAACGATATATTCGTGGCAGCCTCGTACCTGTAGGCTAAGTGTAAGGTGACCCTCCACGAGATGGAGTGACGACCTAGTAAGACATGCAGGAAGTCGATGGATGCAGGTGGCTCAGGACCGTGCTTTGTGGCATCCCTTTGGGGAGGCCTATGTTTAGCAGTGGACTTATGACAGGCTGTAATGATGATGATGATAGTCCTTATGGCAGAATCGCTGGAGGACCTAAGCACTATGCTCAATGACCTCAATAGTGTTTCCCAACAGATAGGTCTTAAGATGAACATGGACAAAACAAAAATCAAGTTTAACGTCCATGTCACACCTATGCCGGTAGTTGTTGGGAACACTAAGCCGGAAGTTGTTGACGAGTATATTTACCTGGGACAAATAGTCCGATTAGGTAAGTCCAACTTTAATCGAGAGGTCAATCGACGGATTCAACTCGGCTGGGCAGCGTTCGATATAATTAAAGTATAAAACTAAATTCATGCAATTATATAATGTTAAAAGTAAACAACAATTACTTTAAGTACAATGAAAAAAAAACTACTGCTACTGAAACAGTTTAGACAAACATTGTAATTGTAAAGGTCACATAGATAAAATTTGTTCTAAAATATTTAAATTTAATTTTGCTCTGCGAAGGCTAATTTTACTTATCTCATCAAGGAACATTTCTCTCATAGCATATGGTGCATATGCCGCTGCTGTATTAAGATATGGTCTCATATTACGGGGAAACTCGACAGACGCAAACCGTGCTTTTATAGCGCAAAAACGCTGTATACGAGCAATTTGAGGCGTCCGGCCACTCGCTAATTGCAAACCAATATTTAAAGAATTAGGTGTTCTAACTCTACCACCCATCTATGTACATTTTTGAACTTTCAATATTTGTAAAAAAAGTATCCTCATTCTTTACTAAATTTAAAAATAAAGTATAATTTATTACCAGATACCCTGGAAAAATATTTTTCATTCATTAAGAAATAGTCAGTACTCAAAAAATCGTTATGTTATGGCTATTCAAGTGTTTTACAAAATCCTAAATGTAATAAGGCAATTAGATTATAATAGATCGAAGCGGCTTTTGGAAAAACAATTTTATTCGGTAAATAAACTGCTGAAAATAAAAACAATACAGATAATAATGATAGCTTATTCTCATGTTCGTCTTCATCTAACAGCTTTTTAAGCCTGGACTCAGAGCCTACCGCGTAGGTCTTAACCTGCATGATCGTATTTCAACCCTTTTTTCTCAATATCCTGGCAATCTTAATAAAGCTCACATAAACGCACAAAGTATTCCTTGTCATTATTCTGACCTTCTCGCATCCGTTGACAGTACTCATCTAGATGCTCTTCTAATTTCTGAGTCTTTTCTCAAGCCTTCCCTCCCTTCTATTCAATATTCATTACCTGGTTTCGTTCTTATTCGTAACGATAGGGTAGGCAAAGGTGGTGGAGGTGTTGCTATCTATTTACGTTCGGAAATACCTTACAGGGTTATCAGCGTATCTCCATCAACTTACTCGGAATCTGCGGAACATTTGTTCCTTGAAATCACACTTTATCATACAAAAATTTTCCTTGGAGTATTGTATAGTCCTAACCTTAATATCAATTACTTTGATACATTAGATACACTTCTTAATAATTTCTGTCCTGTATATAGCCATTTAATCTTGATGGGGGATTTCAACACATGTATAATTAAAAATGATTTACGTACTTTTAAATTGAAATCTCTTATGTCATCTTATAACCTAGAAATCTTGCCTCTATCTGTCACCCATCACTTTCCCAATTTTACTGCATCTCTTCTAGATCTGATTATTGTGTCGTCTTTAAATAGTGTTGCTTACTACGGACAAATATGTGCCTCATTTTCATATCACGATCTCATTTACTTATCTTACCGTGTACGTCCCCCTAAGCGCAAGCCACATTTTCGATATCTTAGAAGTTATAAGGGCATTAACTTGGAGACGTTGAGGAGCGATGCTAGTTTAATTAACTGGACACCGGTTATGGATTTTTCTAACATTGAGGACAAAGTGATTTACTTCAGTTCTCTAATTTTAGATTTATATAGTCACCATGCACCAGTAGAACGTGTGAAAATAAGGCACAACCCTGCTCCATGGATCACAGCTGATATAAAAGACCTGATGGCGCGTAGAGACAAAGCTAAAAGAAGGTATAAGCGATATCTCCTTGAACGCAATTTAACCAACTTTAAAATACTACGAAATCGCTGCAATCGTTTGTATAGAGAAACTAAAAGGCGCTATTTTCATGATACCCTCACAAGTTGCGATACTGCAAAAGCATGGAATTTTCTGAGATCTGTCGATGTCGGAAAATATTCTGCTAGTGTGGGAAGTGAAATTAACTTGGATAGTCTCAAAGAACATTTTGCCAACCCTCCTGTCATAGTTTCATCATTCAACAAAGCCAGAACCCTACTTGAATTATCCAAATGCCCAATACGTCATTATTTCTTATTTAATTTCACTTCTCTTACTGAAGATGATTCTATGCGATCCGTCCTTGCAATTTTATCTACAGCTATGGGAAATGATAACATCTGCTCTAAAATGATTACGTTGATTCTTTCCTTTCTGCTACCTATTCTTACTCATATCTTTAATTTCTCTTTATCTTCTTGTTGCTTTCCGTCGTCATGGAAGTTAGCTCATATTATTCCTATACCCAAAGTTTCGAATCCTTCATCTGCAACACATTACCGCCCTATTTCCATTTTACCATTTCTTTCGAAGGTGCTTGAATATATTGTTCACACAATATTGACCAAGTTTCTTAACCGTAACAATATCTTAAGTACTTTTCAATCCGGTTTTAGGCCTGGTCACAGTACAACTACTGCTCTCCTCAAGGTAACGGATGATATCCGGTGCGGTATATACCAAAAATATTAAACGGTACTTATGCTGCTAGATTTTAGTAGTGCCTTCAATTCTATTGATTTTAATATACTTCTTAGCATTCTTCATTCTAATAATGTGTCCCCTTTAACTATGCAATGGTTTAATTCCTACCTCCGTGGCCGCTCTCAGTGTATTCGTATCAATAAAGCTTTATCTAAGTGGTGCAATCTAGCCACGGGTGTACCTCAAGGTGGCGTCCTTTCTCCTTTACTCTTTTCCATCTTTATCAACTGTATCACCCAGGTGATATCTTCAAACTTCCATCTCTATGCAGACGATTTGCAGCTGTATCGTCATTTTCTAGTGACTGAAGCAAATTCAGCATTATTTGAAATAAATAACGATCTAAATAAAATCGATAAGTGGTCTAGATCATACGAACTTGTTATAAACCCTAAAAAATCACGATCAATGATTATAGGCACCAGGTTTACTCGTAAATTACTTAACTTTTTTCACTGTCAACTCTGCAAATTAATGGCATTCCACTAAGCATTTCAGAAACGGTTAAGAATCTGGGCATCATCATGGATTGCAAATTGATATGGAATGCACATATCACAGAAATTAGCAGGAAAATCAATTATACTTTTCATTCCTTAAAATGCCTTCAACATTTTCTGCCGTTATCAACGAAGATTTCTCTTGTCCAAACACTTATTTTCCCGATTCTTGATTATGCTGATGTCTGTTATTTGGATGCGACTGAGGAGCAATTAAACAAACTTGAGCGGTTGAAAACCTTATGTATTCGTTATATTTTCGGGCTAAAAAAGTATGACGTCTCCTCCTATCGCAAACAGCTCAAGTGGCTCCCAATCCGACTTCGCAGGAATACTCGAATCCTTTGCCTCCTCTTTAACATACTATACAATCCAACATCATCACCCTATCTACGTGATCGATTCCACTTTGCGCACTCCCCCGATGCAGTTTGCAGATTACATTTAAAAACCCTTCTAAATTCTCTCTTACAGTACATGCAGTTAGGTTATGGAATTCTCTTCCTGCTGCAATTCGAGAGGCTCAAACAGTGTCCGTGTTCAAAAGGCGAGTCAAAGAGCACTATCTTTCTTTGTCGTCCCAATGATTATATATACAATATATTATTATACTTATAGATGCTTCGCCAACAATTTTTTTTAAAGTGCTGCCATTTTTTTATTGATGGCGAAAAAAAATCATTGATGCCTGATTTGTCGATAAAATTAATTGTATTTTAACCCCTTAAAGTATCGGACATCGGAAACCGGACAGCCTGTATATATGTGTGGGTGTGTATGTGTGTATATGTATTTATAGTGGTATTTAGTTATATGTATGTTTACATGGATATTTGTTTTTATTGTCTTTACTTTATGTTAAGTATATTAATATTATATAATTTTATTAAGAGAGTGCACACTAGATCAGCTTCTCTTTTAATTTATCCAGTATCAGGCCTGCTGGAAGAAATTTCAATATGAAATAAGCAGTGCCTTTGTACAAAATATCTTTTTTTTTTCTTCATTGTAACATTATTTTGTGTGGACATAAATTGTTAAATAAATAAATAAATAAACAAAAGTTTCTATTGATTCTCAAAGGCTTTTTTTTCTTTGATCGTGTTTTAAGGGGCTAATATCAAGAACAAAATTTTAAATTAATGCATGTTTAATTTTACTTAAATATTGTATTTTCTAACTATAAGTTTTCATATTAGTAAAATATGTGATTCGCTATTATTTTATACCATATTTCTTATAAATAAGTTTTTTATAATTACATCGGGGAAGGTGCATGTTAAATAGTGTACTTTTTCGAGCCGATGAAAAAAGAAAGAAAAAAATGCTTCATGATGTTTGGTATTTCCTTAATTGAATAAGGGTGATAAACGAGCACACATTCTACCTGATGGTAAGAGGACACAGTTGCGCATCGACACTCGATTAAGAATCAAAATACAGATGTGTTATCAGACCTTAGGATAAGATTCCATTTAAAAAGGGTCTCCATGTTGATCCCGAAAGAGCACTTAACATTTACAACAGGCTTTAAAAATAAATGTTTCGTTGCTGTGATCAGATTTATCACTTGTGTTTTAAATTTTGGAATAATTTTGTCTTATAATAATTTTTTTTTTATTTATTTTGTTTAATTAATTACAACGGTTTTACTCCAATTACAGTAATTAATAATTTTGAAAGGTACATGAGAATAAACTATGCTATAACTAAAACTATACTAAGAAAAATACAAATTATATATCATTGCTTTCGCAAGATCGTAAACAAGCTGACAACAGCACATTCCAACTATCCGCAAATATATCAAAGTCAGGTGTAGCCCTCACAAGATCGTTGATTGCGCTGTGCATGCGACATAGTGGGGAATTAGCGCGCGACAGCGTGCGCGATGACGGCTTCGCGAGTAATCTAGGCCGGCGAGATGGCCTATGTCGCAAGTAGTGGTCAGGCACATAGATCTTGCATAAGGTATTGTGAAGTTCAGGGGCATCTATTACGCCTCTTAGAATTTTGAGTGCAATGATAATTGTGTTGCGAGAACGACGAACTGCAAGAGAATTATACCCTAAGGTACCCAACAAAAATTGTGTGGGATATAAAAACGGATAGTATCCGTATATTTTTTTATAAAGAAAACGCAAGAAGGCCTTTTGAACTTTTTCTATGGTCAAAACATACTTAGACTCATAAGGATTCCAAACACATGCCGCTGATTCCAATTTACTCCTCACTAAGGTGTTAAATAATTGTTTGATTACTTCTGTATTTTGAAATTCTCGGGCATTGCGCAAAACGAATCCGAGGCGTTTGTAACAGTCAACAGCCAAGGCGGATATATGTGCATGAAAAGTTAAGCTACAATCAAAAGTCACGCCAAGATCTTTTATGTTTGTCACGCGCGTTAGAGCATTATCTCCTAAAGTGTACGTAGCTTGTAGAGGCTGTAATTTGCGACTAAAAGTAATAACATAACATTTACTCGTGTTAAATAACATTTTATTGTCAATACTCCACTGGTAGACCCGGTCGATATCACTTTGGAGATGACTGTGATCTAAATTTTCATTTATTTCAAGTGTCAGTTTTAAATCGTCTGCGTAAATAATACCTACAACGCTGAGTGGGTCTAAGCTGGGTCACGCAATTCTTCTCCACTAATTCACTTTGAAATGTAAATAAGGTTACGAATACTAGCGTCTTTATCAAATGAATTGATTTATAATTTGAAATTGACTGGAATTCTCTAAAGAAGAAGGAATATCAAACTTTTTTAATGATATACTTTTTTACATTTTAGTCAACATCTGTAATTTCCCTAATAACGCCTTCTACATGATTCTTGGAACACAATTTTTGTTGAAAATTTTAGTGATGAAAATTTACAAACAGATTGACAAATTTTTTCCGAATAACTTAAAGATTTTTTTTGAAAAAAATATATTTTTATTGAATAAAACTATTTTTACGGATTTTATCGCGTTTAATTAACTTATTTTATATTCCCGACGTTTAGGTTGCTTTCCAGCAACCGTGGTCACATATATTTTTTTTATATAAATTGTCTTTGATTACCTTAAGCCTAAATAATGTCACATTAATAGATTCTATGCCAGCAAAACCAGGGCGGAATGCTAATTTATTCATATGATTACGATGAAACTTTGGTGAATTGATTTGCGCGCCCGTTCAAGTTCACTGCTGAATATAGGCCTCTCCCAAGGAATGCCACAAAGCACGATCCTGAACCACCTGCATCCATCGACTTCCTGCATGTCTTACCAGGTTTTAACTCCATTTAGTGGGGGGACGCCCTACACTTCATCCGCCGATATGAGGCCACCATTCGAGAACCTATTTCCCCATCGGTTGTCAGTTCTTCGAGCTATATGGCAGGCCCATTGCCACTTCAGCTTACTAGTCCTTTGGGCTATGTCGGTTACTCTGGTTCTACTGCGGATATCCTCATTTCTAAGTTTATCACGCAGTGAAACCCCGAGCATTGCCCTCCCCATAGCTGGCTGAGCGATCTTGAGCTTCCTCATATGGCCAGCAGAGCCGTACAAAGTCTCAGATCCATAAGTCATTACTGGCAACAGGCACTGGTTGTACACTCTCGATTTCAAACGTTGAAAGACATTAAAAACCTGACGAGAAGATGTGTGGAAATTTCCCGAACGCTGCCTAGCTGAGTTGAATCCGTCGATCACAGATATAACAAAAATCTCTTTTTTATATTTCTATGACTTCGATTGACCTGTTGTGTCTCGTGTCCAAGTTAGACTCACCTAGTCGGACCATTTGTCTCAGGTAAACATACTCGTCAACAAAGAGCTTAGTTTTACAAACAACTACCGGCATCGGTGTGATATGGACGTTACACATGATCAATGTTTTGTCCATTATGTGTCGTTAGACACGTTCATTATGTTCATCTTAAAACCTGTCCGTTTGCAGCCCAATTGAAATCATTGAGCATAGTGATTAGGTCCTCCAGTGATTCTGCCATAAGAACTATATCGTCGGCAAATCTAAGGCGAGTGATGTACTCGCCATTGACATTAATAACGTATCCTGTCCAGTCCAGTAGCTTGAAAATGTCTTCCAATGCAGCGGTGAAGAATTTCATGGATAGACCGTCTCCTCTCTGCAGTGTACTAGGTTTCGTACTATGGATCTGTACTCGGAGAGCCATCGTAATTTTTCCATACAAACCCTTCAGCACTTCGATATACCGACAGTTAACTTGGAACTGCTGAAGTAACTGCAGCAGTTAAATTTCTAATTTACATACATAATTAAATTTTCCTGAAAGACAATCTCACTCTTATCCCTTTAACCTAATAAGTAAGAAGTGTGAAATAGCTACATTTTAGTTGGTAGCAAGTAAAACAAAACTGAAAACCTTTACATAATTGTGAATCTGCCTCTACTATTGCAACGCCTAAATAGCAATTTGGCGATTTCAAAATATATCAACAATAATAATATAATAAGACCGAAGAACTTATCCAATTGATAGCAACTGTTTGGGAGTATATTTTTACACCATTATGATATAGCTTCCTGATTAATGTATTTAGGGTGACACAGTAGACGTCCTTGGAAAGGTCACAAAAATAATACATCTCCTGATATCCTGGTTTTTTCAATACTTAAATTGAGTATTCGTGTATATTTATGAAACTATCAATACCATTAATCGAAGGCATAAATCGCATCTGCATTTTGATTCGCAAACGAGAATAGATGTAGATGTCTATGGGTCACGGCGAACACTTAATATCACGTGGACAGTGCGCTCGTTTGTCACCCTATCCTATAAAATAACGAGACCTCTTATCGCCAAATCTAATATATCGGAAACTTAACCGTACGTAGACCCCACGGACGATTATGCTATACAGCAAGTGGCACGATAGGTATCTGTCGCGTGTATGCGTTGTCACAAATGAGGACTAAAATGGAACGATTCAAAGTCTGTATTTGTACTGACCCTGTATGAACATGAGACCGGAACACACACAGCAATTAAAGCGGTGCTATTTATCGGCAGAAATAGGAAAGAGGTTGGTACTTAACCACACAGACTCCAAAGTAGAAGAGGAATTATACCATCTAGTATTAATTCCGTTCCGTTATTCTACTCCATTTAAAAACTCACTTCAGACATGCATTCGTAATCCTTTACCCGATATGACGTTGATTTTTCCAGTACACAATAATATGGGATGATATTATTTTGTCCTATGCAAAAGAGAGAAAAGTAAGTGGGCAGCAGCATCGTTCTGTTAAAAATACTAATTTATAAAAACCACCCACCTGTATCCAGAAATGACCCCCACAGGTTATTAAGAATACAACTCTAATAGGATTGCAACGGGTTTATTGGGCTTTTACAGTCGCAAGCTTTCTAAGCTGAATTAAACAGTAAAGAATCATGCCCACTTTCCATACATTTAAAAACCTGATAGTGAAAGTTGATGTATAATTATAAAGTATAGTAGAAAACCTACATGTAAGCTCAGAAAATAATATCATATAGTTATTTTTACGATTTAAACGCTACGAATCCCAAAATATACTAATGTCACTTTTTAGGTTAGGATTTGCCGTAACCAAATAGGAATAAAGAAATAAATGTGCTATAACTTATTATTAACGCTCGAAGTTAAAATAACAATACTTATCTAGTTATGGTCTAAAACGTCTTTTTTACTTTGTGAATTTCTTGAAACCAACTGCCCCTAAGTCACCGCTTACTCTCGATGATTGTCACCGTAAATTAAGTGTCTAGCTCTATCTGCTATTTCTCCAGCACACATAAATAATTACTAACCACATTTAGTTCATCTTGTATTGTCAAAATGATTACTTATCAACCAAACACATTTCATTGGCCTAAGGTATATACTTACTGATGAACAAAATGGGATAAACCAATAAAACAGTATATTAAAGTGGCATGGTTTATTAATTATCATCATTTTCACTTAAATCTCTCACCACCACGTCATCCAGAAATTCTGCTGGAGCAGAAAAATTTTCTTGATACCATATAGGGTTGTAAAAAGAAGTAACATAAACAAAATGGCACAATACAAGTACACAACGAGACGCAAATGCAACAACGAAGAACTGCGCCGATGCCAATTGCAGAACTGTCAAATGTCAAAAAAAATCCGTTTCATTCGTCCGCACTCGATGACATACTGAATGATTAATTTATTTTATTATTATATTATTTTATATTAATATGTACTATACAAATACAAATAAATAAATACTTACTGATTAAATAAAACATAAAATAATGTATAAAATTCAGAAGCAGAGTTAAATAAAGTAAAGTAGCAGTGTATAAAATGGAACGTCCAAGAAAAAGGGTAGTTGAGATGCGTTCAAAACATATAATACGTTTACCCTTGACGTAGAATAAACTTATAGAAATATGTAAAAATATTTTTTTCCTACGTTTCTTTTAACATAGTGATAAGCGTAATTAATTTACAATTCAATTAGCTGAATTTTAAGATTTATTTCATTTCTATACATTGTCAGGTGAAAAATGGGCATTGTTCTTTAAAAGTAAAGCTATGTACTAATATATAATAAGCCAAAAAAAGTTATTTTATATAAAAATTACTCATTGCCGAATAAACAATTTGTGATGTAAGAAACCGTCTTCATTTATCGTCGCGCTTAATTTATGTTTCACTTTCGAAAAGCTTCAGTTCAACCGTAGCTCTCGTAGCAAGAGCACGCTACAACTCTAATGAAAAGCACGCTACGCGGAAAACTTCTACGAAATTTCTTCAATTTAAACACAAAAATGTAGGAGCATTTCTTTTAATAAAAGTAAATAGTAAGATAATTTTTATGAGGAAAATACGTGGTTTGAGAAAATATACCTATTTAATTTAAAGTGTCGAATAACTTTCAGTGTCAGAACAAATGTGACTATGATAACGTGGTTTCATAATTACATTTGGGTTAAAATATAATGAAGGAATGGTAAGTTGTAGTAATTTAAACTTTTTTCTTTAAGGAAGTCCATAATAATATTAGCAATCCGCCCCGGCTCCGCACGGGCGATTTCTGGATCTTGACAACATCGTCATCTACTGGGTCCAAATGTAGCTAAGAACTACCCAAGTGATCTCACTAGTACTTCATACAAATTTCTTCAAAATCAGTCAAGTCGTATTGAAGAAGAAGAATCACACACGCACATTGGAATTTTATACATAAACATTATATATTATTTGAATGTTTGAGAAGATCTTTGGATTATCTTACTGTATCAAATTTAATTACATAAACGTATTTAGAAGAAATTTGGTGCACAAACACACACACACACACACACATATTTGGACCATATCCTGAAAGATCCATTAAATACTTTAACCAAGAGAAAATAAATTTTACCGCGAGAATGTAACTACAAAACCGTTTTTGTTTCTGCACGAGCTAAATTCAGTACGTTAATGAAAATAGGTAATCTATATACTATCTTTGCCTTTTAGTTTTAAAATAATAATTTAATATTATATGTACAATGAGTAGCTAATAATAGTTCGCTCTCAAAACTGTACAACTAAATTCAAAAACACATTATAATGCTCATAGGTCCTTAAATTTATATATGAAATGTTTTTATTCGTTTTATTTATTTTTCGGATTTAATCTTTCTGTTTTGAAAATAGTTTAGATATTTTGTCGTTAAATATAAATATACATAACGCAATATTAATTTTATAAAATCATTAGCAAAGTACGAGCAAGAAAGAAAAAATAATTTTAAATATATTATTTAGAATTCTTAAAAAAAAATCTTTTTATAGTATAGGGTGACAAACGAGCACACAATTAACCTGATGGTAAGTGGTCGCTGTGGCCCATAAATATCTACATTTATCCTCGTTTGCGAATCAAAATACAGATGCGTTGTCACCCGTGAGGACTAAGATGGAATGCCTCTTTTCCAGTAAA
This sequence comes from Parnassius glacialis, assembly GCA_033319125.1. NCBI lineage: Eukaryota > Metazoa > Arthropoda > Insecta > Lepidoptera > Papilionidae > Parnassius > Parnassius glacialis. The sequence goes on from JAVANC010000010.1 coordinate 47,206,315, forward strand.
AAGAGTCTCCGGTTCTCTACACTCACCATACGAAACACAGCAGTGTTAAACTGCTATTTAACGCTGGTATTCTGTGAGCCTTCCCCGGTCCTTCCCCGGTCGAGCCGACCCATTCGTGCTACAACTATACTACTAATATAGCTGCAGCATGGCTCTACCACGTATAAATTATTTAAACAAAATTAAATTTTGAGTTAGTGTTAACGAAATAAAAAATGTTGTATAAATATTGCAATTTAATATTAATGATTAAAAATCAATAGATTGTATTACAACAATGAAAACATTTTTATTAGAGTAGAACTAAAATGGAAATATTGACTGAGGGAAACAGAATTTCCGCTTTTTTTACCTTTCAGCTTCTATGTAATTTAATAAGGTCTCAAATCTGTTGGTCTCGATCTCGATTTTATTTTATGCATTAGTAATCAACGCTTAACTTTTTAAATAAATGTTAAGCACTTTACATCTCTTTATATCTATATCATCAAGTAATATTTTAAATAATCATTTAAGATGGCTAACACAATAAACTTAATCAAACAGGAACACGTACACACAAGTCTCAAAACTTTAATCCAAGTTAGATTTCGATTGATCGCCATATTTAACAGTAATTTATTTTTGCCGTCTAGCGGCAGCGTAACAGAATGCATCACCCATATCGTCGCGTGGGTGTCGTATGGGGCGACAGAAATAAGCTGAAACAGGAGATGGGTAGCAACTCTTCCTGATAACTACTCGATATAATTAAAAAAACTATAGTTTCAACCCACCTGGCAAGCATGTTAACTATGGCATATATCGTCCTATGCGGTAATATATTCAGCAGTGCATTTTTGGTAAAACTTAATAGTGATGATAAAAGAACTTTTTAATTTTAATTATTAAATGCTTCTTACTTCTCTCTTTGTAACCTTATTTATTCCCGTTGAATTTAATTTGAAAAAATAAAACTCGATATTTTCGTTGAGCATTCAAGTTTACGGAAGATTTCTTCATCATCACCTTACCGTGGTAGAGCTACGCTTCTGCTATATTGTAAGCAGCACAAATGGGTTGGCCCGATCGCTGAAGGACCACGCTCTCACAAAACAGCACCGAGAAATACTACTGCTGATGTATCTTGTATGGGAATACCGCTGCTGCCCATCTGCCGGTTTATTACCCTCTGTTGCCCCTTACCACACCCACGGGATGATATGGGGTAGTGGATATTCTTACACCGCCAATATACTGTCGATTTGTTGATTAGTAATTAAATTATCGATCTCTTCAAAAGTGATTTGCTTAATCTAATAGCTGTTGACATAACAGAGTTTCGCAACTTGCAAATTGACTTAGCTATAAGCTTTTAAGCTCCCGCTGGGTAGAAATCAACGTAAGCCACAGTTTTGTCTTTCAATCCGCTGTTGCATAAGATGGATAGCTTAGAGTAGCATAATCTCGCCTGGAACGACGCGGATAATTTTTTTTTGTTATGTTACGTAGCTTTTTTGGCATATTTTTCTTTTCCATTAGTCCGTTATCAGCTACTTTTGGACATGGGCCTCTCCCATTGTAGTCCCACTGTGCCTTAACCGTCACCCTTTGCAAGCAGATTGACGAATGCAGTACGAGACATTTCGTACCTTTGACGCTGTTTACCGTTATTAGGCTGGGTATATTACGTCTGGCGTAAACGAGATGGTATTATCGCCATCCGAAAGCCATAAGATTTTTCTATAGTCGCTTTTTACTCGAAATGGGATTTTGGATTGTTTGCATCGACACCAGTTGTCTTTTAACGACACCGACACACGGTATTGTCTTTTTTACCGAAAAACTCCCTTAGCCGCGGCGCCAGTCTTCAAGAAATTTGGTATGATATATACGAGTACATATAAAAAAGCTTCTGCTTGCTGCAACGTCGCGTGGAAACACAAACGTCTTCATGAACAAATTCATGCGGTGATTTTGTCTTTCCGTCACCTGGTGACTGGTGTGTTAGAAAGTTAAGTGTTGGTAAGTTAAAAGTCCCATGAATACGTGGTCTATCTCTGTGTAAAATCTGATTGTAATTAAATTGTTTTGATAATTCACAATTGCTCACATCTAAAGTTTTTGTTATGGGAAATTATACTTCCCTCAAACTTTGATACTTATTGCCAAGCATCGATCTTCCAAAATTATCAGGGCTTCATTATAAATATTTTCGTTAAAAGTAATATCCATATCACCATTGTATTTACGCAGTCTGGCGAAAATGTCTAAACTCATGCTATTGTGAAATTCCAACCATAAGTTATTTGGGTTCGAAGAAATACACGATGTTATAAATATAGCAAAAAGTTCTAGTAGTAGTTGATTTTTGCTGTTTGTGCAGTTACTTTCATTGTTGGCTTCCACCCATTTTACTGGTAATGAGGCTTTCTTTTTTAATTGTCAGGAGTGACAACGCGTCCGGGTCCGTGACGCAGTGACTTATCAATGAGTTGTTGCCCTGGGGGCCGCGGGTTCGAATCCCGCACGGAACAAGTATTTATGTGGCCTACAATTAATTTCTCCGGGTCTGGATGTTTATCCGCGTGCAATTTATGTTTGGAAACTGCCTCCACGATACAGGATAAAATCCAAGTATGGCGGTAACGTTTTCTTAAAAAGAAAAAGAAAATCTACATTTTGACACTTAATCAAGGATATACGTAGTCATAAGTGTCTATGGTTCCCACAATCCACTTACCCTTAGGTGGACTGTGTGCTCGTTTGTGTCCCTTATTCTCTATGAAATCGAGCAAGTCTTGAACCTCTACCGATGCAGGGAGGATTTGTCATAATTGCTACGTTCAGCAGGGAAGTTGGCGATTGCAGTAAAAGACGTTACGCGCCACTGACGCTTGACCTCATCGCCGATCCGGGTATTTAATGGCGTAAATGTGAATGGGAGGGATATAGCGGTATAGATTGAAAGAAACAAGATATTATTTCTATCAGAACACATAGATGCCTTTTAAGATGGATTCTGGCACGCTACCACGACACTGCAAGCTTTATTACTAATGCTAAATATTATAAGTGTACTACAGTAGAACTATTTTCCGCGCTGGTCTGTGGTCGTAAGCATTCCTGTTCATGTGATTCTTGATTCGAATCCCAGGTAGTGCCAAAATCATTTATTGGACTATTTTGTCAAGAAATTCTCAGTATCAGTGCAAAATCATAAAGTTGGCAATGTTTTACCCCCGTGCTTTGGAGAGCACGAAAAGCCATGGATCCTGCTGATCTATCTTCCGTCGTGTACCATAAATCTGTCCTATACAGATAGCTACTAAGCCTGGCAGTATCTATTGACACTGCCCGTCGTGAACAAAATTCGTTCTGGACGATAATATAATTGTTGTTTATTTTAAAATTTTTCAGACACTGTTATTATTTTTTATTTTGTAACTTTTAATGTGTGTTAAATTGACAAAAATAATTCAAATACATTTGAAGTTCGCCAATACGCATTGTAGGAACGGGACATACGTTTCCTTATCCTAAACCTGTGTCATAAATGAGGAGAGGCCCGTAAATTTTCTTTTTCTTTTGAATTTTTTTTAATTTTGATTTATAATTTTAGAATTCTAATAATTACTTCATTTTATTTTCATTTGAAATTCATATATCATAGTATTTCATTATACATAGTTTGAGAATTACTAAGATTAATCACTTTAATATTTTGTTCTAAACCATTGACTTACTAATTTCGGTACTAGGAATTTCTTTTACTTACTTAATTATTTGTTATCTTATAATAATATTTTATTTAAATACCACACAAATGTATACAATATTGTATAACATAACCGTATTAAAAAAAACTAAAAAGATAATTTAAGTTTTTAATTTAAATTATCATCCAAGTTTTTAATTCTAGTATTTCAGTAATCCTACCCGCAGTATAATGTCAAGAACGTTAGCTGAGATTTGTTATTGTAAGTCGAAGAAGCTACGTTGTATACAATAAATCTAAAATCACGTGAAATAAGACCCTTTAAGTTTCACCAAGTCCTGTTAGTTTGAATAAGTTATAGCTATTCTATTTGGATTGGCGCTTGCTTCCCTGTTGGGACTTGAACGTACGAGGGTATAACTTTCAAAAGTGCTTATAACTAAATAACAGCTTATCACTCATAGAATTGCTTGTGAGCGGTGCTTCTTTTTGAAACAGAAACAGAAACAAAAACATTTTTATTCCATATAGATTAAAAATAATACTTATTGAAAGTTACACTTTTGTTTAATTACCACTGGTTAAAAAAAACCCCTGCCTTGGCAAGTACCAGCAAGAAACCCAGCGGGACTTTTCTTTTAAATAACAGCTTACAATCATGTATGTTACACAATTAACAATACAAAACAAATCACAAATAACTAGGTAGCGATGACCTCATTCTCAGAGGTTATTATCATCCATAAATGCCATAATATTTTTTTTATAGGAAAAGGGTGAAAAACGAGCACACAGTCCACCTGATGGTAAGTGATTGCTGCGGCCCGTAGACATCTGCATCTATCCTCTATTAGAAATCAAAATGCAGATGTGTTTTCACCCCTGAGGACTAGGATGGAATGCCTCATATAATAAACATTTTTATACAAACTCAGTTTAATAAAGTTTTTGAACTTTGAGCAGGTCAAATTTTGTATATCTTCTGGGACTTTGTCGTAAAAGCGTATACATCGCCCCAAGAATGAATTACTGACTCGGTGGAGTCGAGTAACTGATACTACTAGACTGTGTCTGTTCCTAGTATTTACAGAGTGAATATCACTTATTTTTGTATAACTACTTTTATTTTTGTGTTTATATTATATTTTCATAGATGTATTGAGAGGCCAAAATTAATATATTAATTTCCTTAAATTTTTGGCGCAGCGAAGTTTTAGGCTTTAAATCATAAATTGCTTTTATAGCCCTTTAGATAATTCTTCTGTAAATATAATTTTTCAATGTCAGCCGCGTATCCCCATAGCAAATTACCATACGACATTATGCTATGGAAATAGCTAAAGTAACTGTTTCAACACTGGTAAGATTTTTAATCTTTTTTTACAGCATAAGCTGCAGAACTAAGTCTACTTGCTAGTTTTGATACATGGGTGCTCCATTTAAGCTTCGCGTCTAGTGTGATTCCAAGAAAAATGGTTCCGATTTGATTTAAGTAAACAGGCATTCTCCACACCTTAAAATAACTAAGAAATATTAACTTAGAATAACTAAGAATATAGAGTGTATTTTCAAATTATTCTGAAGCTTTGCTCGTCTTCTTCTTTTTCATGTTTCTATAAAAACCCGTAAAAGATCATGTTAATGATCGCAAAAATGATTTCGGATTCATACGTGTACGTGATTTCATGTTGAAGTCCTCCAACGCGCACTGAGCGACTAATTATTCTTCGAAGTTCCTTCTTGCTTCTTTCTACGGAGTCATTTCTTTGAAATATGTTTTTAACAGATTGTATTTCGCTGTCTAGGCATTCCGCCATATTTAACGATAGGTCCTCCTCTGTAGAATGATTATTTAGCTATTTGTCGAAGATCATTCTAATGTTGATGCGTATGCTGCGTTAGAGTATGAAATGCGGGATTGTTAAAGCGGGTAGTGGTAAAGTAAAAAATGACTTTCAATAAGAATTACACATGTGATCTATATTGAATAAAAAATTATTCTATTCTATTCTAATAAGATGCACTCCGTTTAAAAGGAAAAACCACTTACCGTATAGGCTAAAAAAAGGCTAGCAGAATTTCTTGCAGTTTTTCTGTAGCTCGATGCAGGCGGGATTTCTTTTTTTATCATACAATAACGTAAACACGGCACTCAGAATAAGCGTATTATCTTTGAGTAAAAAGAGAGCGGCATGCTATTCGCGTCGCTGGAGTTTACTCGTTTTCAAAGTTATGGCGTGGCGCTGGCATCAATTTCGTCGGTTATTCTTGAAGCGAAGAAGGGAATTTAAGGAAATTAATAGGATAAGTATATATGAAAATATATATACTTTGAGTTTGGATGTTAAAATTAAGATCGAACAACAATAATAACTTTTTGGAAGTGTATCGATATATTGATCATAGTCCAAATTAAGAGTACTCTTAACTGACGATCAAGTCTGCGGAGATAAATGGACGTGAAGAAAGAGAGAGGTGGTTTGTGAACGTGCTAAATGAAAGTCCGTGGTCTCTGCCTACCCCTCTAGGTGACAGACGTGAGTGCTTATGTATATTGCTCATATTATACCATTAAGAATAAGCGTGTTAAACTGATAATAAACGATAAGTAAATTGTTCATAATAAATGGAACATTTTCAAGAATCAATTGTGTAGAGATCAAAAATTGCTTTAATTTGAGCCTGACATTGTGCAGTGAATAATTTTGGCCTAATATTTCATTCGTCAGACAAAAGTTACCCTTCACTAAAATAAGTCGTTTCCCGTCTAAATAAAAGTAAACTATTTAACTAACGCAGTAGAGCCACGTTACAACTTATATTATAATTGCTGCACGAATAAGTCTCAACTGGGGACTGATTACGTGCTCGCAGAATGCAAGCATACAAATGCAGTTTAATGCTATTCACCGATGTATCACTCGGTATATTAAGGTATACTATATATTTTTTCACTTTTATATATACTATCGGCAGAACGTAAGTTACGTAGAAACGTACATATGTAGGTTCTGGGTTACCTTCTTCTGATCCTCTCACCTAATTCCACTCCAAAACATAAATTCCTTCGCTTCTGTTTTGGTGTGAGGGATATATAGTCTTTATAATTACAGGCTGAGTCATTTCATCTTAACCCTCAAAGAAGACAACGTATTTGAAGCCTTCTATGTTGGAAGTTATTTGCAAAGTCTATGGACTGCAGTGGCACTTAAAATCATATGGGCTGTACGTTCGTTTTTCACTTCAGTATTATATATATATAAACGTTTCATTTACTTAACATTTTTAAAATGCTTAGTTTTAACTTATAATGGCTGTATTTTAAAAATAACTAACTCCAAACTCGTCGAAAATTATTCGAAGTGAAAACCATAGCCATCAAAGTTTGAGAAAGCCCTCAATGCTGGTAAAACTTTTCGCTCAATTAATACTTGTTTCTTTATGCTGAACCATACAACTTATAATATCTGAATTGCTTCTCGCGCAGTTGCGTTTCGAACGTGCTTAGTAAAAGTCAGTTTGTAAAGCATTTCTTCTACGTGGTAGAACCATACTGCTATATTATTGTATAGCACGAATGGGTCGGCTCGATCATTGAAGGACCATGCTTTCACAGATCCTACTCCAGTCAAGCTGACCCATTCATGCTGCAACCACAATATACCTGCAGCATGGCTCTACCACGCAAAAATGCTGTGCCTCATAGACATCTACATCTATCCTCAATTAAAAATCAAAATTCAGATACATTGTCACCCCTAAGGACTAAGATGGAAGGCCTCGTTTTCAGTAACATGGAGTCTTCGGTTCTCTACACTCACTAAATGAAAAACAGCAGCAATAAGCTGCTATTTGACGCTGTTATTCTGTGTAAGCGTGCTAATTTTAACAAATCTGTTTGTGTCGCCGTACGTGGGGCACTCAGAACATTTTGCGAAATTAAAAAAAAATGCTATGGTTAAGGTTTTATAATTTAATCTTTTAAAATATAGTTTATAAGAAAAATATTTTAACAAGGGGGCCGGCCTAGAAGTTCCTCTTTTAAATAAAATTATAAATAATTTAGTAGATTCATCCTTTCTGTTAAGTCAAATAATCTTTTGTTCTCAGTTAAAATTATCTTTACAGTTCCATTCTGCAAAAAAAATTATGTCAAAAACCGTTTTTTAATCAGAACATGCACAAAATGTAACGAAAAATATAAGCATATCCCTCGTTTTCATGAGAGTAAGTTTAAATTTAAATCCAAAATTAATGCAAGTAATGTATATTAGCTATGATGCCGTTGTTATTTTGTTATCGCATCGGTCTTAACAACAATTATCTATATTATTATTGTATAAGGGGTTAATAGAACTTTCAGTGTCTATTCAATAGAATTTTGTAAAAAATATTTTAGTGGAGACTATTATGTCTTTATGTATTAATTCAGTGTTCTTTTGCTTTTATGTATTATATCACGCTGTTAGTTTTTCTTAAATGAAAAATCACGTTAGTTTCTGTAATAGCAAACAAAGGGTGACCACTTTTTTCTTCATCTTTCAAAGTTCAAGACAACCGTCCTGAAATTTATTTTACCAGAGGTACATGATCTCCTTAAAAGGACATTTATCCATAGATGCCATTGAAGTCTAGCAAACGATTCGGCAAGTTCTAGGTAAAAGTGAAATTGCAAAATATCAACGCGCGAAAATGTTCTTCGCTACAATTCATTTATCATTAAAACACGATATTTTAATTAAGCTTTTAAAAATGTGTAGGAAAATTTTAGTGTATAATTGTTTTCTATAAATTATTACTGACCAGGGTCTAATAAAAAAACTTTTTTGCCAATATTCCTACGTGGTGGCTCCAGCGTATAATTTACCAACCTGTCTCACCAAAATACAGTGCTGATCATAGACTTCTACTAGGTTTTTTTTTTATAGGAGAGGGGGCAAACGAGCATGCGGCTCACCTGATGGTAAGTGACTACCGCCGCCCATGAACAACTGCAACACCAGGGAGGGAATTGCAGATGCGTTGCCGGCCTTTTAAAAAGGAGTACGCTCTTTTCTTGAAGGTCCCTAAGTCGTATCGGTCCGGAAAAATCGCTGATGGTAATCGACTCCACAAGGAAGTCGTGCGAGGAAGAAAACATCTTCTAAATCGCACAGTGGTGGACCGCCAATCATCCAGATGGTGTGGATGGTATCGGGAGTTCTGCCACGATGTGCGTTCGTGAAATTTGGCGGCTGGGATTAATCCGAACAATTCTTCAGAGCACTCCCCATGGTAGATGCGCAAAAAAATGCAAAGAGATGCAACATCTCTTCGCAGTGCCAATGAATCGAGCCGATCGGAAAGGGCTCGGTCGTTGACGATTCGAGCCGCTCTGCGCTGGATGCGGTCAAGTGGAAGGAGCTGGCACTGGGGAGCCCCTGCCCAGAGATGGGAACAGTATTCCATGTGAGGCCTAACCTGCGCCTTGTAAAGTTGCAGGCGGTGTGCCGGCATGAAATACTGTCCCGCTCTGCTGAGCACGCCAAGCTTTTTAGAGGCTAATTTGGCCTTCTCTTCCAAGTGACCACGAAACTGCACGTCACTCGATATGTCGACGCCAAGGATTCCGATACTGGCTGAGGCAACTAGGGGAGTGCCTTGAAACTGAGGAGATACGACAAAGGGGTTCTTTTTAGCGGTAAACGCGCAAACTTGTGTCTTCTGAGGATTAAACTGGACTAGATTTAGTCGCCCCCAGTCCGAGACTTTGTCCAGCAAAGACTCGACTTCAGACACAAGTTTATTCCGGTACTCGGAGACGTTTTCCCGAGAAATATTAGCACGGCCGGTGTATAGAGCATCACCAGTGCTGTCATCCGCATAGCAATGAATGTTACCAGTTAGCAACATATCATTGATATGCAGAAGAAACAACGTTGGTGATAGCACACAGCCTTGTGGAACACCAGCGTTAATAGGCTTGCAGTCAGAACATGCACCGTCTACAACGACCTTGATGCTCCGATCTGCAAGGAAGCTGGTGATCCAATTGCACAATTTCTCGGGAAGCCCATAGGAAGGGAGCTTCGAAAGAAGCGCTTTGTGCCAAACCCGATCGAAGGCCTTCGCAATGTCCAAACTAACGGCCAACGCCTCCCCCTTGGACTCTACTGCCTCCGCCCATCTATGGGTCAGGTAGACGAGAAGATCACCAGCTGATCGACCCCGACGAAAACCGTACTGGCGGTCACTAATCAGCTGGTGATCCTCAAGGTACCGGATGAGCTGGCAGTTAACAATGGATTCCATTAATTTGGAGAACAAAGAGGTGATCGCGATAGGCCTATAGTTGGACGGGTATGAGCGGTCGCCTTTTTTAGGGATCGGGTGGACAAAAGCTGTCTTCCATGAATTCGGGACTACGCCTTGGGAGTAGGAGTACCGGAAAAGACGCGTTAGGACCGGTGCCAACTCCGGAGCACACGTCCTCAGCACAATGGGGGGATTCCGTCAGGCCCACTCGACTTCTGGATGTCCAGGGAGAGAAGTGCTTTGCGAACCGAGCGCTGTGAGAACAGCACATCCGGCATGGAGCACTCACACCGCGGGATGGTCGGCGGTGTTTTTCTACCGTCATCAAGAGTAGAGTTGGACGCAAAAAGGGAGCCTAAAAGGTCGGCTTTGTCTTTTGCGTCATGGGCCAGTGAGTCGTCCTCCCTGTGCAAAGATGGTAGTGATGGCTTACAGAAATTCCCTTGGACAGCCTTGGCGAGAGACCAGAATGCACGGGTTCCCGAAGGAAGGCGAACTAGTTTCTCGCCAATTCTGCCTATGTGCTCTGACTTTGCCTTGGCAATAACTCTTTTGAAGGACCTGGAGGCGAAGTTATACTTCTTTTTAAGTATGCTGGTGTTTACATCCCGAGTCGCCGAAGCCGCAGCCCAGGCTTGATAACACTCCTGCTTACTGCGTAATGCAGTTTTACAGGAGCGACCAAACCAAGGCTGAGATCTGCCTCCGATGGGTACCACAGATGATGGAATAAATAGTTCCATTCCCTGTAGCACCACATCAGTGACAGAGTCAGCAACAGCGCTGGGATCATCCGGCGAGAAGCAAACCCGCCCCCATGGGTAGGATGCAAAGAAAGACCGCATTCCGTCCCAATCCGCCGACCTGTAATGCCAAACACGGCGGCAACCTGCAGAACGCAACCGTGAAGGGAGCGTGAGTGGCACCACACTCCGGATCAGACAGTGGTCCGAAGAGCCGAGAGGGGCATCGACGGAAACCTGATATCCGTTCGGATGAGAGGTCAGCAGAAGGTCCAACAGGGAAGGTGTATGATCCTCCACATCTGGAATCCGCGTAGGCGAAGTAACCAGTTGTGTCAGACCATATGCCAAGGCAAAGTCATAAACAGCTCTCCCCGCATGATCGGTTAAACGTGAACCCAGCCATTCGGCATGGTGGGCGTTAAAATCGCCAAGGATCACGATCTTTGCGGATGGGACCTGTTGTAGCAAGGAATCTGTAGCCATTTGGACGTGGTCGATGAGTCGGTCTGTTTCGGTATTACCGCTATGGGACCTATAGAGGCACCCGTAGACGCGTGAAAGGTCGTCGCTGTCTACGCGTAGCCAAAGGATGGACAGGTCCGAACCTTCAAGACTGCCGAGGCGTCGAGAACAGATGTCCTCTCTGACATACACGCAAACTCCAGCCCGAGGCACAAAGGAGTGCTCCAATTTGTACCCCGGGTAGGAGAGATACGAAATATCAGCCGGAGAGGAAACCTGCGTCTCGGTCAGGAAGAGCAAGGCCGGCTTTGCCGTCTCGAGATGGTAGTGGACGGCGTTCAGGTTAGAGTGAAGTCCCCTGATGTTGCAGAAATTCACGGATAGCGTGGCAGGGGTCGCTTTGGTATTATTGCTCAGTTTGCCCCGAGCAGTTATGTTTTTGAGCGGAATTTTGCCCCCCACAGAATACGCGGGGCAGCCTGAGCACCCACGCTCAGGATTAGAATAACATGGTCGTGGATGCTCAGCGAGGGATTCTCCAGGGGTACTGGTACCCTCCTGGGGTAGTCTTTTCCGCTACCATGTTGATGGGGGGGGGGGGGGGAATTGGGCCTCCGGCCACCTGCACTCACCAGACGAAACGCAGAAGCAAAGCTTCTACTTCACGCCGGTTTTCTGTGAGGTCGTGGTACCAACCCGGCTCGAGCCGGCCCATACGTGCAACAGCGTAAACTGTTGCGTGGCTCTACCACCGTTAACTGTTTTCGATAAACACAGTTCTGAACAACTTGCATAAATTATCTTACTTGATCTTCACTGTATGATGAGCATGTTGATGATGACTTTTTTTTTCGCTATAATTGTAATTGTAATTTTGGTAATTCGCTATATATGATTATTTAGTAAATGGTTATTCTTCGCAAAGAAATTTACTACCCCAAATCATCCCATAGATTTCGTATTGAGAGATAAACGACTAAACAGGAGATGGGCAGTAGCGTCCTCCTGATAACGAAAATAATAAAAGCTGCGTTCGACAAGTGTAGCAACGATGGCAAAATCTTCCCCATGGGGAAGTCTATGGGGGAGCTTATGTTCAATAACAGACTTTATAGGCTCAAATGGATGAGTTGTGGTAGGATACAATATTTTTTTAATGAACAAAAATGACAGACGGGCACACAGATGCCGAGATGGTAAGGGGTTGCTGTTGCCCAAAAATGTCTACATCTATCTTCAATTAAGTAATTATCTTCATTATTGCGTTTTATTCCCCGAGTACCAAGATGGAATGTCTCGTTTCCAGTAAAAAATCTCTCCGGTACTCTACACTCACCATACGAAACCAGCAGCATTAAGCTGCTATTTCACACTGTATCCTGTGAAAGCCTGGGTCCTTTCCCGGTCCAACCGACACATTCGTGCTGCAACTATAAAATAGCCGAACCATTGCTCAACTACGTGTATATACAACATACACCACGTATACATACTTTTATTTTTAGTGTTGTGATATTTTTTTTAAATTAATATATTAGATCTAATCTAGGTTCAAAATACCGTCTATTATTAAAAGTAATTTGATTACCATTTAATTTACAGTTTTCCAAATCAGGAGAAAGAAATTAACGCACAATTAATTATATTTATACATATAAAATAATGCTGAGACACATTGAATGCACTCGGAAAAGTTTTGATATTATTGGTCGTTCGTTCTGTATGACTCTTGACGCTGTTATTCGAGCTTTTAAATACATTTAATATTTAACCTTTGTTCCCGCGCACTTAGTAACTTGAAAGCAAACATCACAACATTAAATAAAATGTAAGTAGTTAATTTTGTATTTCAAAATTTTGAAACTCAATATTTTATTACACATGCGTATTTGAACATGTGAACAATCATAATTTATGGATATTAATTGGCTAAAATGTCTTTCAAAAATACTTTTTTGGCAAATCCTGCGTGGTTAACTATACCAAATAACCCCGCATAAAAGGAAGGGTCTAAGGAATGCCACAAACATAATCCTAAGTATCCTGCATCCATAGTGTTACCATATTTTACCAGGTCTCCATTGCATGATCTCTTTCCCTTTCTGATTTTGGTGATTTTGGTGGTTTTTAAATAGGTACTGTTTCATATCCATACCCATATCATTCCGTGGGTATGTAAGAGGAGATAGAGGGCAACCGAAACAGAGGATGTGGAACAGCATCCTCCTGATAACAACTGTAAATAATAAGAAGCTGCGGTTGACAAGCGTATCAACGATGGCAAAGTTCTCCCTACGGGCCAATCTAAGGGCGAGGCCAATTGTTTAGCAGATAATTTTGTATAGGTTTTATTGAATTAATGATCAATGAATCGAGCTATAATTGTATGTCTTAGAATATTTAAAAAATTTCATTATTTTATTTAAAAAAAAGTTATTCAAATTTGCAATAACATTAAAAAGGTCCAAATACGGTAATATCAATTTTAAGTTTTATGTAATTAAATTTAGTGTAAATAAATAAAAATGGGTGAGAATTCTATACAGTCAACCTGCTTATTTGGTCCTAAAAATTAAGAGATATGTTGAAATTTACCCTTTGAAATATCTAACTCATTACAAAAACTTGTAAATGGGAAATAAATAAATGTGTATTTACAACAAATAATGAGTTACTGTACCTGTCGCAACTTTAAGAGTTTCTGCCTCGCATTAGAAGTATCCTTTAGCAAAGTCATAACTACTTAATTTAACTTACAATTAATTTCAAACTACTTGCTGAGTTCATGACTTCGTTCACAACAAACTTCGAGAGCAAATGCTACGAATTCTCGATCTCTATATTTAAGCACATGTCCGTGTAGTGGATATTGCAATAGAGGAAGCTGAACCAGGGGATGAACAGTAGCAGGTTCCTAACGATTATGAAATTAAAGCTCTGGTTGCCAACCAGCCTGCCAAGTGTGGCAACTATAGTAAATATCCCTGTTATGATCTATGGGCAGGCTTTTGTTCAGAAATGGACTTTGATAGGCTGGAATGAATAAATGAATATTTAAGCATAGTTTCGTTCTCTCACAACCTATAAAGCTGTGTAAATTATATTATCCCGTCCTTGGGTGGAAAGGCTTACAAAAACCATACTATTTCATATTTAAAAGATGTAATACCAAAATTTACAAAGGGAGAGAAGCAAACTTATTTTTTTATTATTTTTTATATATTTTTTTTTTATTTTTTTTAATATATATAGCAGCGGGCGCAAACGAACATGCGGTTTATCTAATGAAAAGTGACTACCGCCGCCTACATGCAACTGTAACACCAGAAGAATTGCAGATGTGTTCCCGGCCTTTTCTAAAAGAGTAGGCTCTTTTCTTTAAGGTCCCTAAGTCGTATCGGTCCGGAAAACATGCGGCTTATCTAATGAAAATTGACTACCGCCGCCTACAAGCAACTGTAACACCAGAAGAATTGCAGATGCATTGCCGGCCTTTTAAAAAAGAGTAAGTTTTACTGGAAATGAGGCATTCCATCTTAGTCCTCACGGGTGAAACCCATCTACATTTTGAATTGTAATAGAGGATAGATGTAGATGTCTATGGGCCGCAGCAACCACTTACCATCAGGTGGACTGTGTGCTTGTTTGTCACCCTTATCCTATATAAAAAAGCTCTTTTCTTTGAGGCCCCAAAGTCGTATCGGTCCGGAAAATTCTCTGGTGGTATTCGATTCGACAAGGAAGTTGTGCGAAGAAGAAAACTTCTTCTAAATCCTAAATTATACAGATGGTATGGACGGTATCGGGAGTTTTGTCGCGATGTGCGATGATGAAATTGAGCGGCTGGAATTATTCCGAACAGTTCCTCAGAGCACTCCCTTGGAAGATGCGATAAAATACGCAAAGAGGTGCAACATCTTTTCACAGTGACATTGAGTCAAGCTAATCGGAAAACTTGTGTTTTCTGGAGATTGAACTGGACTAGATTTAGTCACCTCCAATGCGAGACTTTGTTCAAAAAAGATTAGACTTCAGACACAAATTTGTTCCGGTACTCGGGGATGTTTTCCCGAGAAATATTTGCACGGCCGATGTGCTATCGTCCGCATGGCAATGAATATTACCGGCTTGCAACATATCATTGAAATGCAGAAGAAACATCGTAGGTGATAACACGCAGCCTTGTGGAACACTAGCATTAATAGGCTTTTAATCGGAGCATCTCTCGTCTACTACGAACTTGTTGCTCCGATCTGCAAGAAAGCTGGTGATCCAATTGTACTTTTTATTGGAAATGTGGCATTCCATCATAGTCCTCACGGGTGACAACGTATCTACATTTTGAATTGTAATAGAGGATAGATGTAGATGTCAATGGGCCGCAGGAACCGTATACCGTCAGGTGGACTATGTGCTCGTTTGTCACCCTTATCCTATAAAAAAAAAATTCTCGGGAAGCCCGTAGAAAGGGAGCTTTGAAAGAAGCGCTTTGTGCCAAACCCTATGGAAGACCTTTGCAATGTCCAAAATAACGGAAAGGAACTCCCGCTTGGACTCTACTGCCTCCGCCCATCTATGAGTTAGGTAAGCCAAAAAATCACCAGCTGAGCGAACCCGACGGAAACCGTACTGGCGGTCACTAATCAGCTGGTGATCATTAAGGTACCTCATGAGCTGGCAGTTTGCTGTCAGCTCAGTTTATGATGGTTTCCATTACTTTTATTTTGAAGATGATGGTGATAGCTCTGTTTTTGGGCGGATCTGAGCGGTTGATTTTTAGGGATCGGGTGCACCAAAACAAACTCATGAAAGATCATGAGTTTGTAACTACACCTAGGGAGTAGGAGTACCGAAAAAGATGCGTTTAAACCAATGCCGACACCTGAGCACACGTCTTCACTACAATAAGTGGGTGCCATCAGCCCACACAACTTGTTGACGTCAAGCAAGAGGAGTGCTTTGCGCACCGAGAACTGGGAACAGCACATCCTGCATGGAGCTCTCACACCGCAGGATGATCGGTGGTGTGTTTCCCCCGTCATCAAGAATCGAGTTGGATGCAAAAAGAGAGCCTTTTTATAGGATAGGATGACAAGCGAACACACAATCCACCTGATGGTAAGTGATTGCTATGACCCATAGAGATTTCCATTTATCCTCAATAAAGAATCAAAATGCAGATGCGTCGTCACCCGTGAGGACTAAGATGAAATGCCTCTTTTTCAGTAAAATTTTATGAACTGGAGACCTGGTTCTCTACACCCACCATATGAAACACAGCAGTGTCAAGCTGCCATTTTATACTGGTATTCTGTGACAGCGTGGTCCTTCCCCGGTTGAACCGACCCATTCGTGCTACAACTATACTACTAATATAGCTGCAGCTTGGCTCTACCACGTATAACGCCTAGCAGAGTGACTTTTTCCTCTGCCGCCTACGCCAGTGAAACCGCTAGTCCTGCGTCTGATCTCTCACCGGTCAAGCTTGAATGTTGTCCCATCGGACTGTGAGAATGTGGGAATAGAGAATGCACCTATGCTTCCTGTGCAGATGACTAGTCTCAATAACCGAAATACTGTCTCAGTATATTAGTAGTACTATTATTTTCGTTTTGTTCAATCTTGAACTCAATTTAAAATCTTTGCATTTTATTACAGTGAGACATAGTTTCTAAATTCACCAAAATTTGTTTGAAAGCCAAAGCTACACCTACAAAGATAAATCGAAATCGAATCCTTGACATTGGAGAAACTGAACTTCATTCAGACTTATTCTCTTATCAGAAAACACTTAAAACAATACTTAATTCTATTTTAATATTTGAATTGCTTCTCGTTTCTGGCGTTTCATATATTACTGTTATAGTTAAATTTTAATGTTTTATTTATTAAAATTAAGAACACTGGCCACATTAAGATATTTTTCCATTTTAAAATAATATATTACAAATTGCTTATTCTTAACCTTTATCACTAAATTCAATATCGTGAGTTCTACTCATAATGACTAATAAAAACACGACCATAAATTAGTTATATTTATTAATTGATTTCTCGCATACTGTAGTCGTTACTTCATCCGGTAGATTAACTCTAAATTACGCTTTCCAATCTGAATCTGAGTTTAGAATATGCTGATTGTTTTTCATATATCCACTGATTCCCTCATTTAATTTATTGAAACTCGTTGGATCAAAAATCACTTCAAGTTTTGTGATGCAGCCGGCAGTAAAATACCATGTTTCCGTATCTGTCACCATCGGCAACTCATCATCATCATCATCATCATCATTACATCCCTTCACAAGTCCACTGCTGAACATAGGCCTCCCCCAAAGAATGCCACAAAGCACGGTCCTGAGCTACCTGCATCCATCGACTTCCTGCATGTCTTACCAGGTCGTCACTCCATCTCGTGGGGGGACGCCCTACACTTCACCTACCGGTACGAGGCTGCCACTCGAGAACCTTTCGTCCCCATCGGTTGTCGGTTCTTCGAACTATATGGCCGACCCACTGCCACTTCAGCTTACTAATCCGTTGGGCTATGTCGGTTACTCTGGTTCTACTGCGAATATCCTTATTCCTAAGTTTATCACGCAGAGAAACTCCGAGCATAGCCCTCTCCATAGCTCGCTGAGCGACCTTGTGCTTCCTTATACGGCCAGCTGTTAAGGACCACGTCTCAGTTCCGTAAGTCATCACTGGCAACACGCACTGGTTGCACAATTTCGTTTTAAGGTTTTGAGGTATGTCTGACGAGAAGATGTGTCGTAGCTTCCCGAACGCTGCCCAGCCGAGTTGAATCCGTCGATTGACCTCTCGGTCGAAGTTGGACTTACCTAGTCGGACTATTTGTCCCAGGTAAACATACTCGTCAACAACTTCGAGCTTAGTGCTCCCAACAACTACCGGCATAGGTGTGACATGGACATTAAACATGATCTTTGTTTTGTCCATGTTCATCTTAAGACCTATCCGTTGGGAGACACTATTGAGGTCATTGAGCATAGTGCTTAGGTCCTCCAGCGATTCTGCCATAAGGACTATATCGTCGGCAAATCGAAGGTGAGTGATGTACTCGCCATTGATGTTAATACCGCATCCTTTCCAGTCCAGAAGCTTGAAAACGTCTTCCAATGTAGCGGTGAAGAGTTTCGGGGATATAACATCACCCTGTCTTACACCTCTCTGCAATTGGACGGGTTTCGTACTCTTGTTCTGTACTCGGATAGCCATCGTAGCCCTACTGTACAAACACTTCAGCACTTCGATATACCGACAGTCAACTTGGCACCGCTGAAGGGACTGCAGCACCGCCCAAATTTCGACGGAATCAAAGACTTTCTCATAGTCCACATACGCCACACATAGTGGCAAATTGTACTCTTCGGACTTCTGTACAATTTGCCGTAGGGTATGTATGTGGTCTATGGTGCTAAAGCCCTTTCGGAAACCGGCTTGTTCGGGAGGCTGGAAGTCGTCAAGTCTGCGCGCAAGACGATTCGTAATGACTCTCGAAAACAGCATGTAGACGCGGCTCAGAAGGGAAATCGGTCTGTAGTTCTTCAAGAGAGCGTTGTCACCTTTCTTGAAGAACAAGACCACCGCACCTCTGCTCCACGCCTCCGGTGTAATGCCACCATGGAGGACGGAATTAAAGAGCTTCTGAAGGACTTCAAGTCCTTCAGAAGCTCTTTAATATCAACTTAGCTCTTTAATAGCAACTCGTGCTAAGTAAAAACTTCGTGTTAAAGATCTAAGTTTGGGTTTACTTACGTAATTTTTAAAATTGTTCGTTTTTTTCTTCAAATTATTACGTATCCTTGACAGCGTATTGATGTTTATTTAAAATGTATTATTTTTGCGGAATTCTTTTGTTAGTAATGAGTCGATACTTCGATATAATGAAAGTCGAACAAATTAAGATGCCAGTCCTAGGTTGCTAGTCAAAATTATGCTAATTCGAATTTTGATCAGGTTTCAAAAAACTGCTAAGTAATTTAAGCTATGGGTTATTGAAATTAATTAATATTTGTCATCTTTACCACTCACGTTCATAGTTAAAAGCCATTAATGATGAAAAAAAATCATAATTCACTGCTGTAAATAGACCTCCATGGGACGAAATGGGTTAGTATTCTTACAACGTATCTTACACTTAGGTAAGTGTGTAATGTTTATGTGTGATTGGCTGGCGACATTGCGGTCGTCGGCATGTAGCTCAAGCAGAGTTCGATTAGGACGTTACGGGGCCTCTGGAAGCTTTTCGTAACGTTCGGAGTTGGGGCGTATATGACTGCATTTACCACTTGCAGGTTTGAATGTGTCTCGACCCTCTCAAAATAGCACCGAAACATTTCCTTGAAGTACTCAGAGATCGTCGAAAGTTGACAATCTCTATGTAATTCTGAGTTTCGCTGGTACCATCGAGCTCCGGTGCCTATGCGAAAAAATCTATTTTGGACGTCTTGGAGGTTGCACAATTGTCTATGGGACGCCCGTGCATCATGTATTTTATATATATATATATATATATATATATATATATATATACATGTTTTTTATGTACTTAAAAATCTGCCACTAGTTCGAGAATTCAATCCGGTATAGAGAATGTTCAGAGCTATTCTTTTGTAAAAATAACGATTCAATTTAGGTAGATATTTTTCGTTTCTCAACTAGCCTTTTGTAAATTTACATAATTGAGACGGTTAATCCTTCTTGGTCATGTAATTTTTTTAAATCAGTTAGAGCATTATTTTGAATAATTCCAAAGTATTTTATTAATTCTTATTCCTGTTATATATTATGGTTGTACAGAAAGCAAACAAACTTTTTCTAACATAACCTGTTCTGTTCTTTGCAATTTCAGTAATAATATTTTTATTAAAATTGTTCAATAAACAGTTCCCATAATGAATTTCAGCCAAAACATAAATGGACCAAGGCTCGAACCACTCATATGCATTACTGAGTCTAAAGACAATGTACCATTAATGCTAACATTTTATTTACTATTTAAAAATGAGATACTAAGATTTGAATAGCCAGTCAGTACAACGTCAGATGATTCTAGAAGCTATGTGATTTTATTTTGAGTATTAGTTTGAATGTCAACCAAGCTATTATATAACTTTTTACCGGTAACCAAGCATTTCATCTTAATTCTTAGGGATTTGATTCTGACCATCAATTAACAGCCGCGATCGCAAAGTTACATGCAAAACAAAACGATACTGACAAATCCCTTCTGATCTGGGAAATGCCCTGTCCAATAGTAGATTCGTGATAAGCAAGCCAAATTTTATTTTGTTATTAATGATTTCTTGTTTTCATTACTCGTAAAATAAATGGGTGACAAAACATTATGCCTTTTGGCATTCTTTCCCAGCCAACATACGGCCGTAAAAATATATATTTATTATTAACAAAGAAATGAACATCGTTTTATAGGAGTGTATCTGGAATTATGTGTCTAAGTTACTTTTTTGCACAAATTAATTTAGAAATAGCAGTATATTTTTATAAGATACCTATATCGAATAAGATGGAATACCTCGATTCCAGTGAAAAGAGTCTCCGGTCCTCTACACCACCATACGAAACACAGCGGTGTTAAGCTAGTATTTTATTCGGGTATTCTCTGAAAGCGTGGTCCCTCCCCAGTTTAACCGACCTATTTGTTCTATAATTAAAATATAGCTGCAGTGTTGCTGTACCACGTTTCAAATAGCAGTATAATTTTATTGTGTTAGTTAGATGACTGAACGGGACTGGACTATTATTACTAGTAACGAGTCCACTTTAATATTCTAGGGTGCCAATTCATTCTCTATTTTATTAAAATTAAGAAATGAATGTAGCCGTTTATGGGGCCACAGCCTTTATTCAACATCAAGGGGCTGTTTTCTCATTTTTTTTATAGGATAAGGGTGACAAACGAGCACACAGTCCACCTGATGGTAAGTGGTTGCTGCGGCCCATAGACATCTACATCTATCCTCTATTAAAATGAAAATGCAGATGCGTTGTCACCCGTAAGGACTAAGATGGAATGCCTTATTTCCAGTAAAAAGGGTCTCCGGTTCTCTACACTCACCATACGAAACACAGCAGCGTAAACCTGCTATTTTACGTTTGTATTCTGAGAGCGTGGTCCTTCCCCGCTCGAGCCGACCCATTCGTGCTACAACTATACTACTAATATAGCTGCAGCATGGCTCTACCACGTAGATAAGCTGCAGCATGGCTCTACCACGTAGAAAATTTATTAATTTAATTTATCGCCATTACTACTAAAAATTAGTTGTCACGGCTTGATTTACGTCCTAAGACTGTAAATTTAAATACCAAGGCTTTTAAACCACGCAATCATCACAAAATCTAGTAACGTGGCAACACTGAATCACAATTTAAATGGCTATAATATTATATTGTGAAATAGGGAAATATTTGTAATAGATATTTAATGGATGTACTTCAACTTCGATCCTATACAATTAAAAAAAAAACTATCTGAACCACTTTACGTGAGCATCAATTAGTGTTAATGCTTCACTAAAAGCACGCATTATGTCCCTCTTCAAATTTTGAATTAATTTCAAACGTGATATTTTCGGATTTGTGAAGAGTTATGAGTTTCAAAATCCCTTTTAATTTGTGATTCTTACTTCGGCATTTTTGTGTTATCTCGTCCGTTGACAAGCAGGTAAGGTTTGCAAAAAAAATAGTTACCGTTACCGTTACAGCTTATTAAAGTCCACTGCTGAACAAAGGCCTTCGTCAAAGACATCGTGAGGAAACGTGCATGTCTGAAAAATAAGAAAAATATATTTCTACGACATGTGAAGTTCGACAATACGCATTGAGGCAGCGCAGCGGACCGTTCCTTGCCTTACAACCCTCTCAGAAATCAGAGGAGGCCTGTGCACAGTATTGGGACGTATATTGGCTGAAACTTTATCTATAACTTTTATTGGTTCTTCTACACATGTTATGTCTGTAAAACTTATTAATATTCAGACGTCTGAAAGTAGCTGGAAGCTGAATTTCGGAATTTTCGTTTCTCTCATACATACATAGATACATACAGATCAAGTTAATATCATAAAGCGTGTAAAAGGGAGCAGTTAATTAGCGAACACATCTTAATATTTTAAAATTTAGTTATTGGCAAGTGGAAACGATATAGGGCATTGTAAGAATATCCACTTAGCCACGGCATAGCGTCCCCTAGATGTGGAAAGAGGCTACAGAGGAAACTGAAACAGGAGATGTGTGGCAGTATCTTCCTAACAACTCAAAATAGTAAAAAATCTGCGGTTGCCAACCCACTTGCCAAGGGTGGGAACCATTGCAAAATCCCTTCTATTACGCAATCTATGAGAGAGGTCTAATTTCTGTACACTGTATGCTGAAGTGAATGGATGGTTGGAAGTGAGAAATAAAAAATACAGGCTTTGTTTTACAGCAGTATTAATATACAGTATTTAAACTATTTTCTGAAAATAATCACTCAAACGTCATATCCTTGGTTAACTTCACATTTGTTTTTTTTTTCAGACAAAAAAAACTCGGATCCACGATTAGTTAGCAAAAATAATGTTGAGTGTAAAGGTCTGTCCTGGGTGTCAACATTCCATTTGGTCTAAATCGCATCCAAACTCTTTCTATGTGTTTCATAACCTATACGCGTTCTGTAACTGTCATCCAACACGGCGGTCAATTTTCTCCGATTTCCGCCGTTTTTTCTAAACTATTGGAAACTATTTCATAGACGATTGTGCTAAATAGATTTCAAATAGGGTTTAATGATTTGATAATAAAACTGAAATATTTTTAAGCACTCAAAACTTATAATAATTTTGTCCTCCGTATGACCGAAATACGCTCTATTTCGGTCACGGTGGCCAGTCTTTATGTGACTGTTGAGAATAGTCATTTGCGTAGGACGGGATTATAGTGCCCAAGTGTATGCGAAACCACAAGTGTACTCTATTCCCAACACTTAAAGCGACAAAAAACCGCCGGAGAGAGATCAGGCGTAGGACCAACGGCTTTACGCGCTTTCTGAAGCACGGGGCTGCTACACCGCCACCTTCATGACTCCGGACTGTTACTGAGCATTTCTTCATAGAAAAACACAATAACTAATTTTGATCCAACGTGGAATTTGAAACCGGGACCTCGTGATCAGCAACCACGTCTACGACCACTAGACCGTGGTCTAGTATAGTAAACGCGGCAGTTAAATAACTGATCTACACTCTAATATTATAAAAAGGAAAGATTTGTTTGTTTGTTTGAATTGAATAGGCTCCGAAACTTTCTTTCTCTTTGAAAAATTCTCCATTAGAATCTTACATTATTTCTGATGAACATAGGTGATAGAATATTTTCAAAAAGTTAGGGATCCGTGTGAAAATTAATGAACGTTAATGTAACCCAAGGTGTGAAAAATAATACCAAAAAAAATCCTTATATCGCGTACGCTGCGGAAACTATGGACAATAGAGCAAAGTGATGTACTACAGTTTTATAGAGGACACCAATATCTACAAAACAGTTCAAAATACCATTTGTCTAATTATTACAGTTATGTCACAGTACTAATTCATGTTTAAATATGCAATAGTAACACCGGTACAAACTACGTCATATTGTTCGTACCTTGGTATTAATCCTTTGGCACACAAAACAAGCTTTTGTAAAAGTATTTCTATTATTATTATACTATTGTTGTTTTGCAACAAACACTTTTATATATCTCAATAGTGAGCGTAGTTAGATGATTCATTTTGAATGAAGTGTAACGGACGTGGTATCTTACGGTTGCTAAAGTACGTAAAAAACTTCAAAAAACTTTTGATATTAATATCAGCGAGTGAACCTAGTTACTGACTTTGTACAATTATTAACACTATAGGAAATTAAAAAATAATGGGAATGGCATAATATCTTAAAGTTTATTTTTGTTTGAATTATCTCCCCCACTCGATCACACTCACCTCCGCCACGACTTAGTGACCTTCAAGAAAAGAGCCCTAAGTATTAGGTTTACTTTATATTATAAGACACAGGAAACCTCTACGAAATAGATCGATTCTACGAGCAGGCTTTTAACAGAGAGATCGGATTCACAAATTTTCAGTAACTTTGTTTTCAAGTAAAGACTCGTGCTACTGTTAAATAATGGCTGCGACACGAATGGTTCGGCTGGACGAGCTTAATGCAGCTGTGATTCGTATGGTGCATATAGAGAATCGGAAACCCTTTTTACAGGTAACGTAGTATATCATCCTAACTCTCAGAGGTGACAAAGAACCTACATTTTGATACTTAATCGAGGATAGATGTGGATGTCTATGGACCGCATGATCCATTTACAATCAGGTTGACTGTGTGATCGCTTGTCACTTTCATTCAATAAAAAAACTTACTCAAAAACCTAGAGAGACGCTTTATCGATAAAACGCTTTTGGTAAACAAATAAATTTTAAATACGATTTTGTAACTTTTATTTTTTAAATATCAATTTTAACAATATGTCAGTAGCCATGGGATTTGCAAATGCAGTAGTAATGTAAAAAATGCAGTTGTAAATGTAAGGGTTATTTTCAAACATGACCATCCTCATTATATTAATCTATTTTATAGTAGGCCTTATTTATAAGAATTTTCCTTAAAATTTGTTTCAATGTTAGGTCAGATAGTTGCACTGTTCTTTCAGAGAGATAATGAAAAAAATAAGTTTTAGGCAAAAAATTAGGAACCTCTCTCTAACCTCACTTCGACATGTTAAAATTGAAATTATTAATTGCAATTTTAAGTGCTGATTTACCTATTGCTCATCAGATTAGTAAAACCGGTACGATTTCTTTACTCATGTGATAAAACATTGTAAAGAGAAATATTTCGGAGAAACGTAAAGTCTACAAAATTCATTGGTTCAGCGCGGCGGACACTTCCTTGCCCTAAAACACTTTCAGAGATTAGAGGAGGCATGTGTACAGCCGTAGAAAGTGTGACTTTAACCTTAAAAGAAAATTAAAATAAAGTACTTACAAATATTTAGATTATGATTGAAGGTTTTCATTGTACAACGGAGAAATTAAGGAGAAACGCTTTTAAACTCAATGTGAAACTCAAAAAGTGAAATCCAAGGGGAGGCTCGAAACCCACTTTCGCGATTATTTTTAGGATTACTTTATAACGTAATGACCAAGAAATATAAGACTGAACAGTAAAGGTTTTCTCAAGTGGAATTCATATTTCAATCTCATTAAAATTTTTATATTTGACACGTCACTAACGGGTTTTGAGACTTCAAGTAATGAGTTTTGGTTCACGCAGTATTATAACCGCTAAATTAAATATTTCATTACTTTCAAATACTTTGCGAATATTTTGAGATATTCTCATTACAGCCTTTATAGGCCGCATTTCATTTTATAATGACTACTGCCTAACATAGGTTTACCCTGTAGATTGTCCATAGGGCTGATAATTGACATAGTTTACAGTGGTCGAGCCACGCGGCAGCTTTTGCTGCCGCACGGATGGGCCGGCTCGAACCGGGGTGGTACCACGACCTCACAGAAAACCAGCGTGAAGTAGAGGTTTACCTCTGCGTTTCGCTTGGTGAGTGCAGGTGGCCGGAGGCCCTTT
Organism: Parnassius glacialis; assembly: GCA_033319125.1. Lineage (NCBI taxonomy): Eukaryota > Metazoa > Arthropoda > Insecta > Lepidoptera > Papilionidae > Parnassius > Parnassius glacialis. Next base: position 47,232,184 of record JAVANC010000010.1, read on the forward strand.
TTACTGGAAATGAGGCATTCCATCTTAGTCCTCACGGGTGACAACGCATCTACATTTTGATTTGTAATAGAGGATAGATGTAGATGTCTATGGGCCGCAGCAACCTCTTACAATCAGGTGGACTGTGTGCTCGTTTGTCACCCTTATCCTATAAAAAAAAACAGTTAGTATGCTAAGCAGGCGAGTTAGCAACCGTAGTTTTTGGAGTAAAATTTCTGTATCGCCGTTTTAGAGAAATTAATTCCGTTATTAAAAAAAATACGTCACGTTTTCTTGTTACGTTTCACCTTCGGCTGCATGTATAGTAAAATAAAAGAAGATTGATATGTTAGTTTCACTTCGTACGCAATTTTTTTTAATATTTTGTGTTCTTATTAGGAAGACGCCCATTGCCTGGTTTTTTCCCTCTATCGCTTCTTACCACACCCTCTGTGCGTTATGAAATAGTAGATAATATTCTTACACCACGACTACACGATATTATGTGTGAACTTAAATGAAAACAATACAAATACCTGGGGCGTCTATTAATAAAAATCATTTGGATCCCATAAAAATATCTGGTTGAATTTAACTTTAACTAAGTTCTGTTGATAATAATAAAACATGAGGTAGTTGATTTATTGACATTTAACTATCAATATTTAAGAATTATTGAGAATACTTTATCAACATATGTGTAGTTTTCAGTCATATCAATTTGTGAAATGGTATAGAAATACTTACTTTAGTATTTAATTCTCCGAACAGCTCTCGTAGTGGAAAAAGGATGTGAGCTTTATCGTATTGCCTATGTCGAGTAGAACTTTTAAGTTGATAATAAATATAAGTCAGTTGGGTCACGTCCACGCTCCGTATGTTATAATATATGGGTTTATTGGACTGTTATGAAAAAAAATGATACACATTTTTCTAAGTGGAATTGAGGTATCTTTCTCTCTGCTCTTCTGCTAAAAAATGTTCTATTTATTTAAAAAAAAAAAGAAGCCGATGGTGAAGTTGCACTGTGCGATCTCGATCTGATTATAGAAAAAGGGTGACAAAAGAACACGCTTTCCACCGGTTGGTAAATAGATGCCATGGCCTATAGTCATCTATCAAAATATTATGTCGTTAATTAAGAATCAAAGTGTGGATACGTCGTTTCTAACTAAAAGAGTCCTTAGTTCTCTACACTCACTACACGCAACACAGCAGCGTTAAGTCGCTATTTTACGGTGGTTTTCTGTAAGAGCGTGATCCCTAACCAGTTGAGTCAACCCACCCGCGCCACAACCATAACATAGCTGCAGCGTGGCTTTACCATTTGTAATAAAAACACATTCATACAAATTCATTCACATTTCTAAATACAATAATAATTTTAGATACCTAACACTTTGTGTAGTAATAAATAGAAAATATTTAACTGGATATTCGTACAATCATATATACCGTTATCTTCCCTTCCGGAATTTTAATACTTTTGTGTGTAAGTTATTTTTTATTTAATTTCCTTATAAAAATAACATATTCATTAAAAAAGAAATACAATAGTGCCGTTACAAAATTATGAGGATATTTAGGCTTTTCAACAGATCAGGCAATTTTAATCATTTTTATAAATAATGTTAACCATGTAGTGGCGGCGTAAGTATATCCACCACCTAATATCGTCCCATGGGTGTCGTAAGAGGCGACAGAGGGAAACAAGCCAGGAGATTAGCGCCATCTTCCTGGTAACAACTTTATACAAAAATTATAAAAAACTGTGGTTGGAAGCCCGCCTGCCAAGTGTGACGACCATGACAAAGTCCTCCGTATGTGTGAATATATATGATGAGGCCTATATTCAGCAGTGGACTTTTATTGACTACGAGTATAATGGATAAATAATTAGATGGAGATTGTCTTTACCGATCTCTCAAAATGCACTTTCTTTTAATGAACAGTTTAGAACTGTATCTCTCTGGCTTCTCTTTAAAGTAAATGCAAGAAAGATAAATATGGTGGCTATTATTAGTTTATATTTATAATATATGTAACACGATAATTAGAAAGTAGGAAAATAAAAACGTTAAAGCAAAGTCATAGCCTATACATCTCTTATCTGGCACAGGTTTCTTCCATTTCTGAGAGGGTTATGAAGGTATGGGCCGGTACGCTGTTCCAGTGTGTGTATGTGTGTGTTTACATTATGCGCTCTAAATATTACTGAAATATGTATGTTTCCTCACAATGATCTCCTTTATCACCGAGAACGTGGTAAACTAACCTTTAAATTGAATTTAAAAATATCATTGGTGCTGCAAAGATGGAACCCGGGTTTTTCACGTTATATCGAATTTTCAAAGAGCGCTTAGCCTCTATAGCAGTTCCATACACATTTCAGACAACTCCGATGAATGATTGAATTGGTTTTCTTTGCTTTGAACAGGTTACAATGTCACTTTGAAACCGTGATTACAAAAAAGTTTTATTTGCAATCACAGTTTCATTATATCCAACATAAACAACGTGAAATGGAGACGAATATTATATTTTTAACTATTTTTACGACTAAATGTATAAACAGAAATAAATCATTCATCATAGTAACATAGGCCGCCCTCAAAGAATGAAACAAGGCACGGTTCTGAGCAACCGTCGAATTCCTGCATCTTTTACCAGATCGTCACTCCAAGTAGTGGCCCATCCTACACTTTGCATACTGGTCACGGCCATTTTACTGCTAACTATTTAAGTCTTGAACGGTGATAACGCATCTGCATTTTGAGCAATGATATCGATGATATAATATAGGTATATACGTGCAACAGCGTTCACTTCACATCAGGTCGACTGTGCGCCCGTTTATCCCTCGTACTTTGATGCAATGCAGTGAAAGTGTTTTTTTAATTGTCTGATTCATTAAAATATCAAATTTACAAACAAAGAGGTTTTGGAAATCGAAAAATTCTAAATTAGACACAGACAGTACGATGTTACATATCCGCATAAATTACTCATTATTAATTACACGATACACTTACAGAATACCAGCATAAAATAGCAGTTTAATTTTGTTGTGTTTCGTATAGTGAGTGTAGTAAGAATCGGACACCTTTTATACGTTATAAGTTTTCTCCTTCGCACAACTTTCTTGTGCGATCGAATACCACCAGTGATTTTTCCGGACCGATACGCCTTAGGATTCTTCAAGGAAAGAGCTTACACCTTTCTAAAAGGCCGGCAACACATCTGCAATTCCCCTGGTGTTGCTGTTGTTCATGGGCGGTGGTAGTCACTTACCATCAGGTGAGCCGCATGCTACTTTGCCCCCTCTTCTACAAAATAATATGAGTAGCTGTATATCAAGAAAACAGTAATTAATTCATCCTTTATTTTCTTAAAATAAACATTTTATATTGCTACTTGAAAAAAACTGTTTAAAACATTTACGTCCGGCAATCCGTCCGGATCTGTGTGGTTTGTATGTGATCAAGATAACTACCGAAAAAATTGACGTATCGAAACCGTTTTATTTTATTAGCTTCAAAACTATATCAACTGGTTCTCAATTTCATAACTATAGCCTAGTACGCGCAGTTTTCTTATAAAATGATTTTTTAATTTTTTTATAAATGTACCTTCTACCACTAATAATTTTCATTTAATTTTATATTTAACCTTTCAGAGGCAAAAGATAAATGTACCATGTAGCTTATATCGACTTTATACTTTGTGTAATCGATTTACTATAGTAATTAATTTTTTTCATCAAAATTAAATGAAACGTTATATTTTTATTTAACGTCGACTTCAAGATGGTAAATTATACAAACCTGTCCGTTTTAATTAAGTAAAGCACAATTTACGCAAACAACGAGAACAATCGAAAGTGCCACTGCCATCACGTTTCCCGCTTTGTGCTGTAGATTTGCGGTCGATAATTCACGTAGCGCTAGTTTCATTTTTAGCCTCACAATTTGTTAACATAGTGTTGGAAATGGTCCTCATAAATATTTAAAGGGAATAAATATTTCTCACTAACGAATATACGATATAAATCAATCATATAATACAGTAAGCAGTTAGAAATAAATAGAAAAGGAAGAAACAAAAACCAAAGAACACTTTTTTGGCACTGACAAATTGATATACAACAATGTACTAATTTATGACATAAATAAACTTTAATAAGTTTGGCTTTAAACGTCGAAAGCGTACCAAAAAAGGTCATTACTCAAGATATCCGTGTAGTGGTAGTGTAAGAATATACACTCCCCCATATCATTCCGTGGGTGTCGTATTAGAGGCGACAGAGAAACAAATCAGGAGATGGGCAGCAGCGTCTTCCTAAAATAAAAAAAACTGTGGTTGCTAACCCTCTTACCAAGCGTGGCAACTATAGCAAAAGACAACCCTTTGAGACAATCTATGAGGTATGCCTATGTTTAGCAGTGGGGAGTTGTGGCGACAGCACAACGATGATTTTCAGGAATGACCCAAAAATGAGAAGGAGGAGAATACATCTCCGAGACCAATGGTGGTGTAATTTTAAACAGAAAATGAGTAATAATCTAAAAAAAACCTAAAAAGCACGCTTTTGTAGATAAGCGAACTAAAACGTAGAAAATAATTTTCAATAAGTTTAAAATAAAAAAAAAGGTTAACATAAAAAATCATTTTATTGTTAAAAAAGCGTGGGATGAAAAATACATTCGGTCAAAGCCATGTTTAACCTTTAATAATTACCTGTTGAACTAATTTGAAATGAAATAAACTTACAAAACAAACCACCAATTCATTCCCCAGATCTGATTTAGCATACAACAGCGCTCTACCCGAGTATAACACACGTCATAGAATGCGACCAAATATGTCCGTGCACGTTTTTTTTTATAGGATACGTGGCACCTCAAATGTCTGAACACATGATATATGTAGAGACCAAGGGCCCGCGCAAGTGGATATTGAAGAAACATTCTCTTGAAGAATACTGCATACGTCATAACTTTTACTAAAGCTAAAGATTTGCGTTATACACGAGTACGAGTACATTCGTGAATGAATACATAAGTAACTAACAATGAATCGAAAAACTACAAAAACAAGTAACTTCTTACATAGTTTTAGGCTAAAATTACACACTTTCCAACTAAATAGATTTACGGATTTAATTATTTTTATTAAGTTATCTGTAGTCAGGGTTCTACAAGGTTAAATATGACACTGGGACGCCAAACACCTCACCCCTCCCCCTCCCCTCGATAAAATCCGTAAAACTAGTTTCATTCAACAACATTAACATTAGAAAGGCTTGCAAATTATTGACCAGATGCAAATTTACAAAGCGGCTCGAATCACTATTGTTTGTTTGAACGATACATATCATTTGACTTTATTATTATAAAATTTTGTTTACAGCAATAACGTGTATTTCACAATATACAAGCTTACGATTATTTCGGCGATTTAGAGAATATTCTAAAATAAGTTTTCTTCTTGTATTTGCGTGAACAAACACGATGTTTACCGAGGACTCACTTTGAAAAATTAATGATTTTATAATAATACACTTATGCTTAATAAAGAATATAATTAACAACATTTTTTTATATTTCAGATGCTGATCGATGGCTGTTAGTAACTGTAAGTTAAAGTAAATGAAATAATTTAAAATAAAAATTTTGTACAACCGACTTCAATATAAATTATTAAGAATAACTCGAAAACTATTGATCAGACCTGACCAGATAAATTAATTAAAAATAAATAAAACTTTATTAAAAGAAGCTTTTATTTAAATGCGCTTAAAATAATAAAATAAACTTTTCCTTTAAAACTTTTACTATCAACTTATAAAGTCATTACACAATTTATATGATATAAAACCTTGTCGCGAGACTTACGTTTCTACTCATTTCTACTTACTCGTATTGACTTACAAAATTTAAAAATATTACATCATTATAAAAAATAACGTATGAATACTCGTATAATGTGCATACCGTGCTTTGTGGCATACCTATGGGAAGGCTTATGTTCTGCAGTGAACTTGAGATGGGCTGTAATGTTGATGATTATATAATGTGTACTAAGATTAATATAAAGTCATTTTCGTGCCTTTGCATTCACAAACATGTTTCAATATTTGGAAGGTAGCAATTAAAAAATAATCACAATACAGTTTTACCAGAGTTTAGTAACGTATGTGACATGAGAATTCCGAAATTTACGTACCGATGTAACCAAATGTCGGTTACAGCAACATACAGCTTAAAAGAAAACTATATCAGACTATAAATTATTTAAAACAATATCACAACATACTAATTTATTCTCTAATAAGAACCGAAATTCAGGTGCGTTGTCTTAGCTGAGTGTTAAAATAGAATGCCTTAATAGCTGTGAAAAATTCTCAAAGATGTTAAAAATCAATTCGCGTAATAAAATGAAATGATGTCTTACTTAGTTTAAAGAGCTATCTCCGTCCCCACTAATCCCATTACCATTACTCCGGGAGTAAGAAGATCAGCCTAAATCGTTTTACCAAACGACTCGCGCCTTTGTCGTCGCTATTCGTTGGTAGTCTGAAAAATGCTTAGTTATTTGACAGTTCCGTGGCGTAGTGGCTAAACAGTAGATGCGGCACTGAGCACCACGAGTTTGAATCCCGCACGTAACACGTTTCTTATGGCCTATAAGTAATTGTTTCGGGTCTGGATATTTATCCATGTGAAATTCATGTACGATACAGGGAAAAATACTAACGGTTAATGATTTAAAAAAAATTGCTGAGTAAATTGAGTAAGCTTACGCTCCACTGCCGTGGGGATGTTTCCTCTCATCTCTTAGAGGGCTATTGAGCAATTTGTCGGCTACACTACGTATTATACTATAGCGACACCCAGAAGCGACAGGGAAACAAATCAAGAAATGGGCAACAGCTTCTTGCTAATATCGACTAAAATTAAAAGCTTTAGCTTATCAAAAATCCATTGCAGATCATAAGCCTCCCGATAGATTACATCATAAGAGGGATATTTGATATTGGTTGCCATGCTTGGCAGGCGAGTTTGCAAGCGCAGTTTTTATTTTTTTGTTGCTATTAGGAAGGTGCTGCTGCCCATCTCCTGGTTTGTTTCCATCTGTCGCTTTTTACGACACCCACGGGACGATATTGAGTAGTGGTGACAACAGTCCCACCTAATGGATCCAATTATAAATATAAACAATCGAGGGACCTGATTAAACGCACACAAAAATTTCATTAAAATCGGTTCAGGAGAATTTAGGAAAAGTTCAGTTACAAATGTGTTTACAGAAGAATTATACATTTATAAAGATGTTGTTTTATCATACTAGAGAAAAATGACATGGTCACTAGCAAAGCGAAAACCCAAATATCCACGATGAAGGCTTAGCAATAACCCAGATATATAAGACAAATGCTTAAAATTTTATGCAGAATTGTATAAGAGCGATACTAGACTTTCATAGTCATTTATCATAAAAGCCTTAATGGGACGTAATTAAAATTGACGGAAGCAAATTCTAAGCCGTCTCATTAATTTAACAGATGCCCTGAAATGGTAATTCTTCGTATTAAATCTTATATAAAGGTTGAAAGAATTGATAAATTAGGCTTGCTTTCAAACAATATATTAAAGTATGTATAGTAAAATGTATTGAAAAAGTAGTATATATAATTAAACTATGTAGTTCACGTGTTAATTTTGAATTGTGTTTAAAAATATTCCTCAACTAGATTTCACCCGCGGCTTCGTCCGCGTAGATCATAAAAAAAGAACTGCAGATCTAAGTAATAGTAGTCTTTCGGCAAGCGGTTCAACTATCGCAAAAGCAGTACGATATGGGAATAGGTTTAAAATAAAAATAAGAGATCTGGCACTGAGGCTAAGCCTTCCCTATAAATTTCACAGTAGGCGAGTAACCCGAGTTCGATGTCCGTCAACACCAATGAAATTGTTTTTTTGCAATATTAATTGCTGATTTTCCACGAGTTCGGTGGTGAAGTAAAACATAAACATAAATACTACGTAAGGTAAACAACCCCACTTACTCTGTGTCCTGCATTTACTCGTCGTTTTTTATGCTTTTCTTGTCTACTATTCCTGCTAACACACGTTTTAAATATACAAACTTATCCACTTGCTCTACTAACTCCCCTGCTATTCTTCTTCAACATACCATTTTACTTTCTTCTCTTTCTAAAGCCATCACTTTCATCTTACTTGGATTCACTTTTATTAATGACCTGTTTTTAATGTAACAATAATTTGCAACTCGTCCACTGACGACGCAAATATGACTTTATTGTAGGCGTACAAAAGGCATCTAGCGGTTAACTCACCCATTCTTAACCAAGATTCTTCAACTTTCAAAGTTTCCAAGCAAGTGTCTATAAATAGATTGAGCAACCACGGAGAAGCTGCACATCCCTGTTTGACACCTTTATGGGTACTAAACCAGTTTAAGAAGGCCCTGTTGATTTTAATGCCTGTATCGACCCAGCGCTCAAGCCAAATGAGTCTAGCGCTTGCCATAAAGAAACTGTCCAATCTGTCAATTTCTTTTTATAGAATAAAGGTGACCAACGAGCACACAGTCCACCTGATGGTAAGTGGTTGCTGTGGCACAAAGACATCTACAACTATCTTCGTTTGCGAATTAAAATGCAGATGCGTTGTCAGCCATGAGGACTAAGATAGAATGCGTCTTTTCCAGTAAAAAGGGTCTCCGGTCCTCTACACTCACTACACGAAACACGTCCTCACGCATCTGCATTTTGATTCTTAATCGAGTATAAATGTAGATGTCTATGGATCACATCATCCACTTACCATCAGGTGGACTGTGTGCTCTTTTATCACCATTAGTCTATAAAAAAAAACTTTTATTTTTTTATGTTAACATATTAAGCCTAATTGCGAACGCTGCAATAATGTAAACATAAAAGAGACGCGTACATTATCCATTGTGATGAATTAATGAAGGGCTTTTGCTAATTAGCGATCTAATATGATCCCCATTGTTTAGCTTGAAGATAATATTCATGACATATTTATTACATAAGAAGTTTTCATAATTTTACTTAAAATTTCAATGTGAATTAATATTTTAATAGCCTAAAATTTTAATTGTTAATTCTGAACATTAATAATGTTAAAAATTATTTTTAATGTGCATTAAAGTTAATTTATATTTTTAACAGTGGTAGAGCCAGGCAGTAGCTTTTGCTGTCGCACGGATGGGCCGGCTCGAACCGGGGTGGTACCACGACCTCACAGAAAACCAGCGTGAAGTAGAGGTTTACTTCTGCGTTTCGCTTGGTGAGTGCAGGTGGCTGGAGGCCCTTTTTACTGGAAATGAGGCATTCCATCTTAGTCCTCACGGGTGACAACGCATCTACATTTTGATTTCTAATAGAGGATAGATGTACATGTCTATGGGCCGCAGCAAGCACTTACCATCAGGTGGACTGTGTGCTCGTTTGTCACCCTTATCCTATAAAAAAAAAACAGAATAACATCAAAACATGAACAATTGAACATAATAAATGCAAAATAACAATCTGGATGGTATTCCAAAACATGTGCACACAACATGATATCAGGTAACAGTAACAAGTTTACAGCGCAAATACTTATAATCTTACTTATAAACGTACATATATACTTCCAAACTTAAGTTGTGGAAAATTTAGAAAAATTAATTCTTTATTAAAATATTGCCTTATTTACAAAGTATATCTAATACAGATTTTTTGAAATTGTTTACTTTGCCTTTAAATATGTCGATATTTTTACTATTATTAATCAATAAGTCATTGTAGAGGCGACACATTCTTACTAGAGGATTATAATAGGACGTATTATTTCTGTAAACTTGCAAAACAAAAGTGTTTAGGAAAGTATAGCGACGATGGGGCTTAGTATTAATCTTGACAAATAAAAGGAGGGTGGGGGAATCAATAAGGGAATGAATAATTTTGAAAAGGTCGGGTCTGGCACAAAGCGCTTCTTTCGAAGCTTCCTTCCTATGGGCTTCCCGAGAAATTGTGCAATTGGATCACCAGTTTCCTTGCTGATCGAAACATCAAGGTCGTAGTAGACGGTGAATGCTCTGATTTCAAGCCTATCAACGCTGGTGTTCCACAAGGCTGCGTGCTATCACCAACGCTGTTTCTCCTGCATATCAATGATATGTTGCTAACTGGTAGCATTCATTGCTATGCGGACGACAGCACTGGTGATGCCTTATATACCGGCCGTGCCAATATTTCTCGGGAAAACTTCGCCGAGTACCGGGACAAACTTGTGTCTGAAGTCGAGTCTTTGCTTAACAAAGTCTCGGATTGGGGCCGACTAAATCTAGTCCAGTTCAATCCCCAGAAGACACAAGTTTGCGCGTTTACCGCTAAAAAGAACCCCTTTGTCGTATCTCCTCAGTTTCAAAGCACTCCCCTTACTGCCTCAGCCAGTATCGGAATCCTTGGCGTCGACATATCGAATAGTGTGCAGTTTCGTGGTCACTTGGAAGGGAAGGCCAAATTGGCCTCTAAAAAGCTTGGCGTGCTCAGCAGAGCGAGACAGTATTTCATGCCGGCACATCGCTTGCAACTTTACAAAGCGCAAGTTCGGCCTCACATGGAATACTGTTCTCATCCCTGGGCCGGGGCACCCCAGTGCCAGCTCCTTCCACTTGACCGCATCCAGCGCAGAGCGGTTCGAATCGTCGACGACCGAGTTCTTTCTGATCGGCTCGATACACTGGCACTGCGTAGAGATGTTGCATCTCTTTGCGTATTTTATCGCATTTATCACGGGGAGTGATCTGAGGAATTGTTCGGACTAATTCCAGCCGCTTCATTTCACCATCGCACATCGCGGCAAAACTCGCGTTACCATCCATACCATCTGGATGATTGACGGTCCACCACTGTGCGATTTAGAAGAAGTTTTCTCCCTCGCACGACTTCCTTGTGGAATCAATTACCACCAGCGAATTTTCCGGACCGATACGACTTAGGAACCTTCAAGAAAAGAGCTTACACCTTTCTAAAAGGTCGGCAACGCATCTGCAATTCCCCTGGTGTTGCGGTTGTTCATGGGCGGCGGTAGTCACTTACCATCAGGTGAGCCGCAAGCTCGTTTGCCCCCTATTCTATAAAAAAAAAAAGGTAATTCATATCCTGATATTTACACCGGGTTTGTAGTGACATTATGTTAAACTTTTTAGTTTGTCTTCATAAGAGGGCAGACTTCTATTTAAACCATACCTATAGCACAAGACTGATAAAATTTTTTATGAACACGTTCAATACGATCTATGTGGACAGCGTAGTATGGAAACCAAATAATTATGTTGTACTCTAAAATACTGCGTACTAGAGAACAGTACAAAATGAGAAAGCTTCGCGGATTTTTAAAAGTCTTGGCAGTTCTGAATATAAAACCAAGAAGTTTTGTTTTTTTAGATACCACATGATCGTAATGATCGCGGAACGTAATCTTTTCATCAAAAAGTATTCCAAAATCCTTAACTACGGATTTTCTATCAAGTACCTGTCTATTTATTTTGTAATCAAAAGTAAGCCTGTGTTTCTTATTGCCAAATGATATGACAAAGCATTTTCTTGTATTCAGATGCATGTCGTTTTCTTTACACCAATTATGAATGGAGTCTAAATTCGACTGAAGATTGAACGAATTGCTGAGTGTATATATAACAGAATGACTGACGGACATGTTAATTTATCAATAAAATCGTTAATAAATGTTATAAAAAATAAAGGACCTAAATGGGACCCTTGTGGCACACCCGATGTCACAGGGGCGGGTGAGAATTTGAAACCCTTTATAGTAACTAACTGACTCCTCCTGTTGAGGTATAATTCAGTCCATCTCAACAGATTCCCATGTATTCCGTAACATGCTAATTTGATACATAAAATATTATGATTTACTTTATCAAACGCTTTCGAGCAATCGGTATATATACTATCAACCTGTTTTCTCTTGGCAAACTGTAAAGATAGTGTTTGTATTCAAGTAGATTAGAAGTTGTCGATCTGTTCTTAATAAAGCCATGTTGTCTAAGCGACAGGAAGGGTTGAATATGGTGGTAAAGAGAATCATACACCAATGATTCAAACAATTTACCGAGGCAAGACAAGATGCTAATGGGTCGATAATTTTCGCAATTAAACCTGTCGCCGGATTTATAAATCGGAACGATATTAGCTATTTTCCATACTATAGGAAAAACACCTGTCTTAATGCATCCACATTGAATAGAATACATAAGGGATTACTTAAGTCGTTACCGCATTTCTTAATCAATAAAGGACGAAGACCATCTGGTCCAGGGCCTTTTCTTTGGTCTAATTTCGAAATATTTTGCTGTATTTCTTCTTGGTATCACTTAAGATACAATTACTACGATTTGATGATTCATTATGAGAATATAAACTAGGATCCACTGGATTTACAAAGACGGAACTGAAATAATTATAAAAAAGCTCACATATTTCTTTTTCATCGGAAGAGATGTGATTACCATATTTCATCGTTTTGGGAATGCTATTAGAATTATTTTTCTTATCGTTAACAAAACGCCAAAAGAATTTTATGTCATCATCTAAAGAAGATTCGGCAGACGAAACAAAATTTTTATAGTCATTACTAATAAGTTTTTAACATCTGTTGCGTAACAAGGAAAATGTATCATAATCCCGAGGATTCTTATATTTTTTGAAACGATGATGATAATTACGCTTTTCTTTTAAGCTTTGCCTCAAAGCAGGTGTGAACCATACTGGATAATTGTTTGTGTCAATTTTCGTCATATGTGTATGTTTTGTAATAATATTCCTGACCTCTGCATAAAATGCGTCAGTCATGCTATCAATATCTTCATGAGTTGACAATATATTATGCCATTAAACTGATTTTAATTCAAAATTTATATTTGAGATATTACTTTTGAAAAAATTAGGTCGTTTTAGGTTTTTGCTTTTTGCTGCTTTTGCTCTTGAATTAACATCCACAACTAATCAGGGGTGGTGGTGATCTAAGCTCAATAGCTGCACTTCATAAACCTGAATGCTGTTTGAACTGAAAAGAATTAGGTCTAAAAATCGTCTGTTGCTATTTGGTATACTGTTATAATTGTCAAGATTACATATTCTAAGGGTATCACAAAGCAGATTAGCTTTTTGACCTCGCGGATGAAGAGGAATCATATAATTATATTAAGATAATTTAGACCAGTGAACATCGGGTGTATTGAAGTCACCTATGCAATGAAATTCTTCTGTGTTATGATATCGCGTAATTACGTTTTGACAGTTTGTATAAAATTTATCGATGCAGTCTATAGGCAGATCTGGTGGAAGATAACATAAACAAATATTAATAATTTTAACATTAGTGGTTTTTGGCAATATTCTGATCCACAAGTCTTCCAGTTCACTATTCCAGGAAGCTTGATGGATAAAATTTATTTCTTTTTTTACAGCAATTAAGATTCCGCCATCCTCGGACTTACGTACATTTGATTGATATCTGTCGCGCCTTACAACATTATAACGAGTGTCAATGAGTTCACCGTCAAAAATAGTACTATTCAAGTTTGTTTCAGTTAGACAGATAATGTCGTAATCATTATTAAGTACATTTAGGTAGAACTCTTTTGTTTTGGATCTAAAGCGATTAACATTTTGATAGTAAATCAACATTATGCAATAGTAAAATTACAAAATACATAAACCAAGTATAGCAAAAAAAAGAGATACAAATAATAATATTGATAGCTTGTTTAAACATTCCATATTTCTCATGTGTATGCAAGCCGCAGTGTCTTCCTTACGTATATATATACGCCCGTACTTAACCCATACATATTTATATTTCTTTTCCTTTGCAAATTTTCTAGCTGCAGCATGAAGTGCCTTACATTCCGGAGAAAGATGTTCAGTCACATAAATTTTTCGCTTTTCGCAATGTAATCCGATGTCATTAGTATTCAAGGGATTGTCTTTGTGGGCTTTATTATAACGATAACATGCGGAAAGAACTTGATCCCTTATAATATTAATTTATAATAGAATATTAACCCTTATAATAGAATATTAATTTTATTTAAGACAGTTACTAAGGTACATGTATTTATTTTAGTAAAAGTGATCGAATTTGAGTAATAGCGCCATTTACTACATTCTATAGGTACGAGTAAATAAATTTTATCGAATAAAAATTGATTGACTCTCTAGGTGGTACCTAGAGTAGATGCTAAAGAAATGAACAAGGGAAGTAATTTGAAGTCTAATAAGGCATAGAAGCGTTTATTTAAAATAATAATTTATAAGTTTTCATGTAAATAATTTTTTGTTGACATAATACAAAACTTTGGTTTAAATAAAAAAAATTACAAGAGCTAGGTACCTAATGAACAAACTAAACCGATATTTATCTTCTTAAGATGGAAGAAGATAATGCACTATGACACATACTCGTAAGTATATAATTTTATGTAAATAAATAAATGATATACACTATCTATGCTATTCTAAAGTCGTTGATGAATAATTGAAATGTTTCCCAGTAATACAAAAGCTTCACTTCTATCGTGTCCTCACGACACATACTATTTTTTTGAATAGTATGTCCATAGACACATTTTTAAGGACGCGTTTACTCTTGTTGAGAAGAGACGTCGGTGGCGACCCGTCTGTAACCAGCGTGGGACCGCCAAGATAAACGCGAGCACAACTCTGCGTGCTGTGTAGCCAACCATACAGCTATACATCTCCCGTTTGGACAAAATTATGTCGGGAGAAGACGTCCTGCGTATCGTGGAAGAACGAAGCCGATGCCCCATTGAGGATCCGATCTCTTTACATTTGCAGCGTCTGGAGTCTAATAGGTCAACGAACTTCAAATCCTACGTACTCCAGGTTCCTGCAAAACATAAAAAGACATTCCTCGCTCGCGATTTCTGGCCCTCTGTGGTAGTGTTTCGGCGATACAGGGACGCGCCAAAGAAAAAAGTTCTCTAAATAGTTGTCTATATTTTATATATATTTTTAGGTTAAGGTATATATTGCTATGGGCCAATGTTCTTAATTTTTAAGTCCTTGATACCTGAAATAAAGTAATTGTATTGTATTTTTATATAAATAAGGGTCCCACAAATAATTGGTTTAAAAACTACCTCACTAATAGAGAAATAAACACAATTACCTTCCAAGTGGTTGGGGAAAGAGGCGGATGTCGATTCGGGTGTGCCTACTGGATCGGTGTACGGCCATGCAGGATATATAATGTATGTAAATACTGTGTCAAATGTCGTGCATTGTTGTAAGGTGCTCTTGTACGCTGATGATATGTGTCTTGTTTAAGCATCCAAAGATATAACTGAGGTACAAAAGTGCATAAAATGCGATTTTGAAAACATTAGCAAATGGGCACACGATAATGGCATTATGTTAAATCTTGCAAAAACTAAATGTATGCATATACACTCGCCATATAATCGAAATGCTAAATATGTAAAAAATGAAAATCTAACATTGATAGGACATACAAACGATTTTATGCATAGAAATAAGTTTAACTGTAACCGTAAAAAATTGGATTATGTAGATAAATTTAAATACTAAGGTCAATAGATAAGAACTTTAACTGGAGAATACATGTAAATGACATTTTCAATAGGCTAAGATCGATGCTAAGTAAGTTTTACGAATTAAAAATGTATTGAACAAACAAACATTAAGAATAATATATCTTTCACTTGCCGACTCGCTAATGAGTTATGGACTTCTATTTACGGTCGAAACTTTATTATATATTTAAGAGATATCAAAGACATACAAATAAGACTGATGAAGTTTTTAATTATTGTATATAGTTAGATAATTACAACAGAGACTATGATAAGTTGTTTCCCATTTGTAAAATAATAAAGTTAATGTTAAAAATAAGTACAACACACATAGGGTTAGAGAAAACAAACTGGTTCTACCATAAATAACGAACGATTATGGTAAGAGAACATCTAAGTATTTGATAGATAAAGTGTTTAAAAAAATAGATCAAATAAGAGAAAAAGTAATATTTGTAAAGGATCACTTAAGAAAAAATTAAAAAAGCATTACACAGGATTGCTATTTGAACTATATCCGAGTACATTGTAGTAGATTAAAACATTACTATATACTATATACTATATTAATATATATATAAGTACTAGATATTTAATTCATATAATTTAAGTTACATGTATATAAAGATATATAGTTAACACAACAACAAGATATCATAGGTTTATACATTACTATATTATATAATTGTGATTTATTGTGTCCAACATTAGTAGTTCATGAGGTGGTTCATTGTTATGTAAAAGAGCGCCTCTATCCATCAAACGTAAAAGTTTGGCGAGATTAGAATTAAGTAACACCACTGTATCATAAATTCATTAACAAATAAATTAAAAAAACGAGCACACAGTTCACTACATTTATCATCTACATCTTCTATCCTTGAATAAGAGTCGAAATGTAAATCGATGCCACCGCTAAATACTAAGATTGAATGCTACGTTACCTTTTAAAAGGGAAACCGTTTTCTACAGTATCAATACGAAGCACAGCACCATTATGCTGCTATTTCATGCTGGTATTCTGTGAGAGCGGGTCTTTCTTCGGTCGAGCCATCCCATTTGAACTGCAACCATAATACAGTTGCAGCGTGTTTTTACCGCGTAACGAACACCTGCATTTATCCTGAATTTTTTAATTATTCTTAATAAAGACGCAAATTGTCACCCCTGAATAATAAGATGAAAAGAATATTAATATGGAATGGGTCTTTCATATCATCTCTCATATCTCATATTACTGCTTTGTATCTTGTAATACAAGATACACAGCAGTAATATGCTGATATTTTAAGTCAGTATTCTGTAAGAACGTGTTCCTTCCATTTGTACTGCACTATAATACAGACGAAATTGTATATTAAGCATTAAGAAATAAAACTTATAATTGTCAAACAACTTTACTTTTAGGCAAAATAAAATAGAAATGTTCGATGTGAAACTTTACTTCAATAAATTAACAACACAGTAGCGCTAATGCTTCAGTGATACGTTGTAGTGATTATATACGGACTGCTAAACATGAATCCAGCGCTCGTCGTAAGCAGGTAAACAAATCAATTAGACCGAAAACTAACTCTGGTTTTAAAAGCTAATCTCTAAATAATAATTCTGAATTAGAAATTACGATTTATTTTCATATAAAGTGGTTTTAATGGTTTGTCTTATTTACGCAAATACCGTGTACCCATTTAATAACACCAATTTCACGGATTTTATCGGGTTTGATTTCCGTTACCGTTACCGTCTATTAAAGTAAACTGCTGAACATAAGCCTCCCCCATAGATTGTCTCATAGAGGGTATCCCTCTGTCGCCACTAACGACACCAACAGGATAATATGTGGTAGTGGATAATCTTTCACTGCCACTAAACGGATACGATTCGTCACGTTTGGTTTCAACTTTTTTAATTTTCGATGTTTTGGGTGTTTTACATTTACAATACCCATGGTCACAGGAGGTGAGGATGAGGAGCTTGACGTACTGATCTATGGTTATAGTGCTTACAGTATCTTTTAGTCTAGCAGTAGTAAGCTCGGGTTTGGAATTAATTTCATTAGATTCCTTTAATTCAACATCAAGCAAGAAAAAAATTAAATTTATGATAACAGAATGAAATAACAGAACAGATTTTTATTCTTACTGTTTTTCTAAATCTTTTTCTCTAAATCATCTTATCGCCAAATTTTAATTTTAAAAAGTCAAAGTTTGCTATCCAAGTATAGCTATCGATTACTATATGTTGTGCCATTCTATTAAAACTACACCTCGGTCGGATCAATGATACGCAGTGCCCTGCGAAAATATAGAGAGAGTTACGAAAGTACGAGAAAAATCCAAATTTCAGGTCCATTCGTTAAAAAGACGTCCTCAACACCAACCTTTCTGCTTAATATCTATGTTCTCTGAAAACTCTCTAAAAATATTGTGAAGGTGTCACGGACGTAAAAAAAATCACTCTCGTGTTATCGTTACCGTTATCGTTATCATACGCTGTTATCGCTGAAGACTAAGAGGGTATGCCTCGCTACCAATTAATATAGGTCTCCAGTTCTCATGACTCACAATACGAATTTTTTTTTATAGGAGATGGGGCAAACGAGCATACGGCTCAACTGATGATAAGTGACTATCGCCGCCCATGCATAACTGCAACACCAAGGGAATAGCAGGTGCGTTGCCGGCCTTTTAAAAAGGAGTGAGCTCTTTTCTTGAATGACCCTAAGTAGTATCTGTCCGGAAAAATCGCAGTTAGTAAATTATTCCACAGAAAGGTTGTACGTGGGAGAAAACTCCTAGTGAAACGTACAGTGGTGAACCGCCAAGCATCCAGATGATGTGGTTGGTATATGGAGTTTTGCCGCGATGTGCGTTCATGAAATTTGGCGGCTGGGATTACTCCGAACATTTTGTCAGAGCACTCGCCGTGGTAAATGCGAAAGAAAATGCAAAGGAATGCAACATCTCTTCGCAGCACCAGTGAATCGAGCCGATCGGTAAGGACTTGGTCGTCGACGATTCGAGCCGCTCTGCGCTGGATGATTTGCGCGAGCGTGGTTCCTCCTTCGTTAAGTCGAGCTATTCGTGTTACAGTCATAACATTATAGTTGTAATGTGGTTCTATCATAATAGTATTAAGTCCCATAATAGTATAAACTAAAAACTAACATTACAGTTAATATACGTTCCACTGTTAGGCCCAGGTCTACTACCATTCCTGAGATAGTTATTGAGTAATAATTCCGCATCGCTGCTCTTGTGTTGGAAGACTTCACATTACATTACAATTATATAAGTCCACTGCTGAACATAGTCCTCCCCCATAAATTATTAAAAAAAAATATTAACAGTGGTAGAGCCACGCGGCAGCTTTTTCTGTCGCACGGATGGGCCGGCTCGAACCGGGGTGGTACCACGACCTCACAGAATACCAGCGTGAAGTAGAGGTTTACCTCTGCGCTTCGCTTGGTGAGTGCAGGTGGCCGGAGGCCCTTTTTACTGGAAATGAGGCATTCCATCTTAATCCTCACGGGTGACAACGTATCTGCATTTTGATTCGCAAACGAGGATAGATATATATGTCAATGGCCCCAGCAACCACTTACCATCAGGTGGACTGTGTGCTCGTTTGTCACCCTTATACTATAAAAAAAAATTGCCTTATAGGGGAGATTTTGGCATATTTGCCACGCTTGACAGGCGTTTTTGCAGCTGCAGTTTTGTGCTCTATGGTAAAGAAAAACAGCGTGAATATAGTTGCATGTCTTAGATTTTTCAATCCGAATACAAGTAAAATCCACCAACATGCGTTGGGGCAGCGCGGTGGCTTTAAAACCTTCTCAAAAATGAAAGGAGATCTGTGGCCAGGAGTGAGACGTTGTAGGCTGTAATTATAACTATAACTTTTTACGTTGGTATTCTGTGACAGCTTAGTCCTTCTCCGGTCGACCAACCTATTTGTGCCACAAACATAATATAGCTCTACCATGTACAATTTCATTTGTGCCGACGTAGGTAGAACTCGTATTGCTCGAGTTCTATGAAAGGACTGCGAGTGCTCAATCCCCAACCTACCACGGCTCTCTTATTAGAATTGGAACCCAAAATTATGTAAATAAATTAAACCGTTAAATGTTTAATATTCTCAAATCTGAGGTTAGATTGTGTTACCTAACTATTTCAAAATTCGAATATTGCGGCGGACTATCTGGCTCAAATAAATTAATAAATACCGCGTTTGAACTTCCACAACAGCGCTAGCCAGGTTAACTATTGTTTACAATTGGTGTTTATTTAATGTCGACAAGGGTCTAAATCGAGCAGTTAATGATGTTCATATTTTGATACAATGTGGCGTTTTCTATATTATTTTGTACGAATACCAATTTCATAGACATATTTTGTACACGTAAATGTATTTCGTTATAGATGTTCCATTATTAACATGATAGAGCCATGCTCCAGCTATATAGCTATAGCAGGCTATAGCAGTATAGCTATAGCAGGAAAAGGTCGGCTCGACTGGGAAAGGATCACACTCTCACAGAAAACCAGCGTAAAATAGCAGCTTATTGCTGCTCTGATTCTTATAGTGAGTGTAGAGAACCGGAGACCTTTTTTATTCGATACGAGGCTTTCTATCTTAGTTCTCAGGGGTGGAAACACATTTGCATTTGATTCTAAACCAAGAATTTCTGTAGATGACTATGAGCTTCAGCATCCACATATTACCAAGTGGACTGTGTGCTCATTTGTCACCCATATTCTATAAAAAATGTGTATTATAGCTGCAGCATGTAATGAAACGTCTCGATCAGGGAAGGTATTTTCATAAAATAAAAGTGTCAAAGAAACTTACAGTGCACCCGATGTTAAGTACCTATTGCAGCTGCAACCGACTTTAAATAAAGAAACTTAAAGATGCGTTGTCACCTTCGAGTTCTAAGATGAAGTGTATCGACCTGTAGGTATACTGGCTCCCTATACCCTTCAAATTCGAACACAGTAGTGCACGCGCCGCTACTAAGCTTCAGAAATAGGTAATAGGGTGGTAATTATTAACAACGCATCTTTAATCTTCTTTATGTGACATACCACCTCTTATACCACTTACCATCAGGTGAGCTGTTACTTCATTTGCCATTTTATTTAAAAATAATATCGTTTATAACTATTGAAATTCTAATGTAAAATTTACAGTAACAGTTTTGCTAAAACAATTAGGTAAATGCTATTTCGAACAGAAAAGGGTTTATCACAAATAACGTAAGAAAACTCCATAGGCGGCGGCGGAATGCGAAATCACATAACACTTTCTTTTAACTTATTGATAAGATTACCGTACTAAATTCGCTTTGAGAAACAAGGCGCAAGGTATATTTTGTACCTTTTATTTCCATAATATAGTAGAGCAAGTAAACAAATGAAAAAGTAACTTCTTATAAAAGTAAAAGCCGACTTCAAACAACTTAAAGGACTAAAATAATTTTACATTCAGAAGTCGGTGCTAAGACATAGCGTAAAGAATGTAAAGTCATTTTATATTATTAATTTTTTTTTAATTAGGATTTTATTTTTTATAGTGCGCTAGCAACATGGGTTCGATCCCCACCGGCACCAATGAAATTGTTAAGTGCAATTTTAAGTGCTGATTTTCCACGTGCTCGGCGGTGAAGGAAAACATTCTGAAGAAGGTTTCTTCACGATGTTGCATGTCTGAGAAATAAGAGAAAAATATTTCAAACAAATGTGAAGTTCGCCAACACGCAGCGTGGCGGACATTTCCTTGACCTAAAACCTGACCTGAAGGCCTGTGCCCAGCAGTGGGACGTAAATAGGCTGCAACTTTACTTAACTTTGCCCTCAAATAAAAACTACGATTTAATAAAAATAGAATCATTAAAAAAAGGTAACCATCAATTAAGGAAGATATCGCGTTATACTTACTACTTTTTTGATGTCGGCTATTTAGCCTTATTTATTTAAAGAAGAAATGTACATATATTTCTTCTCTTATCTTAACATAATATTTTGTTAGTAACAATTCCATATCATGGGGAACTGTATTTGATAAGCATAACGTAGTTGCCAGTGATTACATATAAAGTACATATCAAGCACTGAGAGGACAGCGACCAATGGAGGGGGCAATGCTCGGAGTATCTCTACGTGGTACAGGCCATAAAAATGATATCGGCAGCAGAACGGATCAGCAGTAATCTGAAATGGCAATGAGCCGGCCATATAGCTCGATGAACCCACAACCGTTAGGCAAGGCGTCCTAGATTGGTAGACTCGAACCGTCAAGCTCAGTGTAGGACGGCCTAGAAGAAATGGTGACCTGCATTCATGCACACTACATCACGCACGTACATTCTACATGCACGAATTCAATGTATATGCGAATATAATGTAGCTCAAGTGTCTTAAGTTCAAAAACAATAACTCAAAATAAAAAAACCTGCTTGTAAACTTCTTCCAAACGTGGCAACTATAGCAAATATCCTTGTTATGAGCAACATCATCATCATTACAGCCCTTCACAAGTCTACTGCTGAACATAAGACTCCCCCATGGAATGCCACAAAGCACGGTTCTGAGCCACCTGCATTCATCGACTTTCTGCATATCTTACCAGGTCGTCACTCCATCTAGTGGGGGGATGACCTACACTTCGACCGCCGGTACGAGGCCGCCAATCGAGAATCTTTTATCCCCATCGGTTGTTGTTTCTGCGAGCTTATGATCATAATGAATGGTAATAATTACGTGTAATTATACTATGAATTAAAATGACTCGCGCGGGCTGTAAATGACTGAAAGTGTAGCAGAATGGGGCATTTGATTCGCCCAACGAACACACTTTTTAATACTTACAGCGTTCTGTTAATGGAGATTCCCAGATGTAAGTCAAATAAAGGGCTAAGATTCAAATAATCAAAAATCTAAAAATTGTCAACCCTAATTTTCAGGGTTTTTAAAATTGTATATGTAGGCGCATCTGTAAAATACCGGTTGGATTGAGAGTGAGCTAGAGGTTGCGTCACTTTAGTGGAGCGTCATATCTATGGTGGCGAGTTTGAATTGAGGGTATTTCAGGAACCCTCTTCCACTTATTTGTGCAGTATAAAATTCTTGTTAAAAAAATAAGGTGCAGAGCGCGAGAGATTCCGCATAAGTCATTCTACGAGTGAAGTCATTCTACGAGTGCTAAGATAGTACCGTGATTCTGTTCGTGGTAGTAATTCTTCTAGTTCAGGCAAGGAAGATGGTGTTGCTGAGAGGCTGTCCTGGGTTACACTGAGATAAGTAGTGTTGCTATTGGTTTGCATACTTGGGTGTTATCATGTAATTACGTACCTCACGTTACACTGATGTGTGATTGTGGCGGGGACGTATTACGGTATGGTTAAAATGTAATTCCCTATACTCAACGTATAGTGTAGCTACGCTGTTTTACTGCAAATAATGATCAATTGCGTAAGCAAGAGAGTTAAACATCCGCTCTCACACTTTTACTATTTTTAACAACAAACCTTTCCTGGGGTATTCGCGCTATTTCCTATATATACAATAACTATGTTTATCTTTAAACATTTGTAAATTTAAAAAAAATAGACACACATTCCTTTACACATTACTTTATCTGTCAAAACTTTTAAACAGGTCGTTAAAAGTTTCACATAGAAAAAATTCACGATTAACTTTACCAAAATTTGGATAGTTTATCGGATAAATAATTTTAGTCTTTTAGCTATAACGGAGGTTAAAATTAATGAAATATACTTAATTTAATTTGTTAGACGTAACCGCAACAAAATTTTAATAAGCTGTCCAGAAAGTTAGTCTGTAGTTCTAAATACAAAAGTAATTATAGATACGCTTGCGCTATATTCAAAATCCCCTGGGAAATGATTTAGACAATTAATAGAAGCAGTCACTATTTTGCAGAAATTTATTTCATAAGTATAAGAAAATTATTCGGCTAAATCTTTGTAACAGTAGTGTTTATCAATTACTTATTACTAAAACTAACACCACCACACCCAACTACACTAATACTACCGCTAACCGCACTACCCACAATATTAGTGGTCTTGGGTAAGATAAGAGGTATTAGCAATCGAACAGGTTATTGTGAGAGGAAGAAAGGTAGGAGAAGGCTCGCATATGCATATATTAAATATGCAATACACACCATTTTACCTCTACCCGCTGATCTTCCATATTCATAAAATATAATTTGGGGCGCAGGATTTTGTATCTTATCTTCATAAATGAATGTATCATATATTTTGGAGACATGCCTAATAAAGTAATAATAATATCAACAAACAATATTTACTTGCATCGCATGTGACCGAAATTCGACTAAGTATTTGTTTTGTTTGAATAACATTTTTCGTAACCTTTTTCCGTGAAGGGAAGGCAAAGGGATCTTTTCAACTTCATTTACGACTAGAACATCAAAAAGTAAATTCAACACACAAAGTTGAACAAAATGTCGGATCAAAACAACTGAACGTGGACTCAGTTTGACTTCTAACTCTAAACAATACCGTACTGCTAACAATATACAACTGAATGGAGCTGACAACTGACCTTTATTCCGCACTGACAAGATATGTATACATAAAATAGTTACCTATACTTACTGTGA
The DNA here is from genome assembly GCA_033319125.1 of Parnassius glacialis. Classification (NCBI taxonomy): domain Eukaryota; kingdom Metazoa; phylum Arthropoda; class Insecta; order Lepidoptera; family Papilionidae; genus Parnassius; species Parnassius glacialis. The sequence continues at coordinate 47,256,496 of JAVANC010000010.1, forward strand.
AGCATATCTACGGTTAATGTGTAAGGAGCGATTTAAATATAAAATTATTTAAAACAAGTGATTTTACCATTTCTTATATTTACGCAAATACTATATAGACTGCTGTCTGTGACAATATCCTGGATGACCTGCCCCATTCCATCAGATTTGAAAGACCAGATCCTAGCAAAAGACCACCGATTCTCACCAAGAAGGATTCTTGAGGCAATTGAAATAAAAATATTAATTTAATAAAGAAGGTTCCGGGTACTATTAGCTGCTTAGGATAAAAAAACACACATAAAAAAAAAACAAAAAAAAACATACACTCGAATTGAGTACCGTCTCCTTTTTGGAAGTCGGCAGATAAAACTCAAAATCCAAACCACTGCAAGAGGTTTAAAAAATATGCATTATTCTTAAAGATGAAGGAATAATGTTTTCGCCGTTATCTTTAAATATAAACTATACCTTATACCTTACTGATTTATGGATGAGAACTTTAACAATCGACTTACCGTTACAGTAACCGTTACAGCCTACAGCGTGCGGCCTTTTAGGCCGCGAGCCCTGTATCAGATAAAGCTGTAAGATCCGTATAGACTAACATTGGACTAACAGCACTTTCATAACAGAAAATAGATGTTACGGCTTCTCAAAATCCACTGCTGACCATAGGCCTCCCCTATAGCTTGCCTCATAGGGGGGATATTTGCCATAGTTGCCAGACTTGGCAAGCGGTGATATAATAAATATTTTAGCTACAATATTTCTAACGAAGTGCGTTGCGCTATTTTGAAACTAAAGATTTATTTTTTATATTTTATTTTATTAAACTATCCGTGCAATAAAATAAAATGATGTGTCTTACCTAGTTTAAAGAGCATCTCTCCCCCCCCCCCCACACACTTGTGTGCATTTTACCCCGTCATTACTAATACCAGTACCACTACTCCCAACACCACTTCACTAGTAAAGATACACCACCGTCGATAGTTCGACAAGTTTTTCGCCTCTAAACGAGATATCCTCAGACGAAGTAGAGACTCTTGTGAACTTGAAATTGATATACTTTTAGAGTAACTATTTTCTTCTTTTTAACAATTATACGTGCTAGTAGCGCTAATTAACAGAGGAGTATGGCTTTATACAAACACTATTTTATCAGTTTGAGCATTCTCAGAAACATTTATGTAATGAGATTTGAACCAGAATCGTATTTAACAATGACCTCGTGCTGACGTACATGTATGCATAATTATAACAGAAAAATAACTCAATTAGGCAAGTAGCTGAACTATGGTTGCATCGATATATATATATATATATATTATGTACTTTGATTGCAATTCTTAGATTATATATAAACTTATATATACTCCATGTGGGTTTGATTCTCACTTGAAAAAAGTATTTTTACTAACCACAAATTGTACTGAGTCTTAATATTTGTCGAAAACCACCATGATGCACGAGAAATTCCTAGTGAGGAGTAACAATTACGTTTGCGTATTTTTTGAATTACCTTAACTTTTTATTTAAATTATAGAATAAAAAACTTAACTAGGTACTTATGTTTTAATAGTCGACTTAAAAAAGGAGGAAGTTTACAATTTGACTCTACGTTTTTCTTTTTTACTTTTTGACTGTATCTTCGGTATCTATCGGTATGTGTTACGTGATATCTTCGTCAATTAGTAATGAAAATGAACGTTTGCTTGTCCCTTGTTTTTTTTTTATACGAGAGGAGGCAAACGAGAATGCGGCTCACCAGATGGTAAGTGACTACCGCCGCCCATGAACAACCGCAACACCAGGGGAATTGCAGATGCGTTGCCGGCATTTTAAAAAGGACTAGGCTCTTTTCTTGAAGGTACCTAAGTCGTATCGGTCCGGAAAAATCGTTGGTGGTAAACTATTCCACAAGGAAGTTGTGCGAGGAAGAAAACATCTTCTAAATCACACAGTAGTGGACCGCCAATCATCCAGATGGTGTGGATGGTATCGGGAGTTCTGCCCCGATGTGCGTTCGTGAAATTTGGCGGCTGAGATTAATCGGAACAATTCCTCAGAGCACTCCCCGTGGTAAATGCGAAAGAAAATGCAAAGAGATGCAACATCTCTTCCCAGCGCCAATGAGTCGAGCCGATCGGAAAGGACTCGGTTGTCGACGATTCGCGCCGCTCTGCGCTGGATGCGGTCAAGTGGAAGGAGCTGGCACTGGGGAGCCCCTGTCCAGAGATGGGAACAGTATTCCATGTGAGGCCGAACCTGCGCCTTGTAAAGTTGCAGGCGGTGTGCCGGCATGAAATACTGTCCCGCTCTGCTGAGCACGCCAAGCTTTTTAGAGGCCAATTTGGCCTTGTCTTCCAAGTAACCTGCTAAAACTGCACGTCACTCGATATGTCGACGCCGAGGATTCCGATACTGGCTGAGGCAACCAGGGGAGTGCCTTGAAACTGAGGAGATACGACAAAGGGGTTCTTTTTAGCGGTAAACGCGCAAACTTGTGTCTTCTGAGGATTAAACTGGACTAGATTTAGTCGCCCCCAGTTCGAGACTTTGTCTAGCAAAGACTCGACTTCAGACACAAGTTTGTTCCGGTACTCGGAGACGTTTTCCTGAGAAATATTAGCACGGCCGATGTATAGAGCATCACCAGTGCTGTCATCCGCATAGCAATGAATGTTACCAGTTAGCAACATATCATTGATATGCAGAAGAAACAGCGTTGGTGATAGCACACAGCCTTGTGGAACACCAGCGTTAATAGGCTTGTAGTCAGAACATGCACCGTCTACAACGACCTTGATGCTCCGATCTGCAAGGAAGCTGGTGATCCAATTGCATAATTTCTCGGGAAGCCCATAGGAAGGGAGCTTCGAAAGAAGCGCTTTGTGCGAAACCCGATCGAAGGCCTTCGCAATGTCCAAGCTAACGGCCAATGCCTCCCCCTCGGACTCTACTGCCTCCGCCCATCTATGAGTTAAGTAGACCAGAAGATCACCAGCTGATCGACCCCGACGAAAACCGTACTGGCTGTCACTAATCAGCTGGTGATCCTCAAGGTACCGCATGAGGTGGCAGTTTATAACGGATTCCATTATTTTAGAGAACAAGGGGGTGATGACGATAGGCCTGTAGTTGGATGGGTCTGAGCGGTCGCCTTTTTAGGGATCGGGTGGAAAAAAGCTGTCTTCCATGATTTCGGGACTACGCCTAGGGAGAAGGAGTACCGGAAAGGACGCGTTAGAACCGGTGCCGACTCCTGAGCACACGTCCTCAGCACAATTGGGGGGATTCCGTCAGGCCCACTCGACTTGTGGATGTCAAGGGAGAAGAGTGCTCTGCGAACCGAGCGCTGTGAGAACCGCACATCCGGCATGGAGCACTCACACTGCGGGATGGTCGGCGGTATGTTCCCCCCGTCATCAACAGTCGAGTTGGATGCAAAAAGGAGCCTAAAAGGTCGGCTTTCTCTTTTGCGTCGTGGGCCAGTGAGTCGTCCTCCCTGTGCAGAGATGGTAGTGATGGCTTACAGAAATTCCCTTGGACAGCCTTGGCGAGAGACCAGAATGCACGGGTTCCCGAAGGAAGGCGAACTAGGTTCTCGCCAATTCTGCCTATGTGCTCTGACTTTGCCTTGGCAATAACTCTTTTGAAGGACCTGGAGGCGAAGTTATACTTCTTTTTAAGTATGCTGGTGTTTACATCCGGAGTCACTGAAGCCGCAGCCCAGGCTTGATAACACTCCTGCTTACTGCGTAATGCAGTCTTACAGGAGCGACCGAACCGAGGCTCACACACCACATCAGTGACAGAGTCAGCAACAGCGCTGGGATCATCCGGCGAGAAGCAAACCCGCCACCATGGGTAGGAAGCAAAGACAGACCGCATTCCGTCCCAATCTGCCGACCTGTAATGCCAAACACGACGGCAACCTGCAGAACGCAACTGCAAGGGTAACGTGAGTGGCACCACACACCGGATCAGACAATGGTCCGACGAGCCGAGAGGGGCATCGACGGAAACCTGATATCCGTCCGGATGAGAGGGCAGCAGAAGGTCCAACAGGGAAGGTGTATGATCCTCAACATCTGGAATCTGCGTAGGCAATGTAACCAGTTATGTCAGACCATATGCCAAGGCAAAGTCATAAACAGATTTCCCCACATGATCGGTTAAACGTGAACCGAGCCATTCGGCGTGGTGGGCGTTAAAATCGCCAAGGATCACGATCTCTGCGGATGGGACCTGTTGTAGCAAGGAATCTGTAGCCATTATGACGTGGTCGATGAGTCGGTCTGTTTCGGCATTACCGCTATGGGACCTATAGAGGCACATGTAGATGCGCAGATGGTCGTCGCTGTCTACGCGTAGCCAAAGGATGGACAGGTCCGAATCTTCAAGTCTGCTGAGGTGTCGAGAACAGATGTCCTCTCTGACGTACACGCAAACTTCAGCCCGAGGCACAAAGGAGTTAGTCCGGCGGATACGAAGTATCAGCCGGAGAAGACACCTGCGTCTTGGTCAGAAAGAGCAAGGCCGGCTTCACCGTTACTAGATGGTAGTGGATACCATTTAGATTCGAGTGAAGTCCCCTGATGTTGCAGAAATTCACGGATAGCGTGGCAGGGGTCGCTTAGTCTTGTTGCTCAGTTTGCCCCGAGCAGTTATTGTGTTGAGCGGAATTTCGCCCTACCCCTCTCCCCCCCAGATTACGCGGGGCAGCCTGAGCACCTACGTTCAGGAGTGGAATAACATGGTCGTGGATGCTCAGCAAAGGATTCTCCAGGGGTGTTGGTCATACCTGGGATAGTCATACGTGTAATTCCGCTACCGTGTTGATGGGGGGGTGAATTGGGCCTCCGGCCACCTGCACTCGCCAGACGAAACGCAGAAGCAGACCTTCTACTTCGCCGGTATTCTGTGAGGTCGTGGTACTAATCCGGCTCGAGCCGGCCCATACGTGCAACAGCAAATGCTGCTGCGTGGCTCTACCACTGTTTGTGCATTCCTATTTCATTCTGATGATTACGATGATGAAACTTTGGCGAATTGTTTTGCGCCCGTGAATGCGTTTGACAAAAACTTTAATTTTTTTCAAAATAACTTCAAATACTCAAAAGAATAATATTATTTTTCAATCTAAAGTCAGAGCTCAGTCTGTACAGAAAATTTAAGACCCGACTTCAGAAGTTATTATGTGGAAATTAATTTATTTAAATACTTTGAAGTCGACTTTTACGTTTCATTAAAGTTATTTTTTCCTTAATTGCTTTTGAAAAGGGTATAATAACATTGTGGTTAATAGAGTTAAGGTTTTCTATTCCAGCTGTTTATAATCATTATTTTAATATTTCTTACAGCCTATCTTTGAAGTCCGCTGCTGTATTCTGCCTCCCCTATAGTTTGCTTTGAAGAGAAATGCCTATCATAGTTGCTACGCTCTAAAGGCGGGTTGTCAATCGCATGTCATGTTGGAACGTTTTAAAGAAAAGGAGACGCGTTGCTCAGTTTAAGATTTTTATTACACTACTTTTAACAGATACAATGAACTTTAATATACAAGTCGTGTGGGCTACTCTACACTACATCTCCCACCGACAAAAAAATATGCAATATTTTTAACTCTATCTTACTCTACAACCATATCAGAAAGCGAGTTGGATCACAGGTACCGTGGAGCTTATAAAGGATGGAAATGTATTCCTTGTAGAACCAACATATATTCATAATATGAAGATAGATTTCTACTACTTGCTACTGCTACTTCGTTAATCAATTGATATTTTTAACGGCTCAGTGGCGCAGTAGCTTAGCAGTGAGTTGCAGCGTCCCACGCGAAAAAAGTATTTGTATGGCCATCTATAATATAAAAATGAATCGCTGAATGTGTTGCTAAGCGCAAATCTCGAGAGCAGCTGAACCGATTTCGTTTATTCTTTTTTTATTTTTGGTTCTTACGGGGAGAAAAATTTAAAAAATTGCCTGAAAAATTCTAAAAACAACACTTTTCTATATTCACATACAAAAGATTCGTATTAATACTTAAAAGTCAATTTGAACTTTAATACCATACCATAAAGTTTAAGTGTTAGTGGAGGGGTTCCGGAAAGGCAAAACGATAGAGTGACATTAGTATCGTATAAATATTATATCGTATCGTATCGTATAAATATTTTTCAATCTTTATACGATGGAAACTTAATTTAAAATAAGTAAAAAAATAAATAAATATCATAAGTAGGTATCATAATAAGAAATCAGAAATTGCAATTTTCATTGTGTTTTTTTAGTGACTATTAAAAGAATTTTAAGTGTTTTATAATTTTTATTTTTTGACATAATGTAATTGTTGACTTATCAACTTATAATCTTACTGGCTGACCCGGTGTCCCGAATAGTAGAACAAGTATTAAAAAAAATTAAAGAATCGACTGTTAGGCGGTACGAAGTTCGCCAGGTCAACTAGTTGATAAATAAATATGTAGCAAGCTATATGGCGTACAAAATTGTTGCGGGTCTAGATGTTTGTCCCTGTGAATTTTATATTTGTAATCTGCTCCCACAATACGCGATAAAATCCTAATGTGGAGGTAACGTTTTTTTTTAAATATAAACATGTACTTAATTAGGCGACGTCAAAAAGGGATTCTAAGAAAGATTTTAACTCTATTGAACGTTGTTTTTATATGTATGTTTCGCGATATTTTCGTTAACTCTGAACCTACCTTAATGATTCTTTTTTATTGAATAGGTTTATTTCTCAAGGGTACTCTCATATAAATTTGAGGATTGTAATCTGAAGAGTGCGGTAAAAAGGGAGATAGATTTATTAATGTTTAAATTAAGACAATATTTTTGAGTTTATAATCTTCCTCAGTGATTTTGTAATTTTATGTGCGTTTATCTAAGCAGAGATAAAATCAGAAACCTAAGAAATAATTATCAGAAAATCCTTTATTTACATGTAAGAAACTTTGTTAGTCCCATCTAATGGGATACGCGCATAGAACTACGCAAGATCTTTTGATTTTCTATATAAACTATATAAACTTTAGCCAAGCATTATTGATTCACTTGCGAACGCAATTTGTGAAGTATTTGGAATCAAAGAGCCTCTGAAGTGTTTTGTACTGCTCGTATATCGCACTCTTTGTCCTCAAAAGGTTTTCCATTTGAAGTCTCACATGCCAATTGCACCCAACTTTAACACAACAAACAGCTCCTATAATGATCTTGAAACACTTGTTTCACGGCAGCATAAGGAATTTATTATTTATAACTTTATATACACACGTGGTATATAGGCGGACTTAATGCGCAAGGCATCCTACCTAGGATGTCCTACCAGTCTACCTAGGGGTGATGCAGAGATAGAATGAAATAGGTGTAGTAAAAAGTTAACATGAGAATAGTAGAAAGGTAAATTAAAATAAATAAAAATGTTGTAATACATGAAAATAAAATAAATAAGTTATATATGGTACATCACAAAAAATATATTATAAAAAAGAAAAGAACGTGACCTGAAATGTTTCGTAGTTGTTTTCAATGAATAGGTAGGGTATATTTTTTAAAGTATGTCTAAAACCACATTTTTATAGAAGTAAAGTGACAAACAACCCGTAGTCCTTAAGTGTGTTTCTAATATTAACACGATTGTTTCCAGATAAGGGCTTTAAGGAGAGCAATTATTTTTTTATAGGAAAAGGGTGACAAACGAGCACACAGTTTACCTGATGGTAAGAGGTTGCTGCGGCCCATAAACATCTACACCTATCCTCGATTATGAATCAAAATGCAGATGCGTTGTCACCCGTGGGGACTAAGATGGAATGCCTCGTTCCAGTAGAAAGGGTCTCCGACTCTCTACACTCACCACACAAAACACAGCAGCGTTAAGCTGCTTTTTTACACTGGTGTTCTGTGAGAGCGTGGTCTTTCCCCGGTCGAGCCAAACCATTCGTGCTACAACTTACTACTAATATAGGAGCATTTTGCATTGGTATCCCAATGGAAACGGGCACACATTAGGTTATAAGTCAATTTATGTATTGGGTCTAGCTTTATTTGCATGGACTCTCAATTGCAATGAAATTGAGAGTCTATGCAACGAGGCTCTTACAAAATCTTCAGACCATATGAATAACTATAAGCCTTATATGATATTAGCTGTGAATAGATTTTAATAAAAAAAGAAAAGAAAAGAACCGATTTTTATTTAGGAGATTCTTTTAAGACCGACTACGTACCTGCTATTACTCTGATGTTAGGCTTCACCGGCTCAGGGGAACACTTACCACCAGATGATCCATATGTTCATTTATTGCCTCGTTTTCCATAAAAAATGTTAAACAACTCAAAGTCTTGGGTAATATTTGTTCAAGTTGAACGAGTGAAGGAGTGGAAGTAAGAGGAAAGTGCTAATTAAATATTTATAACTAGGCGACCCCTTTAACAAGTAACGAGGCATGCCGTCTTAGTACTCCGGAGTTACAACGCATCTGCATTTTTAATTCTTAATTGAGGATAGATATAATAGGTGTATATGGGCCAAAACATCCACCTACTATAGGGCAACTTTTTTATTGTTAGTTACTCTGATGCCCAAACACTCAAAAGACTCCAATTTTAAGATACTGTTAAGTCTCGTGATGTCTCTATTACGAAAAAAACTTGGAAGTCAAAAATTGGAGTCAAACTGACTGTGACACCACTAGACATAACGACATCTTAAAATTGAGTAGTGTTCAAGTATTTGGCCATTACTTCTTCAAATGTTTTTTAAGAGCGCAGAGAACCAGAGACCCATTTTACTGGCAATTAGGCATTCCGTGTTATTCCTTAGGGGTCATAACGTGTCTAGATTTTGATTCTTAATTTAGGTATCTATCGTTAACATAGGTTTAGCGGTTAAACCGTGTAGTGGGGGTGTAAGAATATCAACTACTCCATATCGTCCTGTGTTTGTCATAAGAGGCGATAGAAAAAAAGCGAAACAGAGGATGGGCGGCAGCATCTTCCTAATAACAAGCCAACCCGTCTGACAAGCGTAGGAACTATAGCAAAATACCCTCTGGGGAGGCGTTTATTCAATAGTGGACTTTTATAGGCTGTAATGAATTACTACACAATATCATATTTGACAATATTTATTTTGTAACAAAATGGACATAGGTTTTTTTTTTGGAATCTATAGTGAAAAAAAATTCTATTCTTCAACGTGTTCGATATAGTTGTGTATCGCCAGCAACGCTAAGTCAGAAATTTGCATTTAGAAAAAACTCAAAATTAGGGGCTTTTTAGGTGGTAATAAGGCGCCAAGTATAAAAATTATGTGTTCTAAAATTTTGCTTTGCTTAAAATTTGCGTTGCTAGCAAAATGTATCGCTTGCAAGGTGGTGACGATAATAGATATATGATAAATATTAATAGCAAGGAATTAAGTGCTGCTAGTATAAGCAATGAAAAAGCGCCCCAAATAAAAATAAAGTCGATATTCAAAACAAAGCAGATGCAAAAATCAAGTTTTCTTCTTAAAATGGTAAAAGTATAGAAAATTTTAGAGCACATAATTTTTAAACTTGACACCTAATTATCACCTAAAAAGCCCTTAATTTTAAGTTTTTCTAAATGCAAATTCCTAACTTTGCCTCTCTGACCAGACACAGCTGTTCGATATAGTTACGGTCGATATCACTGACTAAGAGCTTAATAATAAAATGGGCCAGGGTTGAAATTTCTTGACTTTCGTAAGTGGCGAAAAACACTGACAAGACACGCTCGTGAAAGTCTGAAATACATTGTTCTTATTTGACGCAACAGTATTTGAGAACATCATGAAAGCGTCGTGTCGTTGACATTGAAGCGAGTGACTTGTTAGTAACCACAATAGCGGGCTCCAAAACTGATCACACTTCATAATTGAGTTTTACATTTCATATAGTATCTCTATATATTATATAATTTTCTGTACGTGTGTTTGTCACTGAACTTTTTGATTTTAATTAAATTATTTTGTGTGTGTGTGTTTTATTGGGTCCCTGGCTGGATTAGATTCATAGTTGGACACTGTAGGTGACGTTAATGACGAGATCCAAAAGTCAGGCTGGTGCAGGTTGGTGCTCAGGCTGCCCCGCGTATTCTGGGGGGGACAAAATTCCGCTCAAAACAATAACTGCTCGAGGCTAACTGAGCAACAATACCAAGGCGACCCCTGCCACGCTATCCATGAATTTCTGCAACATCAGGGGACTTTACTCGAATCTAAACGCCGTCCACCACTATCTCGAGACGGCGAAGCTGGCCTTGCTCTTTCTGACCGAGACGCAGGTATTCTCTCCGACTGATACTTCGTATCTCTCCTACTCGGGGTACAAAATGGAGCACTTTGTGCCTCGGGCTGGAGTTTGCGTTAACGTCAGAGAGGACATCTGTTCTTGACGCCTCGGCAGTCTTGAAGGTCGGACCTGTCCATCCTTTGGCTACAAATAGACAGCGACGACAATCCGCGCGTCTACGGATGCCTCTATAGGTCTCATAGCGGTAATACCAAAACAGACTGACTCATAGACCACATCCAAATGGCTACAGATTCTTTGCTACAACATATCCCATCCGCTGAGATCGTGATCCTTGGCGATTTTAACGACCATCACGCCGAATGGCTCGGTTCACGTTAAACCGATCATGCGAAGAGATCTGTTTATGACTTTGCCTTGACATATGGTCTGACACAACTGGTTACTTCGCCTACGCGGATTCTAGATGTAGAGGAGCATACACCTTCCCTGTTTGACCTTCTGCTGACCTCTCATCCGGACAGATCCTGGGCTGCGGCTTTAGCGACTCGGGACGTAAACACCAGCATGCTTAAAAAGCAATATAACTTCGCTTCCGGGTCCGGCCTTCCTTCGGGAACCCGTGCATTCTGGTCTCTCGCCAAGGCTGTCAAAGGGAATTTCTGTAAGCCATCACTAGCATCTCTGTACAGGGAAGACAACTGACTAGCCCACGCCGCAAAAGAGAGAGCCGCACTTTTACGCTACCTTTTTGCATCCAACTCGAATCTTTAGGACGGGGAGAACACACCGCCGACCATCCCACAGTATGAGTGCTCCATGCCGGATGTGCGGTTCTCACAGCGTTGGGTTTGCAAAGCACTCCTCTGGACATCCACAAGTCCAGTGGTTCTGACGGAATCCCCCAAATTGTGCTGACGACGTGTGCTCTGGAGCTGGTACCGGTTCTTACGCGTCCTTTCCGGTACCCCTTCTCTCTAGGCGTAGTCCCGAAATCATGGAAGACAGCTTTTGTCCACCTATATCCTAAAAAAAGGTTCAAAATATTGGCTCGGCCAGTGTATAGAGCATCACCAGTGCTGTCTTCCGCATAGCAATGAATGTTACCAGTTAGCAACATATCGTTGATATGCAGAAGAAACAGCGTTGGTGATAGCACACAGCCTTGTGGAACACCAGCTTTAATAGGCTTGTAGTCGGAGCATGCACCGTCTACAACGACTTTGATGCTCTGATGTGCAAGGAAGCTGGTGTTTCAATCGCACAATTTCTCGGGAAGCCCATAAGAAGGGAGCTTCGAAAAAAGCGCTTTGTGCCTAACCCGATTAAAAGGCCTTCGCAATGTCCAAACTAACGGCGAACGCCTCCACCTTGGACTCTACTGCCTCCGCCCATTTATGTGTTAAGTAAACAAGAAGATCACCATCTGAGCAATCCCTACAGAAGCCGTACAGGCGGTGACTAATCAGCTGGTGCTCTTCAAGGTACCGCATGAGCTGGCAGTTAATAGTGAACTCCATTATTTTCGAGTCCAAGGAGGTGATGGCGATAGGCCTAAGTTGGACTGATCAGAGCGGTTACGCTTTTTAGCGATCGGGTTGCACGAAAGCTGTCTTCCATGATTTCGGGTCTATGCCTAGGGGGTAGGAGTAGCCATTGCCACTTCAGCTTACTAATCCATTGAGTTATGTCTGTTACTCTGGTTCTACTGTGCATGTCCTCATTTCTAAGTTTACCACGCAGAGAAACTCCGATCATAGCCCTCTTCATAACTCTGTGAGCGACCTAGAGCTTCCTCATACGGTGAGCAGTGAAGGACAAAGTCTCAGATCCAAAGTCATCACTGGCAACACGCGCTGCCGCGCACACACTTGTATTTTATAAATCAGAAAGTACTACACAATCAATTGTAAACCTTAATCCTACAAACAGAGCGTGCATTTACCACGAACTAAACTATTTACTCCTTTAGCTATAGATAGTCTATGTTAGTGGAGCATATCACGAACTCGGTGCAAGGTACAACGGCCGTACTACATACTATTTACATTGCTTATTCAGTCACTTAGCGACTTAATTAAGTAGTGGTTAAGGAGCCATGTATTTACTGCAAAACCGTACAATCGCTGTGATATTTGAAAACAAAAATAACGTAGTAAGAGCAGGAAATATTTTACGATTTGTTGTTTTTCGAAATTTTATAGATAAATATAGTAAAATAACTATGGTAAATGATTCCATGATTTACAAAGTTTTTATTTTGGTTTTGGTTTGTACAAGAAACTACTGAACAACACGGCATTCTAATAATATTTCACGATGACGAGAACGGCTATTTGCATAGAACTTGAGCATTTTGTTTCGTAGAACGCGGACATAGACACGCCCTCTTACCACTTCTCTTTTTAATATTATAATTGACCTCTCGGTCGAAGTTGGACCCACATAGTTAGACTATTTGTCCCAGGTAAACATACTCATCAACAACTTCGAGATTGGTGTTCCAAACAACTACTGGCATAGGTGTAACATGGACATTAGACATGATCTTTGTTTTATCCATGTTCATCTTACGACCTTTCCGTTGGGAGGCACTATTGAAGTCATTGCTTAGGTCCTCCAGGGATTTCTGCCATAAGGACTATATTATCAGCAAATCAGAGGTGATTATTGTACTCGCCATTGATGTTAATACCGTATCCTTTCCAGTGCAGAAGCTTGAAAATGTCTTTAAATGCAGCGGTGAGAAGTTTCAGGAATATAACGTCACCCTGTCTTACACCTCTCTGCAATTGGATAGGTTTCGTACTCTAGTTATGTACTCGGATAGCCATCGGTACTCAGATAACCCTATTGTACAAACACTTCAGCACTTCGATACACGGACAGTCAACTTGGCATCGCTGAAGGGACTGCAGCACCGCCCAAATTTCGAACACATTCGCAAGACAAAGTGGCAGATTGTACTCCTCGGTCTTCGGTATAATTTGCCTTAGGATAGGATATGTATTTAGTCTATGGTGCCTATTCGGAAACCGTATTGTTCGAAAGGCTGGAATTCGTCGAATCTGCGTGCGAGAATATTTGTAATGACTCTCGAAAACATCATGTAGACAGCTCAGAAGGGAAATCGGTCTGTAGATCTTCAAGAGCGCCCGCGTATATATATGATATAAAATTAACCTTTCATAAAAGTTAAAGTTGACTTCAAAGAACTGAAGGAATAAAATTTTACATTCTGAAGTTGGTGCTAAGATACTTGTATAATGTATAGAAAAATTAAAGCCCCTACTTCAGAATTTGTAGTTGTTTTATTAATTTTAGGTGTTACCGTGTAGTGGCGGTGTAAGAAAATTCACTAACCCATACTATTTCGTGGGTGTAATAAGAGGCGACAGGGGGAAACGTATCAGGAGATGGGCAGCAGCGTCTTCCTAATAACGGCTAAAACTAAAAAAACTGCTGTTGCTTATCCGCTTACCAAGCGTGGCAACTATGACAAATGTCCCCCCTATGAGGCAATCTATGGGAGAGGTCTATGTTCAACAGTGGACTTTAATAGGCTGTAACGGTAGTGGTAAGTCTAATAATATTTGCGAAGAATTAAAAAAGCCACTTCTAAGCTTGTAACTTTTAAAAAGGGTCAAGAGCTATTGTCAACCGCGGGCCATTTTATTAGGATCGAATAACGGTCATACTGAATTCAACCAAATACCCACATCGCAAAATAGAAATTTGACTCACAAAAGTTATTTTAAAATTTTTAGACAAAAGATTTTTATGCATAATTCATAACTACAGATAATATGGTGGCTTTATGAATTCAATATTAAAAATGTTCGTGGAAAATTGATGTTAAGTGAATTGGAATCCATATGAATATTTTTCAGTGTCTGTTTCTATTCATGTTAGAAATAAGTAAAATTTGAGAGTGCTACGTTTAGTAATGACCATGTAGTGGTAGTAGTGGTGGTGTAGGGCTATCCTATGCCGTCCAACATTAAATATACTTTGTATCTACGACAAAGCCGAAAGAACAGACTCGGCACTTCAGGGTGTATTAGCGGCTTAAAATCTACCACTAACTGTTTCGCATCATGAGCCAAAAACATAAGGAAATGGCTCTGAGTTTGTTGCGTCCTTTTCATAGGACAGGAATGCGAAGAGGTTTCAGGAGTAAAATATAAAAAAAATTAAAAAAAATATTCAAATTAAAAAAATTCCAATAAAAAAAATCTGAATAGGGTAATAATAGGCGCTGGCAGGTGAATTTAACTGAGTAGGTATACTACTAGTGCAAATACAATCTAGTAATAATTTGACGTCTTCAAGACAAAAGTTAATAGCCCTAAACTGCTCTAAAACAGTGAGAGTTACCATCTAGAGCTTCATCACTACTTACTTTGTACTGTAGTCAATTGTAGTCAAATACTGGCAAAAAAGTGATACAATTATTATGAGTTAACTGCCACCATGTTCTCGAGGTCGTAAGAACCACTGCTGAACATAATCTAGGGTAGGTTAGGTTACGAAAAAAACATTTAGTGTATTTTTGGGTCGAGGAATTATCAGTAACAGCCCGGAGTTAGGAACTTCGCAGTGTTTCACCTCCGTGCCTCGGGAAGCACGTAAAGCCGCTGTTCCCATCGGACTATGTACATATGTAGGGTGATAGAAAGTGCAACTGTGTTTGCGCACACATTTAAGCACTATAATCCTTTCCCACGCAGATGGGTTAGTTTTTCTCGAGTTTGGCTGCCGTAACTGAAAATCGGTAAGGAGGACAATATTTAATCTGTGATACTATATGTGATTCAATCTAATTTTTCAAATAAAACAAAAGCGAATGACTTTCTGAAATGGAGTGACAAACTGGGAAGACATGCTGGAGGTCGATACATGCAAGTGGCTTAAACATAATTTTGCGACTTTCGTTAGTAGAGGCCTGTGTTCAGCAGTAGACTTTTCATTGGCTTCAATAACGTTAGTAACTTTGTCAAATTAAATAAATTTAATTTCTGATTTCGTATCTACGTACTTTATAATCCCTTAAATTTTTTCATATAATTAAAATTTATGTCAGCACGAGAGGAAACTAATAGTCGTCAAAGCTAACATTAAATTGTGTAACATATGAACATCAAATCATTCTCTCTGAAACACTGTCAAATCCTGCTCAAATGGTGTATCATTTAGTTAGTTTAATGTATAAGTAATTTAATAAATTGTTTTGTGTTATTTACTTATAAGGTACAATGGGGACTGACATGTTAAAAATAACGAAAGGCCCTTAATTAAGTAAGAATAAAATAAATTAAGTGTGTTTTAAGAAAACTTTGCAGAGTAACTAAACAATACTTTTAACGCCTTATTTTACACGACGTAATTCCAGTTCTCATTTATTGAGAAACCAGTCAACTTTAAGAACTTTACGGACATAAAAATACGACAGCTGTTTGATCAATAAACTATCCTTGTTGAAAGTTAGCCTTGCTAGCTAGAAATATCAGTATTTTTTTTAAATTTCATAGACGTATTGATTTATATATACAGTGTTCAAAGCTATAAGATATTATCAAAAGCAATCATTTACTAAATTTATAATACGAGTACATTTCGACAACTCATTACATGCAGTTTGACTTATTTTATTTGGTTACCGTAACGGATAATTTTCTTGTCAAATGTAAATATAACACTAATCGAAATTAATTTTAAGTTTAATTTATCACCGGTCCAGAAAATATTTTAAGGAAAACTCAAAAAGAAACCCTTTTAAATAAGAAACTGTTTACGTTTATGTATAATTGTACAATGAACGAACAGTCCATCTGCTTAATAATGGTTACTGTAGCCCCATGACACAAAAAGCCACTGATACTTTATCATTACTGAGAAATTATTATGGTTCTTGCTTATATAATGACTCTAACATAATATGATTCTAATTTAATGACTCCAAAGAGTAAATTTAACAACAAAAAAAAATACTAAACTTTTACAACAAAAAATATGCAAGGCTTATAAATCAGAAAGTGGGAATGTATAAAAAGGGTTATAATAATATTAAAAAAGACATGACTGATAAAAGACCCTGTCAATGAGGTGATCGCTACCTTGCTGTTTCTAATATATAAATTAATTGTTTTATATTTTATTTTATACTCGTATATATATTTTTATTGTATTATATAATAAATTATTTTTTCCAAAAAAAGTCATCTTGTTGATTCGATAAGACGGAGGTTTTTTTCCGAACCAGTGGTAAAAGCATACAATAAGTACTAGTTATAATCTATATTGAAAAAAAATTGTTCTATTGTATTCTATTCCCTTTAAGCACAATAGTGGGTGTAACACTGTCTAAAGCCAAAAATATATGTAAAAGAGGAATCAATGCTAATGTGAGTAAATTAAGCTCCTAGAATATTTAAATAAGCTTACAAAGGAAAATGCCAGATTTTCGATAGAACGTTGCCCCACCCAAAAGTGTGGTGTACATGAATATCGTATGTAACATTTTTTTCTACTTTATTATTTCATCCAATTTATATCATTTGAAGTCTCTGGAACTTGCTATTCTTTTATAACTTGAACTTTAATAATTACATTTACCTTATTTTTTGGAACAGCATTCGTTGCAGTTCATTGTAATTTTAGAATATAAATTGTCAGGCGCTAATGATATATATAAACAAGGATTTAAGAATTTAAGATTCATCATATTTTTACCTTCTTTTTACAAGGTGGGGCACGATCTGGCATTCTCCTTTTTGTCGGTGACTGACGCGTGATGATATAATTAAAATTTAATCTCAACTTTAACATCATTTACGCTAAAACGCCTCCGTTCCATGTTTTCAAAGCAGGCAGCCATAATTGTTTTAACTGTTTGTATTTGAAAGCTTGAGTCAACCTTATTGCATTAAATAAATGTTTTTGTAAAAAGGTGTCTGCGATAATAACGTAAATTATTTTTAATAAAAATCCTTTTCTGTGTTTTAAAGAAAATATCTAAACTAAATCCAGACTAAATTGTGTTTTCCATCTGTGAGATCTAAAATGTAAATATTAGATCTCACACACAGAATCATATTAATGGAGTTTTTTTTTAAATATTTTAGAACTAATAGTTAATTACATTAAGAGCAATTAAAGTTTATATTTTAATAGTGGTAGAGCCACGCGGCAGAATTGCTGTCGCATGGATGGGCCATCTCGAACCGGGGTGGTACCACGACCTCACAAAATACCAGTCTGAAGTAGAGGTTTACCTCTGTGTTTCGCTTGGTGAGTGCAGGTGGCCGGAGGTCCTTTTTACTGGAAATGAGGCATTCCATCTTAGTCCTCACGGGTGACAACGCATCTGCATTTTTATTCGCAAACGAGGATAGATGTATATGTCTATGGGCCGCAGCAACTACTTACCATCAGGTGGAATGTGTGCTCGTTTGTCACCCTTATCCTATAAAAAAAATATATGAGTCTTTTTAAATTCAGCCATAATCTTTGAAGTTATGAAGTGTCATTTCATTCAACATTTGATACGGATATCTCCATGAAATTGCGTAAGAACGGACATGAGGTAATGGTATGGTGACAATTAGATCATCTCACCAACGTGTATGTGATGATTATACCGAAAATATTTTTTTGGTTATATTAAAAGCGTTACCTCCACATTATTATTTTCTCCTTTATCGTGGAGGCAGTTTACATACATATATTGCACAAGAACAAACATCTAAACCCGGAATAATTTCTAGTAGGACATACAACTAATTATATGTCCTACTAGAAACCCCGTACGGAAGGATCCAAACGCGCGGCCCTCAGCGCCGTAACTCAATGCTAAGCCACTGCGCCACGGAGCCGTTAAAATGTCGTGCGATCGAATTCGCTACTCGGTTACTGTCATGAACCACTCCAAACACAGGCATATCAAGCTTACCAGAAGTGGCTAAAGATAATATTAATAATGTTAATAGCATTACGAGTATTTATATCAAAATAAATATTCTCCATAATATGAAAATTAGCACATATTTTACTGGTAATGAGACATGTTATCTTAATTCTCAAGGGAGATGCCGCGTTTACATTTTGATGCTCAATCAATGATAAATGTAGTCTATGGCGATGGATCAAATAATTCACATTTATCGAACAATGTTATGCTGTATAAAATAAAAGCAATATTCTAATATAGAAGTTCGCTTTTAATACGTTTGAATGTTGGTCACACCGGTATAAATTTAGAAATACTCTTTGTTTAATGCGTTAACGGCAAAAGTTGGTGTGAACTCCGATGAAACAGTGTTGTAGTTGGTTATTGTTACCTGGCTTACGACGAAACTTTTGTTTGCTAGCATGGAAGCACAAATTTGACTTTATCTTGCATAAGCTTTAGAAGCAAATGTGTATATGACGCCATTGTTCTAAGCATTCGTATTAGTTCGACCAATTAACGGAGAGCAGACCCGAACATTTGGCCCTGCGATCTTCATTTGCCTGCCAAGCTAGGTATAATTATAACAAACTTTTCTTACTTTAAAAGAGGCCCATATTAAGTAGATTGTATGGAGGCTGATGAAGATATAATAAATATAGCTGTTACATATTAATAGAAGATTTGCACACAAAAGACAATTACTGTCCACCGAGAGGACCTCTTAGCTTTTTTTGGTCTGTTCTGTGGAGCGGTGTAAGCATAAGTAAGACTTGAGCACCGCCTGTGAAATGTCTCTACTACAAAAACCAATGTACTTTGAGATTTTAATAAAAGCATAATAGTAGGGCAATCATTGAAAACATTTTGCACACTAGCACAAAATACACTTTGGGAACAATAAAACATTTTAAAACATTTAATAATAACATAAATTTAAGTAAACTGGCTTCAAGATTAGAAAATGAGATTTTTTTTAAGTCTAAGTTAGAGGAATTGATTTATTCAGTTTAGCGGCAATACTAATAGGGTCAGGACCTGACGTGAATGTCGAAATCAATGGTGAAATTTAAAACTAGTATTTCTTATGCAATGATTTATCTTAACCACATTTGATTAGGTCTTCTAGAATACAATGTAATATTTTAATTTTGATATCAATTACAAATTATTCTTATTTAAAATATTAATATCAATCGTCTAATTTTATGTTATCAACCCCTTTATTTTTGATTAATTCAATACAGCCCATCAAAAGACAACTGCTGAACATATGACATGATACCTTATAGTTGCCACAATGAGTTAAATATTTGCCATAGTTGCCACGCTTCGCAGGCTGACAGTCAACCGCAGTTTTTTAATTGTTTTGACTTGTTATCAAAAAGATGCTGCAGCCGATTTTCTGTTTCAGTTTCTCTCTTTTGCCTCTTACTACACCCACGGGATGACATGTGGTTTCTCCGCCATCACTACTATATATAGGAAACTATGCATTCATTTATAGTACATTAACGCATAATATACTTTCTTTGCTTATTTAAAAAAAATAATTTAATATGATCCAGATTATTTTTGAGTTCATTTTGTAACCGTAGATTTGAACATTTTCACCCGGAGACGAAAAACTAAAGCAAGTTGTAGAAAAGACCATCTTCCATGCCAGCCAAGATATTTAAAGTGTCTGCGTCCGCTGTAAAAATGATGGCCTCTGTCTTCTAGGATGCATAAGATATAATAATGATCGACTATTTATGTAAAGGAGAGACAATAACCAGAGATTGTTTCACATCATTAATCATAAAACTACGCGAAGAACTAAGGAATAAACGTTGAAGGAAATTGAGTGATGGAGTGCTTTTTCATCATGATGATGCCCCTTCCCATCAATCTGATGTTAAATGCGCTGCCATCCGAACTTCTGGGTTTCAGTTGAAGCAGCACCCATTATATTCTACGGACCTAGCTCCGAGTGACTTTTACCTTTTTACTAAACTAAAAAAGCACTTGCGTGGTATAAATTCGACGGCGACGATGAGATGATGTGTGCTGTAGAGGCCTTTTTCGAGACCCGGGATTAAGCCTTTTTATCCAAGAGATTCAACCAACGCTATTCAAGGTGTAGGTTTAAATAAATACACGTTTCCAAAAACCTATTGACCAACGCAGATTTATCAAGAAACTTTTATCGCAACTAAATTGTGTTCCTTACCGGTCCAGAAATATTTTTCTTACGAAAACTAAATTTACTGACGGTTAATAAATTTCCGTATATAAGGTTAATGACGTAAGATACATAAATATGTTAATAATTCAAATTCAAGCAGGATAAAGGTCACAGCAAATCAAGTTTGAATGGATCAACACCGAAAGGGTATTGTTTAGGGAGGATGGCCTAATTGCATAATATTCCATTGAAATTGGAAGTTCCATTGGATTATGTCACTACCAATATCTATACGTTACGGTCACAATGAGTATTGAACCTCCCAGAGGTTCTGAATATGTTAATGCGTATGATAGTATTAGATTAAACTTGAGAACTAAAACAGATAGTAACAAAATTGATCATACGCAATGAGTGTTCTGTACACAGTTATGAGGCAGCACAATCTTTCTGATAACAACTTAAAATAATAAAAAAGACTGCGGCTGCCAACCCACATGCCATGCGTGGAAATTATGACAAAATCCCCCCTATGAGGCAATCTATGGCGAGGCCTTTGTTTGGCAGTGGACTTTTGATAAGATGTTGTAGTGAATTAATGAAGAAAGATTTGTGGTAAAACGGCAGGTGGACACCGAAGTGAGGCCAGATTAATTTTTGGTGTGCGGAATACTACATAAGTATGTGGCAGCGCTCTCTTCGCGCCACAAAGCGGAACGCACCGAAGCCTGAATCGCGCTATCAAAGTACCGAAGTTACTGCGCTATGTATAGAAAAGCTCCGAAATAATACTGAGCGTTAATCGCTCTCTGCAGGGCTAGAGGGCATGAGCAGGAGACAATTTTCTCCCCGGGAAAGGATAAAATGCCCTTCGAGCATGGGCATACCGGCGGATATAATATCCATAGTAGATAAAATAGGAGATAGACTTAGACGTAGATAGATTTTTTGTATGAATATAAACTTAAACCCATGTCTAATGAACTAGGATAGAATTATCCCTTTGAAATGTCAAAAAACATAATATTTATCTTTCATTTTGCTCCATGCTTTGGGCGGGGGATATATGTCTACTCGTTATGTTAAACGAGCATATACTTCTCCCCGTTGCCGTGCTTTGGCATAGGGATAAGATAATTTTATCTCTTGTCAGTTATATCCACTCGGAGGATAAAATTTTGGTACCCAGCCCATGCTAGCCGTACTGGCCCGACCACCTTGCCCGGCGTGAGATCTCCCCTTTTCCATCAACGGGCAAAAGCATAAAAATATATAATTTTAAAAGAGGTTTAAATCGAGCTATTTTCTGCCTAGGATTAGAATAGAATAGAATATTTTTTATTTTAACAATTAGAAGAATGTGAAGAACAAACAAAAAACATTAATTTACAATATAATATTTAAACAATTAAGTGAAATCATTTAGATACAGCATGGTAGCGATCACTTCATACCCAGAGTCAGTCATGTATTCTTTAATATTATAATTTTATACGACTTTTGTTTAATGACAAATAAAAATTTGATGGATAGGCTAACAGAATGTACATTTTCGTAAATATAGTGAGAGGCCAAAGTTAACATAATTATATTATATTTAAATGTTTCTCTTAGAGACTGCTTCGACCTTTAGTTATAAATTGATCTTATATACTTCTCTTCTGCAAAAAAAATAGATATAATGTCAATCGTGTTATCCCACAGCAGGATTCCATATTATGAAATATAACGAAACGAATTGAGTTTTAAAACGAATCTAACTGTTTCATATAAGCGAATAATCTTTTTACACCTTATCTGCGTAGTATGCTGCAGAACAAAGTCTGTTAGCTACTTTAGATATGTAGGGGAGTTCCTTATACGACTTTCTAGCTAACCAATCCTTTTTTCATGAGAATTGCACCGCAATTGTCCACATGAACCGAGACAACATACCATACCATACCAAAGAGTCATGCGATCGTTAAAATTACTTGAACTAGTCAATTTTGTCGCAAATCACCCACGGACTAAAATAAATCTCAACGTTTGAGGCTATGAGCTTATTTTTATCTTAACAATATCCCCTCAATATCACTCAGAGGTGAATTTTCTCTACAATTGACCGCTAAACGTGAAGCTTGTACTTAAATTATTTTGTTGTGTAATGGCTCCTAAGTGGACGGTACGATAGCCTCACGTAAACACTGGGCCGAACTTGAAATATTGGAAATAAAAATCATGTATAGTTTTACTTCAAGACTGTGAAGAAATCGGATACGTAAAAAACAACGCAAAGAGCGGTTGACCTAGTTGAAAACGACCGACTGGTTGATACACCGCTGGTGTTGTGAAGTCCACAAAGACTTGTGCCAACTATTAAAATTAAATTAACAAAAAACTTCAAAAATCAGATAAGAATCGCTTGAGAAATGCTTGAGCTATTTCAAATGCTTGTTTCATAATAGGCCTTTCCTGTTGAAGGCAGGTCAGGGTATTTTACGTCCGACGTCTCTGTGACGCAGTGACTTAAGCTCTGATTTCCTAAGATTACGGTGCTGCCATACAGTGGCCGCAAAAAGACGATCGTTTTAGGATGACGACACTTGGAAAGTTCCATCACCACTGCAATTATCTTTTTCTTTATATAAAATGTCAGGACCGTATCGTATTTACTTTTATTATAAATAGCATCGTGGTTACGCACAAAATCTATTAAAATTTCGTTGCAAGCAGGGCAGTTGAAGTTGGAGCTCATTTCGTCACCGCTATTGACAAAAATGTTCGTGAACTATCCACCATCGTCAAGCAAATAGCGGCATTACTTTTTGATTTTACGTCTAGTTACGGCGTCAAATACCGCTCTTGAGGAAACCACGCTATTTTGTTTAAAATCGACAACGTTATTGTGACGTCACTTACCACTTTATTACGACCATTATGAAGCGGCACGGTAATCTTTGAAAACCAGAGCTTTAGCAATGTGTTGCGGCACTGAACGTTGTGGGTAAGAAATGTCGCATGGATCTTGTATTTTTGTGGCGTACAATCAATTCTAATCTCACGTGGTAGAGCCATGCTGCAGCTATATTAGTAGTATAGTTGAAGCACGAATGAGTCGGCTCGACCGGGTAGAACAAAGCTCTCACAGAATACCAGCGTTTCGTATGGTGAGTGTAGAGAACCGGAGACACTTTTTGCTGAAAAATAAGCATTCCATATTAGTCCTCTCGGATGACAACGCATCTGCATTTTGATTCGCAAACAATTATAGATTTACAAAAAAAACAATTATAGAATTATAGATGTCTATGGGTCACAGCAACCACTTACCATCAGGTGGACTGTGTGCTCGTTTGTCACCCTATCCTATAAAAAAAATTGTTAAGAGTCTGAATGTTTTGTCTTTATGAAATTTATGTAGTTTACATACATAAATTAAGGAAAACAATCCTAATGTGTAGGTTACTTTTAATTAAAAGAAAAGATATTTTGCCTTAAACATCACGCTTAGCAGTCGGATTGACGATTGCACTGCCAGACGTCCCTCACCTTTGGCGCTGCTGCCCGTCTCCGGTTTGGGTATTTTATGTCTGACGTAAATGAGATGTTTATAGCGCCATCTATCGAAACATAAGATTTTTCTGGTACTTCCCACAGTTACCTGGATTATGGATTCTCTTACTCCGCATGGCTAAAATAACATCTGTATTTTAATTCTCATATTATATGATTATAACATAAGCATATACATACACAGTCAGGTCATAAGTATTGTCACAAAATAAAATACATTTCTTTTAGAATGCTGGCCACAAAAAAGTTTATTGAATTCGAGTTTCGAATTGTTCATGAAAATAAAACTGTATACTTTTTAGAATTTTACTCATTTTTAAATATGGAGTGGACGCTTAAAGAAGACCGTGTTGCAGTTATTGCGTTGCATCGTTGCGGTTACGCGCCAATTCAAATTTTTGACATACTGAAAAATTTGAATATAACCAAAAGATTTGTTTATCGTACCATCAAACGATACAATGAAGACTCTAGTATAGATGACAGGTCAAGAAGTGGTCGCGCTCGGTCTGTTAGGACTCCAGCAATGATAAAAGCTGTGAAGGCGCGAATTCAAAGAAATCCCAAACGTAAGCAGAAACTGTTGGTCCTTCAGATAGGTTTAAGCAGAACCACGGTGAAAAGGGTGTTTAATGAAGACTTAGGGCTTCAGGCATATTGAAGAAAAACAGGACATTGTTTGAATGCTCGTCTAATGGACCTGAGACTGAAGAGATGCCGCGCTTTAATGAAGCCGTACGCAGGAAAAAATATCGGGAAATTCTTTTTTCGGATGAAAAAAATTTTACCGTAGAAGAGAGCTACAACAAACAAAATGATAAGGTGTACGCACACAGTAGTGAAGAAGCGAGCAACCGTACTCCGTGTGTCCAACGAGGTCATTTTCCATCCTCGCTCATGGTATGGTTGGGAGTTTCTTATTGGGGCTTAACAGAGATACAATTTTGTGAGAAAAGTGTAAAAACGAATGCAGTTGTGTATCAAAATACAGTCCTGACGACCCTTGTGGAACCTGTTTCTCATACCATGTTCAATAACATGCACTGGGTATTACAACAAAATTCGGAGCCAGCTCATAGAGCGTCTTCGCTCCAGCCGCCAGCCAGTCTTGTGTGCTCTTGCACACAAGACTGGCTGGCGGCGCGTGAAATCAACTTCATCCGGCACGAAGACTGGCCCTCCTCCAGTCCAGATTTAAATCCGTTAGATTACAAGATATGGCAACACTTGGAGGAAAAGGCGTGCTCAAAGTCTCATCCCAATTTGGAGTCACTCAAGACATCCTTGATTAAGGCAGCCGCCTATATTGACATGAACCTCGTTCGTGCTGCGATAGACGACTGGCCACACAGAAGGCCTGTATTTAAAATCACGGAGGTCGTTTTGAATAAACTTTAGTGTCATAAGAATCTATGTTTTGTTAAATTCATTTTGGTAAGTAAATGGTTACATAATGAATAAACTTGTTTCAATTATTTTATATTAAACATGTGACAGAATTTATGACCTGACTAGGTAATATCTCACAGAATACCAGCGTAAAATAGCAGCTTAACCCTGCTGTGTTTCGTATGGTGATTGTAGAGAACCGGATACCCTTTTTATTGGAAATGTAGCATTCTATCTTAGTCCTCACGGGTGACAACGCATTTTCATTTTAATTCGTAGTTGAGGATGGATGTAGATGTCTATGGGTCACAGCAACTACTTACCACCAGGTGAACTGTGTGCTTGTTTGTCACTCTTATCCTATAAAAAATAAGCATACATAGGCATCCACCCAATAGGTAAGTATGCTAAAGTGGAAATGGGCCGACGCTATAGCTCGCGTAATAAAAACCGATGGGGAAGAAAGGTATACACGAGTGGCACTGCCGAGCACGTGGTAAATCAGCACTTAAAATTAATTAATAAAAAATATTTATTTTTCAATCTGGCACTACAAACTTTCCGCTTAGATTCCTTTTGGTTTTTCTTTTTCGTTTTCAGTGTGGTTTTATTCCCACACATACTGTATAACTCGCGTGGCATTAATATCATAAATAATCGTGAAGGAAGAAACTAAAAAGGTTTTTACTGTGAACCTCTTTATATTTACGTATAACATTAGCGAGCTCTTTGTTTACTAGTTAGAACATATGTTTTTTTACTTATAGCATTAACAAGTAAACATTTTATTTTGTAAGGCTGATTAATTAGCAAATAATTCACTTGATGGCAAGTGCGTAAGTGGATGCTGTTGCCAATAGAGATTTATCCACAACTTAGAATCAAAATGTAGATTTTTTTTTAAATAATAAGGGCTATTTACCGAGCCCACAATCTACCAGATGATCCGTCGTAATTTGTTATACGACGTGCATGTAAAATAATTTTTATAAGCAACCATTTTCAGAGAAATTTACGACAATTTAAATGAAATAACTTTAAGCCGCTGTAAGCAGTCGTATGTGGTACTTTGTGCACTTTTGAAAAGATCGTATTAAGAAACGAAACATTGTTGACGTAGACAAACGTGCATGGCAGTACTATAATCGGTATTTTGCTGTATAATCAAAAATTTTCACGTTTTACAAACATTTTTACGTGGTAGAGCAATGCTACAGCTATATAGTAACATAGTTGTAGCACGAATGATTCAGCTCGACCGGGGAAAGGAACGAAGTATTCCATCTTCGTCCTCACGAATGACAACGCATCTGCATTTTGATACGTAATTGAAGATAGATGTGGATATCTATGGGCCACAGCAATGACTTACCATCACGTGAAATGTATGCTCGTTTGTCATCTTTATTCTATAAAAAAACACAAGTTTTTACGAAAGGATCACTCAGATGTCAGCCATCGCAGAGATTATGCTTCCTTAAGAGGAGAATCATGTGTCGAATTACTGACGGTATTGGTGGTAACGGCGTTGAGATTAGTGGTATGTGGGGATAGTATATGCAAATGAGGGAGCAGGCTCTTCGAACTAGGTATCAAACATTTAAATTTTTCAAGTAATTACCACTTACGTATTTACAATTTTTAACATATTCAATATTATAGATTTCTGCAAAGTAAATTATTTGAAACTCCCATAGTAAGATTTTCTTCTATATCATGGAGGCAGTTTGCATATATAAATTACACAAGGACAAACATCTAAATCAAAATCCCGAAACAATTATTTGCAGGCCATACATTCCGTGCGGAATTCTAACCCCTCTTCAGACGCGTAACTCATGCTAAGCCACTGCGTCACGGAGACGTCATGTCTCATGATCACGCCATGAGGAGCCCTACTCTATAAATTTTCTACAAAAGGTTGAACAGTATAATAAATCTTTAGACCTTAGTCAGGAAAATTCCTATTTACATTTCGGAAAAATGATTTAAGACTTACACCTTCCCTGAAGGGTGTATTGATTAATGAAAAATTAGCTTCAAGTAATAACATTCATTATTTAACAACCCGGTGGCTAGATAAGTTAAGTGCTATTAATTTAAATATATTTTTTTTAACGCAAAAAATATTTCGTTAGCTAAATATTTTTTTTTAAAATTTGCTACCGTTTCGATTTGAGATGAAACGAGATGAGACAACGTTTGGCCGGAGATGAAACGGTGAAAGAAACTCCGCAGGTATCCGGTATAGGATTAAGTAATTTCTTAAGTTAATATTACAATAGCATAGTGGAGTGGCGGTGTACGAAAATCCACTACACCATATCAACCAGTGGCCGTCAAAAGAGGCGACCGAGAGAAACAAGTTACAATGGGCAGCAGTGTCTTCTTGATACACGTAACCTCGTAACAACAAAAAAAAATTAAAAACACCATTTTTCAACCATAAAATAAAACTATAGCAAATATCCCCCTATGAGACAATCTATAGTGGTGGCCTATGTTCAGCAGTGGAATTTTGATAGGCTGTATCAATAGCACGGTGCTTTTATGTGGAATGGAAAACAATAACAGATCCTTTGGTAACCAAAGCATTTTCTACGAAGCACTCAGACAATGAACTTAAAAATTTGAAGCATTATCATACATAGCGAACCCGAGCAGACGTGTCCGTACAAGCAGCACGTGTACGCATGTGACCTACTCTTCTGCCACATGAAAGGATAGTGGAATAACCATCACACGACGCCGTCGTAATCACAGACCTTTTGAAAATCCAAAAAAAAATACTGTTTCATTATTATACAGCGAGATTATATTTTTCCTGAACTTATTTTTTATTTTTTTAAAACGTTAACCCCACTAGGCTTTTCCTCTGCATCGCGGAGACAGTTTACATACAGAAATTGCACAAGGACAAACATCGAACAATTACTTGTCCGTTATACATGTCCTTTTTCCGTGCGGGATCCGAACCTACGGCTCTCAGCGCCGCAACTAGATGTTAAGCTACTGCGCCATAGAGCCTTCACGGTGCGCATTTAACCTTCCTTGCTTGAAGTTAGTTGTAAAGGTCCATGGGCTGCAGCAGCCAGTCACCTTCATTGTGCTAGTAACGATGTATTCCACTTAACCTGTCAAGTGTAACAACGCCTCTGCATTCACGTGCTCGTAAAAATCTCTTTCTTATAAAAAGCATATGTTTATGCCCCACAGCATCCACTAAGCGTCAAGTGCTCGGTTTTCATCCTTATCCATCCATCCATTACATCCTATAAGAGTCCACTGCTCAACATAGATAGCCTTATACGAAAGATCTTGCCATAGTTGGCACGCTTGGCAGGCGGATTGCTTACCGCAAATTTGTTGTTATTTTGAATTGTTATAAGAAAGGTGCAGCTGCCCAACTCCTGTCTTAGTTTCCCTCTGTCACCTCTTTGAGACAACCAATGATACGATATAGGGCAGTGGATCCTTAATTGCATACTTATTTCTATAAATAATATTTTATTTTTATGTTGCTTCTAGTAAAATATACAATAAATATCTCATTCACTCATAAAATAAGACTGAGGATATGTTTCGTATAAATATATAGAACTGCTGCTGTGAACTAGACAAATTAATTTCCATTGTAGGATCTAGACGATTCAGAAATAGCACAGCCAACTTTAGCTCGTGCAAACAATGTGAGTGAAGACAATTCAACACGGCATTGTTATTTGTTCTCTGAGATTACAAAATACTGTGTAATGTGCAGTGGATTTAGAACGCACATAATAATTTTTTCATAAAAACATGTCACAAACGAACTGACACTTCACCTGACGGTAAGTGGCTCGTGCAGCCCATGGGCACAGATTAAAGAAGACCAGAGGGGAAGCTTTCTAAGAACGTCGAAAATCTATACCTATTCTGATAGGGTTATCACCTGACGCATGTGAAAATTTTAAGGAAAAAATAAAAATCTTATATTGAATAAAATAACATGTGTATTCATTGTAACTTAAGTTTATTTAATAACATGTCTGTTATTTGTAATTAAAATTGAAACTGCAAAAATTGTATATTTTGCTTATTTTCATGCTTAGCTTCACATTACATATACATATCTAAATTTCTATCAATATCATTTTCGTAAGACAACGTATTCAAAAGTACAAAAAATCAGATGGTACCTATTAGTAATGACTGTGATGATGGTAGTGGGCAGTGGCGGTGTTGATACACCACCACCACCAATGTTACTACCAGGATGATGGTGGCGGTAGTAAAGGCTGTGGTGGTGATGCTGGTCGTGGTGTTAGTGCCAGTGGCGGTCCGGTATCCATCACCACCACCACTAATGATACTACCAGCACCACCACAATCACTAATGGTGTCCATTACCACCGCTACCAACACCGCACGATCAGCACCACTGTCCACCATCACCATCACCAGCACTTCTACCACTAACACTAACTGCACCACTGTCTGGCTATTGTATTATTTTCTCTCGAATTTTTGATACATACTGTACAATTTAGGCATTTACCTTATACGAACTCTAATTATCTAATATAAATATATACTTATAAATCTATAATGTCTTATTTTACAGTACACAATCTCTAAACTTCTCTAATTGTAAAAAAAAATAATAGATTTTTTGATCTATAAAATCACGAAATATTATTCGCCTATTTATTTCAATGCGCGTGACCAACAGCCCTTTCATTTACACTCTGACTGGGCCAGCGCAAACCGGTTTATACCTCGACGGAGCGTCGGTGAACCTGTCAGTGAGAGCTCACGCACACATCGCTGCGCTATGTGTGGGTGTACCCGTAGCGAGACGTTTGTATGTAGCTTCCCCTCTGGTCGGTTTCTTAACTTTCTTTACTTATGTGCCATGGGCATCTACAACTAACCGTAGAAGGTTACAAATGCATTGTCACTACTAAGACTAAGATGGAATGCCTCGCAACCTGTGATATACACGCACTCCTATTAGATACTGAGCGGTCCTCTAGGCAGAGACTTACCCCTACCACGTAATATTTTTTTTATTTTGTTTAAAACTTACCTAAATTGCTTAATTTAATCTTTAATGTTGTTTAATGTTTAAAATTATTTAAAAATCTCAAAAAAATCTTTTATGGCCAGATACTTTTTATCATGGTCACTTTGACTTAAAGTGATAGAGACAACACGAGACTTAACGTCTTAAAATTGAGCAGCGTTTAAGTATTTAGGCATATAAGCCTAGCATATTTATGTAATATGTCGTTTATAGTATCAAAATATTAAATGAGCCTAAATCATCTCAAAACATTTTCCATATCCTTCATATTTTATTATGTTTAAACCAAAAGCAATTCTGATTAACATTTTAATTAAACATGCTAACATCTTAAACAACGACATAACCAATATTTTACCTGAAAAACTATTAAAAAAGTTGAAAATGTTTTACGTAACTTACATATTACGAAAGTTTAATAAAGTAACTCACAAGCTTTATTCATTACAAGTTAAACTTAGTAAATAAGCAAACAATCCTTTGAGATATCGATACGCATACTTTTCTCTGAAGGTTCTTTTCTTTACACGAGGGATATGTGTTCGTTTCAAGTTATATAGCGTACTTGAGGGTAATATGGTCATATGAATAATATGGCCTCTTTATTATAACTCAAAAACTACAGCTTTATTTGCATAGATGGTTTTGTGATACTATAGCTCTTGATTATTCAATCTAATAATAAAAGGTCAGAAGAACGCTGCTTTATCGACGCCATTATGACAATATAGTAAATATGATCATTAACTGTGTTTTAGAAGTTAATTTTCGAAGTGTTCCTCGTTAATGCCAAAGTTTTTTTACTATTTTTTTCTTAATATAAATATTAGTATTATTATATATGCAGTGGCCTTTTTATAGGCTGTAATGAATGAATGAATGAATTTGTTTTATAGGATAAGGGTGACATGCTAGCACATGATCCACTTGATGGTAAGTAGTTGCTGCATCCTAGTTTGCGAATAAAATGCAGATGCGTTGTCACCCGTGAAAACTAAGATGGAATGCCCCTTTTTCAGTAAAAAGGGTCTCTGATTCTCTTCACTCACCAATCGAAACACAACAGCATTAAGCTGCCATTTTACGCTGGTATTCTGTGAGAGCGTGGTCCTTCTCCAGACGAGCTACACGAGCACGACCCTTCGTGCTACAACTATATTATTAATATAGCTGTAGCATGGGTCTACCACGTATAAACTGTGTCATCTACATCTATAATCGATTAAGTATTAAAACGCAGATGCGTTGTTACCCTGAGACCTAAGATAGACTGCCTCGTTTCTAGTAAAAAGAATCTCCGGTTCTCTACACTCACCATACGAAACACAGCAGCATTGAGATGATATTTCAGTCTAGTATTCTGGGAACTGCAACCATAATTTAGCTGCAGCATGACCACGTATAAAACGTATTAAATGTACTGTTAACATATTTTCATTCTTAATCGAGAATAGGTGTAGTGTCTTTGGGCCTTAGGCCACTTACAATCAGGTGGACTATGTGAAGTACCATCCTTTTTCACCCTTATTACTTAATAAAAAAATATATCTCGAAAACAAAAACATTACATTTTCAATGCAAATTATAAATTTACGAACATGAATGTTAGTTGCATCCTATTTTCTTAGGGTTAATACATCAATATGTCGTGTAATTTTCTACACATAAATAGCTTACTAACCAGATTCACAGGAAATTGCTCACTCGCTAAGGCGCTTCCTAGCCGAAAAGCAAATAGTTTCCCTGCATAATAACGTTTCTGTATTAAGGCATAACTTTTATGTGAACATCTGAGTAAATACAACAAGTTTATTTTTATTTTCTGCAGATTTATTACACACTTGATGCTATGTGCTTGATTATCACCCTTATTCCATAAAAAATCTCTCCCAGAATTTGTCAGAAAGACACCTACCTCACATTATAACATCCATCCTATCTAATGGTTTATATCAAAACACGGTAGCGTAGATTTAACCTTCAACATTATCTTCAATTTTTAGGACCTTTTTCCATGAAAACAGCTAATACGGTAAGATAGAGCACGACCCTTCTCTCTTTGCAATCTAAATCTATTAATTTTCGTAATGTTATCTAAAAACTTTAAAACCCTAATTATTTCTTACATATTATTTAGTATTTTGTTTCGTAAGAGGTGACTTTGGTTTATACAACGAGATCTCGTGGCTAGCGAGAGATGACAGTATAACCACAAAATAAATAATAGTTAAAAGAACAGAAGGATCACTCTCTGATAGCAAACTTGCGACTTTAAATTTAGTTACATCGTCGCTAATGTTCATAATACTTTGCACGCCTCGGAAGTGACCCTTGTTATGTTATAGGTTCTATTATTGTATTATATACTATTTACTTTATATTATAAGTCCTCTATACTCCTATATTGTTATTCTTATATTAATTACATTGTTTACCTAGAAACCAAACTAATTAGATTGTAATATTTAATACTGAGGGCTTCCGACTGCCGTAGGGATCGGATGCAATTCGCATCGCTAGTGACTTGTGGACTACTGGTGGACAGCCGGTGTACGGGTTGTCGACTGGTGTACTGCTGGTGGACAGCCGGGTGATAACTGGTGACTGGTTGTCAATTCGGTTGTCATCTGGTGGACAGTCGGTGGACAGATGGTGGACAACCAGTGTTAAGTGATTAAAGAGTGGACAATTTGTGGACTATCGGCGGACAACCGGTGTATGGGTTGGTGGACTAACAGTGGACAATAAGTGTACATTAAGTTGATGACAGCGAATTGTGATAAGAGCTATGTTGTCTATATAGCGATAAATGTGACAAAATTAACAAGTGACAGTGAGAGAGAGAGGGCGCTACTGAGCCATGATAAACATCGGTTCCGTATTTAGTGTAATATAAAAATAAAAACAAGTGATATTTGACATTAAAAACAAGTGGAGTGGAATAATAAACAAGTGACTATCGAAAAACATTGTGGACAAGGTCCGAAAACAGTGAATAGCAAACTATTACAAGTGCAAAACAGTGAAGTGAAAAAGACCTCAAAACTAAACTATTAACAATATTTCCCACATTAGATTGTCAACAGTAGTCTAAAAACAAATGAACGAAGTGCAAAACTATAATTTACATTATTCAAGTGCAAAACTTACAAAACACAATTAAATTAGGCATGATTTTGCATTTTTGATCAATAAAACAGTGCCATCTAGAGAAAATACTCAAAACTATAAAGACTATCACGCACCAAACAACTGTCCCGTCCTCTAGTTCCTAATCGAGCCAGCAGAGGACAGCACAAGTTGCAAAACGACAAAAAAATATTCACAACACTATATTATCGTAAAATATATCCAACAAATATGGAGGAAGTAATGAATATGCTTAGAAAAATTGAAAATGAGCTGAATGAACAAAAAGCAACAATTGTGCAATCAGCTGACAAAGTTACGGAACAAGTTACGCAAAATATAAACTCCATATTGGAGGAAAAGTTCAAAGCAATAGATATAAAATACGAAAACCTTAAAGAGAAGCTGGAAAACCAGGAAAAAAGATTATACTTTTTAGAAAAACAGTCAAGACAGAGGAACATCGTTATTTTTGGCTTAGCGGAAACTGATACATCATATGCAAATTTAGAAAAAACCGTATTAAGTTTCATAAATCAATACTTCTCTGTAGGACTAGAACACAGAGATATACAAGAAACTAGGAGAATAGGGAAGAAAGGAGAAAAACCACGGCCGATTACCGTAACGTTTACTTCATTGGGCACGAAAATAGAAATCTTTAAACACAGGAGAGTATTGAAAGATACCACTTATTACATAAAAGAAGACTTTCCACAACATATTTTAGAAAAAAGAAGGGAACTGCAAGAGCAAGCAAAAATTGAAAAAGAGAAAGGAAACTCCGCCACTATCAAGTACGATAAACTGATAATACACTACAAAAATGCAAATACATCAGGCAACAAGAAAAGAACTCTACCAACATCACCAAACTACAATGATTTTACGCAACCAGAACCAAAGACACAAGCTAATAAAAAGAACAAAACTCAAACAGGACTACGAAGACCGTCGAGTTTATCAGAGGGAGTTATGAAACCAGGAATACTTAGTTTCCTAACAACTAAAAACCAAACCACCAACAACCAAAATAACCTACCATACGACCAAACAAACAAAAATAACGAACAATAACAATTACAGCCCTCTCTCACGGAAAACACACCACAAATAATAACAAACACTAAACCACATCTTCCAAGCCGGCTGGTCCCCGTGGAAGATTACGACCGAAACCCTCCAGAGGAAACATTAGCAGGTTCGTCAAAGACTACTAAAAACAAGTATCATAACCACCTATATATATCGACCTACAACGTTAAATCCCTATCGACTTATTCACGACTACTGGAACTAACAGAATCATTAAAAAACGTAAAGTACTATATTATTGGTCTCTCAGAAGTCAGAAAACTCGGTAATAAAATAGAAGAACATGATGAGTTTATTTTCTACCACATTGGAGAAACGCCGGGATTATATGGAGTAGGCTTTATTGTCAAAAAACAGCTGAAAAAATACATAAAAAGTTTCAATGGACTGTCAGAAAGAGTGGCCCTGCTAAGAATGCATACCAACAATTTAGACTTAAGCATCATTCAAGTTTACGCCCCAACAGAGGCCTCGAAGGAAGAAGAACTAGAGCTATTCTACAGTACTGTCGACAAAGCCATACAACTTTCAGGAAATAATATAATAGTCATGGGTGACTTTAACGCCAAAATTGGTCAACCCAAACCAAACGAAACCATTACGGGAAGTTACGGCTATGGTAATAGAAACTGAGGAGACAGACTCATCGAGTTTGCGTACGAGAACAATCTAGCTATTATGAATACTTTTTTCAAAAAGAACAACAAACAGAGATGGACTTGGAAATCACCCGATGACTCTGGAGGAGGCCTTTACCCTCCGTTGAGAGGGGTTCTTGCAATTGTACAAAAACAAAAAAAAAACTTTCATTATGCATTGTTATAATTGTCTAAGACAACTACTAGAAGTAAGAAGATAAATTATCTTGTTCTATATTATTCTATTACATATCTATATATCAAAATTAAGTATATTCCTTACTAAATAAACGTTATATTCCTAACTATTAAAAGTAATATATACCAAAATACTAAGTTTTTTTTTGTAACACTAGATTAATATTTTTTTTTTTTGCATGCACACTGTTTTAAAATTGTAAATTTCTACTTTGAAGCAAGAAATAAAAGGCTTTTTTATTTTTATTTTTATTTTTATTTATTTATTTATTTATTTAAATACTAATGTTTACTGTTCCAAAATTACCATCCTTAATTGTATCTTAGAATAAGTTAACGATAAACACAAACAAGCATAATGTTATTCCCTTATCTCTACCCCTACCTCCTAGCTTCCCACGATCCTACACTATAAAAACCAAGTCCTTCGATCCCACAACACAATTCTATTTCCAAACTCTCTGACTCAACTTCAATATTTTAAGTTAGTTTATATTATAGTTAAATTAATTAAATAAATTTATTTTTAAAAGAGTTTTAATCTCTACCACATAACAAATTTGGCGCAGTCGGTAGGATCTCGCGTGATTCATTCGATTAAATCGCGTAAAGACGAAGTGAACGTACCAAATTCGACGGGACAGCATCGCCCAACAAGAAAACAACGTACGGTAGCTGAAGGCTTTTGAAGAACTTCGCCGAACCATGCAGCTCCACATTTTATTGTTATTGTGGTAAGTGACTAAACAAACAACAAACTTGAACTTGAACAAACAATCAAATTCCTATTTTCCATTTTTACCAAAATATTTTTCCTACATCTACCACCTCATTTTACATTATATTTTTTTTATATATATATAATCATACTATTCAGTCATATACTATTATATTATACTATACTATTATATCAATTATTCATATTATTGTATTGTATTACCTGTGTAAAACAAAGAACACTAAGATGGCTTTAGACATTACCATATTACTTAAATTAATTCCCTCATTCGACACAGACAATAACGACCAAGTGTATAGATTCGTTAGGTCATGCAATTCAGCTTTTGACCTTAGTTCAGCGGACCAGAAGTCAGTACTTTTAGTATACGCGTTGAACAATATTACTGGTTCGGGTGCGGCAGACGTTCACAATAAAGAACATGCTTCATGGACCGACTTAAGAACATTCCTTATCGAAAAATTCTCTTACGTCAAAACCATAGCACACCTTAATCTCGAACTGCAATCAATGTTTCAAAAACCTACAGAAACACTAACTGATATTTCCACAGAGTTGACCTTTGTCGCTCTAAAATAATAGAGAAGTTAAACGCCGAAATATGCGATAAGACATTACTAGGTCGCTTAGCCACAATGGAAGAAACGGCTCTTAACGTTTTTGTCAATGGTATTAGCTCCGATATCGGAGCAATGCTAAGAACAAAAGAATTCCCTACCCTTTGCGAAGCAGGCCGATTCGCACTTCAAGAAGACAAAATTCGTGCGATGAACAAGGCTAGGCAATCTCTATTTAAGTTAAACACAACGCGTTCACCACCTTTTTCAAAACCACCATACCATACCCATAATTACTATAATAATAATAATACAACTAAGCCTATAAATCTAACTCATCTACCATATACACAAACCACATACAATAATGCCCACACACCGCAACAAATTACAAAATTATGTAGTTATTGTAAAAATATTGGGCATAATATTACAGAATGCCGTAAAAGAACTTATAATAATAATATAAGAAACAATCAAGCCCAACGCGCACTTCCTGCGCCTCCTATCCCAGTAAATCATTTAAACTGCCAAGCGACCAACGAGATGAGCAACTCGTTGGAAATCGCTTCAGTATCCTGCTCACCGATCCCGACTCAAGACATCGAGAACCTGCAGATATGAACTCTAGCAACTCCAACCCTATTTCTCAAAGACGTCCTCGACCGCCGAACCATCGAGATCACACAACGCAAACAAACAGCGTACCTTCTAAATTACCGCTTAAGTGTCAGACAGAGTTGAAAAATGTGTCTACACAAACTAACGACTTAAGTACTACATCACATACACATCACTCAATATTCAAAAATGCCAGTTCTCAAACGGAAACCTACGAACAGGGTAACCAGCCCCAAACCCTTGGTTTTCCAAAACATGCTATTCCTTCTACATCCACTGACTCTATTACTACTATCTCTACTAGATCTACTCTCTCTACTACACCTACTGACTCTCTCGAGACTACTAAACCTACTACGTCCACTGATTCCATCAAGAAAACTACACCTCCTATATCCACAAATTCCACTGTTTCCAATAAACCACGTTCGAAACCAAAACCTACAACTAAAAAGCTTAAATTAAAACATCCCAAATTCAAATGTTATACAAAATCTTTTGCCATATCTGCCTTAAACGATATACCACCCGATAACCTCTTACACTGTACATTTCACATAGAAGGCAAACCAGTGACATTTCTAATAGACACCGGAGCAGGAATCTCGGTAATAAAAAGGGATAAAATAGG
Source organism: Parnassius glacialis (assembly GCA_033319125.1). Taxonomy (NCBI): domain Eukaryota; kingdom Metazoa; phylum Arthropoda; class Insecta; order Lepidoptera; family Papilionidae; genus Parnassius; species Parnassius glacialis. The sequence goes on from JAVANC010000010.1 coordinate 47,294,514, forward strand.
TTCGCCACCTTTAAATAAATTAAACATCGTGTCAATCGTAGGTATTTCCGGTAGCCAAAATTCAATTACAACCTCAGGCACCACCGAAAAATCTCTAGATTATTTACCTAAATATCGTTTTCATGTTGCTTCCCTTAACATTAAAGCAGACGGTATCCTAGGCAACGATTTTATGATAAAGAACAATTGCAGCATTCATATTCATTCTAAAACAATGAGAATACGTGACAGATCATACAACCTACATTATTTGAACGAAAATCCTCAAAATATAATCGACCCTAATAACCAGTTCCTTTCTAGCCGTTCCGAGAGTGTAATTATGTGTAGAACAAATAATATAAATTCCGGGACAGCAATAGTCGAAAAACCAATAATAGATAACGGTATTGTTATTCCCAACGCATTAGTTGAAGTCAAAAACAACTCATTTGTTATTACTTGTGTAAATACAAACAAATCCGATAAAGTAATTAGCATTCCCAACATCGAAGTTCAACCTTATCAACCAAATCAACAAACTAACAACATTAATAAACACTCAATTAATAATCTTAATCACACATCCGACACCGATAGACAAAAGCAAGTACTCAACCTCATTAGACGCGAACGTTTAAACAAAGAAGAATCGAACTCATTAGATAAAATTGTCTTCAAATACCCCGACATATTTTTCATCGAAGGCGACTCCCTTACATTTAGCAATCATACAAAACATCAAATACCTACCACTACTGACATTCCAATTCACACGAAAACCTATCGCTTTCCTCATGTACACGAACAAGAAGTAAAATCACAAGTCCAAAAGATGTTAGACCAAGACATTATCAGACCTAGTTCATCTCCTTGGAGTAGCCCCATCTGGGTTGTTCCTAAGAAACTAGACGCATCTGGGAAACAGAAATGGCGATTAGTTATTGATTACCGCAAGTTAAATGAAGTCACAGTAGGAGACAGTTATCCTCTTCCTAATATCACAGATATTCTAGACAAATTAGGTCATTCTCAATATTTTACCACATTAGATCTTGCCTCAGGTTTTCATCAGCTAGAAGTTGATCAAAAAGATATACCTAAGACGGCATTTAGTACACCATATGGCCATTACGAATATAAAAGATGCCATTTGGTTTAAAAAACGTACCAGCGACATTTCAGCGTGTAATGGACTCCGTTTTGTATGGCTTACAAGGTGAAAGATGTTTCGTTTACCTCGACTACATAGTTGTCTTTGCTTCCAGCCTTCAAGAGCATGAACAAAAAGTTGAAGAAGTCTTTTCTAGACTTAGAAAATATCAATTAAAGATTCAACCAGACAAATGCGAATTTCTTAGACGCGAAGTTGCTTATCTTGGCCATATCATTTCGAACGAAGGCGTTAAGCCGAACCCCGATAAAATTCGGGCAGTTCAAGAATTCCCTATTCCTAAATCATGTAGAGATATAAAGGCATTTCTAGGCCTTACAGGATACTATCGTCGGTTTATTCCTAATTTCAGCAAACTTACTAAACCTTTAACTAGCCTTCTTAAAAAGGACACTACCTTCATATGGGGTGAAACCTAACAACAATCCTTCAATGAATGCAAACATCTTCTTACTAACCCTCCCATCTTACAATATCCAAACTTCACGAAAGAATTCATACTGACCACCGACGCTTCTATAAACGCCCTAGGTGCTGTGCAAGGCGAAATAGGCAAGGACTTGCCTATAGCATATGCATCTCGGACACTAAATAAAGCGGAATCAAACTATTCCACTATCGAAAGAGAGTTATTAGCTATCGTTTGGGCAGTTAAACATTTTAGACCATATTTGTTTGGTAGAAAATTTAAAATTGTAACTGACCACAAACCGCTAACATGGCTTTTCTCGATAAAGGACCCTGGTAGTCGGTTAGTTCGATGGCGACTTAAACTCGAAGAATACGAATATGAAATAGTATATAAGGCAGGTAAGAACAACACTAATGCAGATGCTCTCTCACGCCCGCCTATTCTCCACACGAACATAAATCATCCCACAAAAAGCGACAAAAACACACATCTCGACCCAAACACTTCGGAAGACTATTTACAATTAAACTTTCAACACTACTTAGAAATCGACTCTCACACTTTTAATACTCCAAATCTCCATATTTCCCCAGACTGCCTCTTAAACGAACGTCACAAAAACATTCTTATCCCAATCTCGTGTCAACTTTCCGATAAAAATACCCTTTTCAAACAAGCAATTTCCACTTGCTCTCAAGTGGACCCATTTTTAAGTAAACCCAGAACACTTTACGAAACTGATTTATTAGTTTCAGATAAGAAACAAAATATTATATTTGGCTGTTCGAGACCCACTCACTTCGATCCTTGGGATTCTGAGAGCTATTTTAAAGTATTACTCGCTTGTCTACAAAACCATAAATCAAAATCACTTTACGTTCCGGACTTAAAAAACGACCCCACTTGTAAACTTAAAGGAAACGAACAATTACACATAACAGCTTATTTAGCCGACCTTTACGAATGCAAGATCACCATATGTGAAAATAAAGTTAAAACTTCAGCTCCAGAAGAAATAGAATCAATCCTTAAAACCTTCCATGATGATCCCTTATCAGGACATCGTGGCATTATCGAAACGACACACAAAATACGATCTGAATATTTCTGGAAAGGAATGACCGATACTATTAAAAATTATATAGATAATTGCCAAATATGTCAACGAAACAAAATTCAACGTAAGACATATAAAGCTCCCATGGTTATTCCTTCTTCTTCCACTGAACCTTTTGAACGTGTAACTATTGACTTAGTCTCTTACTCAGATATAACTAACGACTTTAATAAATACATACTTACACTACAAGATGACTTGACTCGTTTCGTTCAAGCATACCCTATTCAAGATAAACAAGCAACAACAGTAGCCAAATCTATTCTAAATTTCTGTCAACATTACGGCGTACCTAAACGATTCCATTCCGATCAAGGTACAGAATTTCTAAATAGCGTAATCAAACAATTGATGAAATTACTAGGATCCACTCACACAGTTAGTACCGCATATCACCCTCAGACTAACGGTTCTTTAGTACGATTCCACGCAACATTACGCGACCACATCCGAATGTACCACAAACGTAACCAATCTAATTGGGATCAAATCGTACCATTCGCCGTTATGTGCCATAACACATCAATAAATCAATCCACAAAATTCACACCACACGAATTACTCTTTGGCTACAAACCGCGTTCGCTTTATTCTCTAAAAGCTAATGACGACTATACATGTCATGACTACCTAAGAGATTTAAACGAAAGACTCAAAATATCCCGTGACGTAGCTCGCCAAAACGTTGAATCAATGAAAGAAAAGGCAAAAGAGCGATATGACAGTAATATTAAAAATATAGCCAAATTTAACGTAGGTGATAAAGTTATGCTCAAAGTCCCAAGTCCAAACAACTTAAATAGCCTTTGGGACGGCCCTCATGTTATTGTTAGAATAGGTTTTAATGAAAATTATGTTATACAAAAATCTGGAAAAAACCAATTAGTACATGCGAATTGTTTAAGACCATTGCATGACTTCACTCCATCATCATAACATTTACTCTAAGACTAGATCGTAATTATTCATAAAATATTTAACTTTATTTCTATTGCAGGGTGGCTCAAATAATGGCACACCCTAACCCCTTAAACAATAAGACCCTTAGTTTAAATGAAAATCTTTTAAATTTTATAAACAACCCATATATTAATTTTACAATTTGTTCTATTATTAAATTATTACTTTACATCATTTTATACAAAGTTGTCTTATTTTCTAAGAATTATTATATAACTAAATTTAAAGGAAATCAAAACAATTAACTAGGATTATTCTAATTTTCAGGTACTCCACAACTTTTGTTGATGGGGATACCCACATAAAACCCATTCCCTCTAATTCTGGACTCTATTTCGAAAACAATGATGAAATACTAATATCTGAAAATTCCTGGAAACTTATCATGTATCGTAACTTTGAACCTTTATTCCTAGCTCGCAACTCTATCAAAAGACTCGTAAATAACTACCAATCTCTTATCGCTACACATTCAAATTTACCCACCGTTATCACTACTAGTTCAATTATAAAAATAAACGTAAACAGAATAGACTCTAGACTCGATGAACTTAATTCTTACACTTATAACAAGCGATCCAAACGTGAAATGCTAGACGGCTTAGGTTCAGTTTTGAAATGGCTCATTAGTGTTCCAGACGCAAAAGATGCTAAACATTATAACGAATGCATTGAACAGCTAGAGAAACAACAAATATCTACTAATGATATTCTAAAACAGCAATTACAAATTATTTCTTCAACAATCACAAATTTTAATGAAACAGTACATAAAATCTCTTATGATGAATATGTTATTAATGAAAATATTAACAAGATAAATTTATATTTCGCCTCCACAAACAAACTTATATTTAATTTAACTATCCTTGAAGAAATATCGACCATTTCAATTCAAATTCTTGAAGCCATAGTTTCTTTAGAACGAGATATTGACGATGTCACCACAAGTATACTTTTTATTAAATCGAATGCAATACACCCGTCAATAATATCAACTATGCGCCTACACAAAGAATTACTGTCTTCTAATCCCGCTAGGCTCAACAAAAACTTAGTTGCCCCAATAACATTACCTAATATACACAAAATTCTCGAATCTGCCTCTATTACTTCCTATATTTATATGAATAAAATTATATATATCTTAGAATTCCCTTTAGTTAAAAACGAAAAATTTATGTTATACCATTTATATTCTATCCCTATGCTACATCCTGACTCCTCCTTATATTCCACTATCCTTCCCGAACAAACATACCTTGCCATGAGTACCACTAGACAACAATACGTCGTTATGAGCTCACTGGACAAATGCAAAGACTTTGCAACGAAATCCAAAGTCTGCAGGGATCTTCTTATCTACAACATCAACACCAGACCTATATGCGAAGTTGTCATCCTAACAACAACGAGTCAACAAGTTCCTGAAGTTTGTGATATTACTACATTTTCAGCACATATCAATACTTTTCAAGCTCTTAAAATCAACAACTGGATATACATACTCCAACGCAAGACTCCGTATACCTTAGAGTGCGAAAGCAAAACAACTCACGGCGAAATCTCTGAAGCAGGTATCATCACTCTAGAACAAGGATGTAAAATGTACACCGCGTTTGTTACACTCCTAGCTGAAGACACTAAAACGATCAACATCAGTCATCCTATTACTTCTGTGGATATTGAACACATTTGCCTCCCAGAAGAAATTAAACTACAACAACCAGAACTTGCACCAATCCAGCTCAACAACATCCAACTCGACTCTCTTAACTCAGTTAGAAACCAAATAAAAATACATTCAAAATTACTTAAAGAAAATAAATCTACATTCTCAGAAAAACATGCAACAAAATTTTCCATATTTGGTATGATTACTGGCATTATTATGCTAACATATTTTTGTTACAAATGTTACATGTGCTTGCCATGGAATAATAATAATAATAATAATAATAAGACACTGACATCCATTTTGAGCGCGAGAATCACTCGTCACCTGAACTTAAATCAGGTGATGTCGCGCGCTCAAAATGGATGTCGGGGCGGTGGTCGTGGAACCAAGCAACCACTCCTCATTGACGCGGTCATTGGCAAGGTGGTTAAACGCAACCGTCGGAACCTCTCCGCCGCCTGGATAGACTATAAAAAGGCATTCGACTCGGTGCCTCGTACATGGCTTAAGAGGGTCCTCGAGCTGTATAAGGTCAATTGTACAGTTCGAGACTTCCTCGGGGAGTGTATGGGGCAATGGAGTACGATCCTTTGTCATCTAGGCGAGCGGATGACGGCTGCGGAGAACCACATAAGGATAAGAAGGGGTATCTTCCAGGGCGATTGTTTGAGTCCAGTCTGGTTCTGCCTCTCTCTGAACCCTCTCAGTACCTTACTGGGGGGCTCCGGGAGGGGATTTCAGCTTCGGAGAGGAGGTACAAAAGTGACCCACCTTTTCTATATGGATGATCTCAAGTTATTCGCCTCCAGTCGCTCTCATCTTATGGAATTGCTAAACATCACTTGTGATTTTAGCAATTCTATTAGAATGGAGCTGGGGACGGATAAGTGTGCGGTCCTCCATGTAGAAGGGGGAAGAGTTGCTAACTCTGAGGGCATAGACTTATCTATGCCCATCAACATAAGGACCCTTTCCGAGGCTGAATCATACCGATACCTGGGTATGTCACAGAACATCGGTGTAGATGAGGCGGGTATGAAACAATCAGTTTGCGATGTGTTTTATGCACGCTTGACCAAAGTGCTTAACAGCCTTTTGTCCGGTGTGAATAAGACGCACGCATATAACGGTTGGGTCATGCCTGTTCTCATGTATACCTTTGGCATACTCAGGTGGACTCAGACCGAACTGAACGCTCTGGACAGAAAAGTCCGCACTATAATGACGTCCCACAGGGTGCATCATCCGCGATCGTCAGTAATGAGGCTGTACTTGCCGCGGAAGCATGGTGGACGCGGCTTTTTAAGCGCGCTTACCATGCATAATCGCGAAGTGTGCAGCCTCCGTAATTACTTTCTGACGAGAGCGGATGATCCATACTATAGGGACGTTATTTGTTGTGATAAAGGACTTACCCCTCTATCCTTAGCCAACGAGCAATGGCAAGACCCGGCAGTACAGAGCATTTCCGACCGGGAGACCGTATGGAAGGAGAAAGAGCTCCACGGGAGGTTCTAAAAGGCTCTACATGAGCCTTTCGTAGACACAGTCTCCTCCCTCCACTGGCTTCGTTTCGGTGACCTCTTTGGGGAAACCGAGGGTTTTGTCTGTGCGATACAGGATCAGGTTATTAAGACCAACAATTATCGGAGATACATCCTAAAGATGGCACCGTTGACGTCTGTCGAGCTTGTCGCCATCCCGTTGAGTCACTTAGGCATGTCATCTCCGGTTGTTCGGCGCTTTCTAACTCTGAGTATTTGCACAGGCACAACTTAGTAGCCAGGATTCTACACCAGGAGCTCGCTCTGAAATACGGTCTCGTGGATCGGAAACTGCCGTATTATAAGTACTTGCCGGAAGCCGTGCTCGAAAATGACCGCGCCAGGCTCTACTGGGACCGGGCCATCATCACGGACAGGACTATTCTTGCGAATAAGCCTGATATTGTGCTGATGGACCGGGCACAGTCAAGGATATTTTTGGTCAACATTACCATTCCTTATGACGAGAACCTCGTGAAAGCCGAAACAGATAAACTGACTAAATATTTGGACCTGGCTCACGAGGTGACCGACATGTGGGGTGGATTGCCGGCCGAAATTATACCTGTAGTCGTCTCTGCGAACGGGTTAATCCCAGTCAGCCTCTCGGGTCATCTGAGGCGACTGGGACTCCGTGACGGACCGCTCCAAGCTCAAATGCAGAAGGCGGTGCTCCTCGATACCGCCCGCATCGTCCGCCGGTTTCTTTCCCTTTCCCCCTAACCCTCGGCCGTTTGGTCTCCCCTGCCGAGGGCTTCCATCTGGTTGGGTTTTTATTTATTTATGTATTTTTAATGTATTTATTTTATTTTGTTGATATTTATGTATGTTTATCATTTTCATTTACAATTATATATTTATACAGCCCAACCAGATGAGAAAACTATATAGATACCCCTAAATAATAATAATAAAGCCTCTTTATTTTCCTTAACTTATAGAGTTTTAAACTAGATTAAATATTGGATTGTACTAAAATTATACATAGTAATATATTATGCACATGTATATAGTTAAGGCCCCTGGCGGGTATAGGCCTCCTCCAACAGTTTCCAGGTTTTTCTTGTCTTTGCTTTCTTTGTCCAGTCGTTTCCAGCATACTTTTTTATCTCGTCTACCCAGCGTTCCTTAGGACGGCCTCTAGCTCTCTTACCACTTGAACCTGCCCAAATTGTAGCCAAATGCGTCCATCTTTTATCTGAGAGTCGTGCAACGTGGCCAGCACACTTCCACTTGAGCTTTCTCATATGTTGCAGAGCATCTATCACATTGGTTTTTCTCCTTATGTTTTCTGATTTTATTTTGTGCTTCAGCCTAATATTCAAAATGCTCCTTTCCATAGCACGTTGCGTCTTTTGTATTCTGTCTGTCGCATTTTTGTTGTAGATCCAGGTTTGTGATCCATATGAGAAGCAGGGTAGTAAACATCCATCCATGACTTTCTTTTTCAGTTTCACAGGTAGATTAGACTTCAATATTTCTTTTAGGCTCCAGAACTTTCTCCATGTTATGTTTATTCTCCTGTCAATCTCGTCTTTGTTTCTAGAATTACGAAATGAGATAGATTTCCCTAGGTATATATAGTTCTCTACGTATTCTAAGCTCTGTAAATTTTTTACGTGTATAGGTGTTTGCCTATCATTAGTCATCACCTTAGTTTTCGTTGTGTTTATTTGTAGTCCTATTCTGTTACTTACTGTGCATAGTTCTGATATCATTTGTTCTAATTGTTTCGATGATCTCGAGAAGAGTACTATATCATCAGCGAATCTAAGGTTACTCAAATTTTTGCCATTTATATTGATACCTTTATGTTGCCAATCTAGGTCTTTCATTATATACTGTAAGACAGATATAAAAATTGTGGGGGATAAAGGGTCCCCCTGTTTCACGCCTCTACATATTTTGATTACTGGCCCTAGTCTATCGAGCTTTACTCGGCTTACGCTTTTGCTGTAGACGTCTTTCATTATGTTTATATAGATTTCTGGAACATTTTGGTTTTCTAGCGCTCGCCATAGACTGTTATGTGAGATAGAGTCGAAGGCCTTTGCGTAGTCGATAAAGGCTAGATATAGGGGCTGTTGATATTCCTGGTGTTTTTCAATTACTTGTTCCAAAGTATGGATATGATCAATTGTGCAAAAACCCTTTCTAAAGCCTGCCTGTTCTATAGGTTGATGCGACTCTATCTCTGTCTCTATTCTCTTATTTAAGCAGGCCGCAAATAATTTGTATATAGCAGGAAGTAGGCTAATAGGCCGGTAGTTGTTCATATCTGATGGGTCGCCTTTCTTGTAAAGAAGTATGATTCTCGACTCCACCCAATTCAAAGATACTTTTTGTTCTAGCAAGATTTTGTTGAAAAGATATGTAAGAGGACCAGCCAGTATGAATTTTCCTACTTTGATTGCTTCGTTGGGTATGTTATCATGTCCGGGACTTTTTTCTTGTTTAAGTCTGTCTATTTGTCTTATTATTTCCGTCTCTTCGAACGGTTTGATTGGTCGAGTTGGTAGTAGAGACATTGAGGTGTGAACTTGAGTTGAGCATGTTTCTATTTCTTTGCTACAGTTTTGATAGGTATATAGATCTTTGTAGAAATCCGAGGCAGCTTTAACTATATCGATTCTTGTTAACGTGTGTTTGTGTGGGATTTTTGATTGTAGCTTTGGAATCCATCTTTTGCTGGTACTGAGTTGTTTAAACGCCTTTTTTTGGCTTCCAGACTTTAATAAATTTGATTCTATTATTTTCATTCTATAATTATTGTAGTCGTTTTTTAAGCTCTTGTTTGTAGTTTTATATAGGTTGGACAGTTCCTGCCTCTCTTCTCTACTTTTAGGTTTTTTACGTTGTAGTTCAATTCTTCTTTTTATCAAAGTCTTTGTTTCTGCTGATATTATATCGTTCTTTCCTTTTTTTGATCTTGTGCTATTTATACTTTGTAATATCGCTGTTTCTATTTTACAATAATAGGACTCTACATCTTCTGTGTCACACCGAGATATTTTTTGTGTTTCTTTTTCTAATGAATTCAAGAATACTTTTGTGTTTTCCTCGCCTTGTATTATAGTTGGAAAACTGTGAAACATAGCTCTACTTTTCTTTTGTTTTCCTAGGTTATATGTACCACGTACTAACTTATGATCACTTGTGAATAGGTTGTTGTTTAATGTTTCTATATTTGAGAATTTTTTAGGGTTATTACTGAGAATGTAATCAATTTGGTTTTTAATCATTCCATTTGGACTAGTCCAAGTCCATAAGTTTTTTGTTTTTTCTTAAATAATGTATATGGCATGAAATAACATGCCCATAAATCCACATGGCAACTGTATACAAATTTTTAATAACTGTTTTGACCGTTCTCGTCGCCAACAACACGTCGAAGTTCCTATGTCATCAGTAAACACCACTGCTACAACATCCTGCATATCAGAAGACGAAGACGAAGCTGCTGACTACATTCAAAAATCGAGCAAAACCGCTCAATCTTTGTTCTAAGGGGGGAGGTGTTATGTTATAGGTTCTATTATTGTGTTATATACTATTTACTTTATATTATAAGTCCTCTATACTCCTATATTGTTATTCTTATATTAATTACATTGTTTACCTAGAAACCAAACTAATTAGATTGTAATATTTAAATACTAATGTTTACTGTTCCAAAATTACCATCCTTAATTGTATCTTAGAATAAGTTAACGATAAACACAAACAAGCATAATGTTATTCCCTTATCTCTACCCCTACCTCCTAGCTTCCCACGATCCTACACTATAAAAACCAAGTCCTTCGATCCCACAACACAATTCTATTTCCAAACTCTCTGACTCAACTTCAATATTTTAAGTTAGTTTATATTATAGTTAAATTAATTAAATAAATTTATTTTTAAAAGAGTTTTAATCTCTACCACATAACACCCTCGTGAAATTAGCCTACCGTTTATTAAGTCGAAAAAAATTATGTGGCGCGCGTATTAGAACGAATTTCCGGCATTTATTACGATAGCACTAGATGAGCAATCATCGATGACGACTCAGAGAGATCGTTCACTCAGAAAGTCCTTCACCAAGTCCGGCTCCGTGGCGCAGTGGCTTAGCAATGAGTTGTTGCGCTGAAGACCGCGGGTTCGAATCCCGCACGGAACAAGTATTTGTATGGCCTACAAATAATTGTTACGGGTCTGGATGTTTATCCTCGTGCAATCTATGTTTGTAAACTGCCTCCACGATACAGGAGGAAATCCTATAATGTGGGGTTAACGTATTTAAAGAAAAAAAGAAAGAAAGAAAAGAAATTCAATCAGGCCAGCTGAAAACTTTTCCAATAGGCTAGCGTAATTAACCTGTCAATGACCTTCAAGATATCTAGGAAAACAGCAAGTGCTTTCCCACTATTCTCGAGGGCTTCGGCATATGTGTATGCCGAAGCCCTAGTTGATCAATTTCGGCAAAACCCGTACTGGCGGTCACTGAGGAGATTATTTTGCTTGTCTTTATAAATGAAATATCAGGACAAGAATAGTCTACTGGTGAGTTACTTATCGCTTCTTTTCACAAGGCCTTTCATAGCAGGGTCTTGAAAGGATAGCGTAGTTAAAAGTTTTGTAAAGGTCATTTTTTTTATTTGACTTGAACACAGACCTCTTTCGTTGTAGGGTCTTAACATTATCCTCAATACAGATTTCTGCTACCGAAAAAATATCTATGTAAAAATTAAATAAATTTAACAATATAATTGGAAGTAGCAAATGAAAAGAAAACAAAAATTAAACGTAAATCAAGTGAAGAATCAATTAAAGTCGCTTTCTTTACAAAAGAATGCACAAAACAGGTGAATTAAACTCTGATACTGTCAGTTATTATACCAATTGCGTTAGGTTAAATAGAAAAGTTCAGCAAAAGAAAAGGCGATGGATGTCCAGTTAATTCCTTCAACAGCCTGGGCTCACCGTCTTAATATTGTCTCGGGCGATTAAGTTTCATTTTCTTGTCTTATTGTCTGACGGTAATCCCTTTTTTTCTCACGTAATGAAAACTATATCTGACTAAGCCTTTATAGTCTAGGTAAAAAAAAACTTACTGATTTTATAAATGGAAAGGTTTTGTGTAGGTTGTATGTGTTTACACGTGGTTGAGCCATGCTGCTATATAGTTGTAGTACTAATGGATCGGCTGTATCAGGGAGAGACCACACTCTCACAGAATAGCAGCGTGAAATAGTAGCTGAATGAAACCCTTTTTTTCTGGAAACGAGGCATTCCATCTTAGTCTTCAGGGGTGAGAATAAATCTGCATATTTATTTTTTATCGGCGAAAGATGTAGATTTCTATGGGCAACAGCATCCACTAACCATGAGGTGTCCCGTTTGATACCCTCATTCAAAAAAAAAACTTTTTCGTATGTGTGTTTGGCAGGGTCTGCCCTAGAACTATGGTGCAAGTTTCGACGCTCTCTTTACCATCCGGTCAAGGTTAGATAGTGGTAAAGCTATTGATCAGATCTGCTGTGGACATTTCACAGGCGGAGATGAAATCCGTGATGGTAATTGGCTACTGCAACCGGTACACGTTTAAAACTAACATTAACGTGGTAGAGCCATGCTGTAGCTAAATTAGTAGTATAGTTGTAGCTCGAATGGGTCGGCTCGACCGGGGAAGGACCACGCTCTCACAGAATACCAGCGTAAAATAGCAGCTTAACACTGTTGTATTTTGTATGGTGAGTGTAGAGAACCGGAGACCATTTTTACTGGAAAAGAGGATTTCCATCTTAGTCCTCACGGGTGACAACGCATCTGCATTTTGATTCGCAAACGAGGATAGATGTAGATGTCTATGGGCCACAGCAACCACCTGCCATGTGGTGGACTGTGTGCTTGTTTGTCACCCTATCCTATAAAAAAATTAAAACAAAAAGGGCTTGGAGGCACCAACATTGTAATCGGCTGAGAAGATATACTCTGGAAAATGATTCCACTCTATTGCTGTATACAGCAATGACGAAATAAGCTGTTTGGACAGAATGCATGTTACGTCACCATAAAGGGATGGAGGCTGGCCAGGATTCTTGCAAATTATTCCACTCCATTACTGTACGCATTATGAATAGCGAAGCAAACTGTTTGCTTCGAATACATATTATATCGAAAATAAAGGGGAAGGAAGAAGTTGGACTTATGTTGTCATGCTATACCTGCGCACACTCGCCGAAAGTTATTCTGCAGAACATCGAAAGAATGACTATTTCACGTTCATGCTCTGGATTTTTAAGGTTGGCTTTAAACAGATTCAGATCACTTATAAGCCTTTCCTATATATAAGGGGGTGCTAAGAATCTCCGGTGGAGGTTCGGTTGCCACCTTAGACGACTCGACCTGGCAACGTACAACGCACGCACCCTGAGGACTGACGTGGAGATCGTGGAGCTGGAAGAAGAGATAGACAAGTTGCGCTGGCATATTATAGGATTATCCGAAGTCCGAACAGAGGGGAGGACACGGTAATCCTGGAAACCGGCAACTTGCTCTATCACCGGGAGGGCGACCATCTGTCCCAAGGAGGTGTCGGATTTATCGTCCACAAGTCTCTCGTTAACAACGTTGTAAAGATCGGGAGTGTGTCGATGAGGGTTGCGTACCTTATACTTAGAATCACCAAACGGTATTCGCTGAAAGTAATACAGGTTTATGCACCAACCTCGGCACAACCCGATGAGGAGGTGGAGGAAATGTATGAGGATATCTCTAGAGCCATGCAATCCTCCAAAACCCAATATACGGTGTTAATGGGAGACTTCAATGCAGAACTAGGCACAAGAGAGAACGGTGAGCTCAAAGTAGGGAAATTTGGAATAGGGCAACGGAACCCAAGGAACCAGCAGCTGGCCGACTTCATGGAGAAAGAGGGACTCTTAATGATGAACTCTTTCTTCCAGAAGCGGCCCCACAGAAAGTGGACCTGGTCGAGCCCCGACGGTTCCACAAAAAATGAGATTGACTTCATTATGACGACTAGACGACAACTGTTCAGTGATGTCTCTGTGATCGCGAGGGTGAAAATTGGTAGCGATTACCGAATGGTTAGAGGCACACTGAACCTAAACGTTAAGTTGGAGAGGTCTCGTCTAATGAAGTCAATGCTCCGTCCCCCTCGTGCTCTAATCCAAAGTCCCGAAACCTTTCAGCTCGAGTTACAAAACCGTTTTCAGCACCTAGAAGACTGCAATTAAGTGGACGGTATGAATGACAAGCTCATGGAAACTGTCCATGCGGTCGGAGCTAGGTTCTGCAAGACTCATCGCAGAAGAACACAAAAACTCTCCGATCACACTCTTAATCTCATGGCTGTTAGACGGGAGATGAAGCTACATTCTTCAACAGACTTGACAGCATACAGGCATCTGAACAGACAGATCTCGAAATGCATGCGGCGGGACTAACGCAACTTCAATACAGCTTGTATTGAAAAAGCGATCGAGCGGAACCAAGGCTCCAAAGTCTTTGCCAGAGATCTGTCTGCCAGAAAGAGCCAACTGTCAAAGCTGAAGACCGAATGTGGCAGCATTGTTTCCGGGACACCTGAGATTTTGAGTGAGATTGAGAGGTTCTATGGGCAGCTGTACACGTCATCGTTGGAGCCACACGCAAGTGTGAGTAACGATCCAAGATCGAGTCTTATCCGACACTATTCCGAAAATATCCCGGACGTCAGTCTGAGCGAGATTAGAATGGCTCTCCAGCACCTTAAAAACGGCAAGGCCCCAGGCGAGGATGGAATTACAGCGGAGCTTCTGAAAGCGGGTGGAAGACCAGTACTTGAAGTCCTTCAGAAGCTCTTGAATTCCGTCCTCCATGGTGGCATTACACCGGAGGCGTGGAGCAGAATTGCGGTGGTCTTGTTCTTCAAGAAAGGTGACAACGCTCTCTTGAAGAACTACAGACCGATTTCCCTTCTGAGCCGCGTCTACGTACTGTTTTCGAGAGTCATTACGAATCGTCTCGCGCGCAGACTTGACGACTTCCAGCCTCCCGAACAAGCCGGTTTCCGAAAGGGATTTAGCACCATAGACCACATACATACCCTTCAGCAAATTGTACAGAAGTCTGAAGAGTACAATTTGCCGCTATGTCTGACGTATGTGGACTATGAGAAAGCCTTTGATTCCGTCAAAATTTGGGCGGTGCTGCAGTCCCTTCAGCGGTGCCAAGTTAACTGTCGGTATATCAAAGTGCTGAAGTGTTTGTACAGTAGAACTACGATAGCTATCCGAGTACAGAACCAGAGTACGAAACCTATCCAATTGCAGAGAGGTGTAAGACAGGGTGATGTTATATCCCCGAAACTCTTCACCGCTGCATTGGAAGACGTTTTCAAGCTTCTAGACTGGAAAGGATACGGTATTAACATCAATGGCAAGTACGTCACTCACCTTCGATTTGCCTTATGTCCTTATGGCAGAATCGCTGGAGGACCAAAGCACTATGCTCAATGACCTAAATAGTGTCTCCCAACGGATAGGTCTTAAGATGAACATGGACAAAACAAAGATTATGTTTAATGTCCATGTCACACCTATGCCGGTAGTTGTTGGGAGCACTAAGCTCGCAGTTGTTGACGAGTATGTTTACCTGGGACACATAGTCCGACTAGGTAAGTCCAACTTCGACCGAGAGGTCAATCAACGGATTCAACTCGGCTGGGCAGCGTTCAGGAAGCTACGACACATCTTCTCGTCAGACATACCTCAAAACCTTAAAACGAAATTGTACAACCAGTGCGTTTTGCCACTGATGACATACGGAACTGAGACGTGGTCCTTCACTAATGGCCGTATGAGGAAGCTCAAGGTCGCTCAGCGAGCTATGGAGAGGGCTATGCTCGGAGTTTCTCTGCGTGATAAACTTAGGAATGAGGATATCCGCAGTAGAACCAGAGTAACCGACATAGCCCAACAGATTAGTACGCTGAAGTGGCAGTGGGCCGGCCATATAGCTCGAAGAACCAACAACCGATGGGGAAGAAAGGTTCTTGAGTGGCAGCCTCGTACCGGTAGGCGAAGTAAAGGGCGACCCCCCACGAGATGGAGTGACGACCTGGTAAGATATGCAGGAAGTCGATGGATGCAGGTGGCTCAGGACCGTGCTTTGTGGCATTCTTTGGGGGAGGCCTGTGTTCAGCGGTGGACTTGTGAAGGGCTATAATGATGATGATGATAAGCCTTTCCATTGATTCCAAAGCTGCAATTTGGCATTTTGCAGCATATATCCTCTCACCAAATATAAATAAAAGTTTCTAGATCGTGATAAATGTAAAATATATTTTTCCTTTACTTCAATACAATCCAACAGCCCATTTTTCAAGCACAGTTTTATTGGTTTTCGAAAAACATTATCCGTATTTGATTTGATTTAGTTCAAAACATTGCTCGTTAGATGCTGTGATTGTTTGCGTATTTACATAAAATGTTCTTGTTCAATCTTGCATAGTGATCTAAAAATTCTCGTTAGGTATGTGAAATAACGGATATTTTATTTTTCAACATAGTCTTCTAATAGGTCAATACGAGTACATTAGTCCATATTTATAGCTGTCTTCAAAAAGAGGAAGAGATTCTGAATTCGACTGTATTTTTTTTTATAGGATAAGGGTGACAAACAAGCACACAGTCCACCTGATGTAAAGTGGTTGCTGCGGCTCATATACATCTACAACTATCCTCGCTTGCGAATCAAAATGCAGATGCGTTGTCACCCGTGAGGATTAAGATGGAATGCCTCATTTCCAGTAAAAAGGGCCTCCGGCCACCTGCACTCACCAAGCGAAACGCAGAGGTAAACCTCTACTTCACGCTGGTTTTCTGTGAGGTCGTGGTACCACCCCGGTTCGAGCCGGCCCATCCGTGCGACAGCAAAAGCCGCGTGGCTCTACCACTTTAAAAATGTAGTGTAATAAAATCTGTGTAATGTTCACAATTGAGCACACAATCCACCTAATAGTAAGTGGATGCTGTGTTTCATAGACATCTACATTCATCCTCGATTAAGAATCAAAATACGGATACGTAGTCACCCCAAAGCACTGAGATAGAATACCTTGTTTCCAGTAAATAGGGTCTCCGATCTTCTACACTCACCATACGAAGCACAACAGGATTAAGCTATTATTTTTACGCTGGTATTCTGTGAGACCGTGGTCCTAATCCGGTTGAGCCGACCCATTCGTGCTACAATCATAATATATGTAGCTGCAGAGTGACTCTATCACTTATAAATATGTGATGCCATATCTTCGTCAATTATTAAGCGACTGTAATATTTTTTTAAAATAATAGATACACAGCCTTACTTATAATTGATTATCGCTTACTTAAATTAATTATTAATTATCTCTATACCTGTCCCTTTCGATTTTTAATTATCCTACACACTATGTGGAAATGTGGAAATTATTTCTTACTTTTAGTATTTGAAGTTGGTTTTTACTTTTTATTCATAGTAATTTTTGAAATAGTATGGAGGAGATAGCTATAAGCTTCCCCGAATAACATTGTCGCCCCAATTCATTCATCATCATCATTAAAGTCCATCAAAAATTCTCTGCGTAACATATGCTGCCCGCTCAGCTATTAATTTTGATTTGGGAATTCTAGTCCTAGAGTAAATTTTAAATCATTGACGGTAAAAGTTAAATTATTACAGTTTCAAAATAAAACAAAATAGCCTTACTCCGATATTATTTCACTGTCAGTCACTGAGGCAAACCACGAAGTATATTGTCATCCAAATCAACAACTGATATATTACTATAGTCGGGATATAGCCTGCATAGAGAGCAGATGAGTCTGGGCTTAGCAAATCAAGTTGATCAAATCATTATTTTGAAAACGTGCAACAAATTTATTTAATTTATTTTGAGGCTGTAATGAAATGAAACGGATAGAATAAGATATACGCTACGTGTGTGTATCTAGGCTTAAAATTTAAAATATAAATATTTCAGACAATTCTGTACTTCATGAGTGTACTTACAGACTTAATAGTATCAATCAGCTTAACAAATTACCTCATTAAGAATTTACGAGGGCACAATAAGTAAGAAATGTCTAGAATACAAAACAAGGGCATTTGGTAATTTATATGATTACCGCTGCTTAAAAAAAGAAAAATATTACGATAGAAATACAAATTTATTTTTTTCTACATTTAGTGACACTTGGCAGAAGATACTTTTATAACAATTATTTTTTAAGCTGTGCGAAGAAAGCGAGAAACAGCTACTAAATAAATAAACCGAATTAAGACCTAAATAATAATCTAGTTACGTCAGACACCTTTCTCTTTTTGTTCTATCAAGAGAACAGGAAAATAAACGTTCATGAAAAAGCAGGTCTCTCTCGCCTGATGAAGCCAAATTCAATTTGGGGGCATTAAAAAGGAACGTAATTCGGTATACAAATATTTTTTGCAAAATGTCAAGGTCCGTCGAGAGATTTATACTCAAGGGAAAAATAAATTTTCAAAGGGCTAGAGAATGTAATTTTCACTGGTAATAATATTTTATATTTTATAAAATATATTTCTAAATCTAAATACTTTAATAGAACGTTTATTTTATAGGATGGAATCATCCGTCGATCCTCGCTTCCATTACCATTGAACTGATCAATTTGGCGGCAAAGCAAAAATAATAATTATTATTAGACCTGGTAGGTATTAATTTCCGCCTAGAAGTCTATCTGAGTAGATACTACTATGTTACTCATTCCCGCCGCCAATCAACGTATGTGATGTTCTAATCTGAATGCTATAGAGAACCAGTTTAGTTACAGGCTTCCGTCTTATTCCACAGATGTTACAACGCTTCTGTTGTTTGATCTTAGTATTTTTTGACTGAACTATGATCTCATACTGTTGAGCGTTATGGAAATATAGCAAACAACAATTGTAAGATATTCTATCTTGTTATTTATTTAAATTGGTAGTTCATGGTTCACACCGCAAAACTAATAATCGTTCAACACATGCCATGCGTTATTTCCATAGAGTAACTTGCTCATAATGTAGCCCGCTAGTAAAAACAGTAAAATACAGTTAACACTATGAAATTCCTACTATTATACTCCCATTAATTTCATATTAACTTTAAATTACAATTTCATACAGTTATTATAGTAGACAGATAAAGGGAATAACTAAAATAATATTTTATTAACAAAACAAGAAATGAAAAAAATATTTGAAAAGAAAATCTTTAAAAACTTTAATTAATTATATAAACGTAATTGACAAAGTTTGTTCTCTATTCAATATGAGTTTTGTGTAGGGAGAGCTTTTGTCAAAAAATCAGCTAATTGATTCAAGCTACTAATATACCTGATGTTTACAATACCTTGCTCTACATTTTCACGTATGAAATTGTACTTTATCAATATGTTTTGACCTCTGATGGTACACTGGATTACTTATTAGCTTTATAGTAGACTGATTGTTTACATATAATACCATGGATTGTTGAATATGTCCAATGTCTATTAAAAATTGTCTTAACCACAAAACTTCTTTTGTTGCATCACAGGCAGCCATGAATTTAGCTTCGATAGTGGACAAAGCAACTATTTGTTGCCTTTTGCTCGCCCAATTGACAGGGCCATTGTTCATGATAAATATGTAACCAATTGTTGATTTTCTGGAGTCTAAATCAAGAGCATAATCTGCACCTGAGTATCCAACAAGTTCACCATCGCCTATAAAGTCTATTCCAATACTTTTTGTAGCAATTAAATACCTTATAGGTAATAGGTTTTACAACTTTAAAATGTTTAATACTTGAATTATTTACAAATCGACTCACAACATTGACTGAGAATGAAATATCTAGACGCGATGCTGAGGCTAAAAATAAAAGACAACCTACTTGATATGGAAAATTGACAATTTCGTGTACATTTTTTACATATGATACATTATAATCAATTGGAGTATTAATTTAATTAAGTACATGAGCTTGCATCATACATGTTAAAATTTTAGTTACTTGTTCTATGTAACTTCTTTGGGTCATACATACAGAACTCTGAGTTTTATTAATTTCTAGACCCACAAAGTAATTTAACTCTAAGATTTAAACATCAAAATTAGATTTCAATATATTTGTGAATGAATTTTAAACGGACTTGTTTGATGAAAAGATAAAGTGATAGTCCACAAACAATATTAATAACCCCTTTTCATTATGAACATTACTTATGAGAACATAGCTATCTGATTTACAATGACTAAATCCATATGACTTCAAAAAAGCTGTAAATTTGGTGGTCCAGCAGCGAGGTGCCTGCTTAAGGCAATACGGGGACTTGTTTAACTTACAAACCTTTCCTATTTCAGCAATAACACCATTAGGAATTTCTATAAATATATATTTTTTGAGTTCACCATACAAAAATGCTGTTTTTATGTCAAACTGAAAGATTTTATAGTTTTACTTGGCCACAAGACTGAGTAAAATTCTGATGGAATCGTATATAGTTATTAAAGCAAATGTTTCTGAGTAATCAACAGCCTTTACTTGATTAAAGCCTCGAGCACATAGCCTTGCTTTTTATTTTTCCACTTCACCTGTTTTATTTCTTTTAATTCTGAACACCCATTTAAATGATATTGACTTTGTATCAGCTTTATCAACTATTGTCCATGTTTTATTAAGCTCGTGAGCTTTCAACTCTTCTTCAATAGCCAGCTTCCACTTGTCTGAATTTTAACCATTAATTGCACTATATAGGTAAGTGGTACAGGTAATTCTGTTAGAAACGCTTCATAGTTTAAATTTCTTCTTGGTCTTAAGTTGATGTTTCGTGTAATATTATCATTACTAGTTCTTGAGATGGTTCATAAGTGTTATCATTATCACAACTTTTTAAACTGTCATCATTTGACTGGTCTTCACTTGTCAACTATTGTTTTTGGTAATTAATAGAATCAGGCGTTACTTTGCGGATATCCATTACATTAAAGTTGGTAAAAATTACCTTGCGTATATCCGCTCGCATCACCTCCCGCTCTCCCTCAATTGTGTGCATTATCCCCGTCACCACTAATCCCAGCATCACTACTCCCAATACCACTACACTAGGAAAGATACACCACTTACGACAATACGACACGTGTTTCACCTCCACACGAGGCATCTTCAGATGATGTAAACTCTGTGATGACTTACCTCTAAGTGAGCGGCGAGCTAAAGCAACTGCTATTTATACAGCCCGCTGACGAAACTGCTCCCTACTTAAGTAGCGAGCGACTGCGTCATGCGATAAAACATGCGACCAATCACCGCCTGGCGCACGCAGCCGTTTGTAAAATTAAATATTAAAAACAAACCGCCGCGTAACGCCCGCCTACCCTCCAATCACACAACCAATCGCCGATCACCGTGAGTTTGAGAAACTACCATATTGCAAGGCTGTCTGTTATTAGATAACAGGCTTAAACATATTTAAGAGAGGTCAGTTAGAAACATTTGTTTGTTCATTCAGCAGTGCAAAGTTATTATTATTATTTTTTAATATCTCTAACTGTTCCAGCACATACAGTGGCAGCCCTTTATTATGTACACGTATGTAAGACTTTAAAGGAGGGTCGTTGGCTAGATTGTGTCCAGTGTCCAAAAGATGTTTAGCAAAATGGGATTTATCGGGATTTCAATTCCTGTACGCGGCTAAATGCTCTTCATTTTTTTTTTATAGGATAAGGGTGACAAACGAGCACACAGTCCACCTGATGGTAAGTGGTTGCTGCGGCCCATAGACATCTACATCTATCCTCGTTTGCGAATCAAAATGCAGATGCGTTGTCACCCGTGAGGACTAAGATGGAATGCCTCATTTCCAGTAAAAAGAGCCTCCGGCCACCTGCACTCACCAAGCGAAACGCAGAGGTAAACCTCTACTTCACGCTGGTATTCTGTGAGGTCGTGGTACCACCCCGGTTCGAGCCGGCCCATCCGTGCGACAGCAAAAGCTGCCGCATTGCGACCAGTCTGACGCTACGTAAACGACGTGGCATTCATCACAAACAAGTTTGTATACACCCAACTTTTGAAGAATATCGAACATATCTTTATTATTACAAATATTATCAAGTAACAAAACTATAAAAACAAAAAGTGACAAAATAATCAGTACTGCAAATTCAAATTCGGGTCAAATGACCCGTACCGCCTTGCTAGTGTTAATTCGCTAGTAGCGCCCTCTAGTATCGAGTAGCAGAACTAGGAGAGTCAAGACCCTTTTAGAAATTTCAGTACCGGTATGTACTCGAACATACTAGTCGTTTCTACAGTAGAAGGTTCTGGAAACTATCTGAGGCCATATATAAGGCCGGTAGGCCGACCGAGTCAGTATTGAATTGGCGATAGAAGCGAATACTTCGAAGCGATACAGCTGCGAACTTAAGTGATTAGTAGAACAATTGTGTTTTATTATTACGTGATTTTAAGTTGTAACTAGTGTTATGTAATTAAAGTGTCAATTTTGGTAATTGAATCGGCAGTTTTTAATTGTCTCGAACCCAAGCTCGTAACAATACCATATTGCTTTGTTTTTTAACTAAATCGGTTTTCTTTTTTGTCCGGCACTGTCGAGCAAATTGTCCACGTTTGCCACAGTTGTAAAAAATAAACCGATGGTCTTGTGAGGTATTTTTGATTGATTTTTCCTGATGTGTAACAAGAGCAATCTCATTTTCTCTTCTGATAATAAATTGTTTTCTTCATCGAGCAATCGGGCAGTGATGTTGTTGTTATATATATAGTTTGTTGTTTTGGTATTATCTAATCTAATAACATCTATGCCTGGCGCAATGAGCGATACTCGGTAATGATGGCAATGAGCTGAGAACTTTAGTAATAATTGCTGTTTCACTAATACTTTCACCACTTCCATTCAGTTGCTATGCCAATCCTTCAATTTTGAAATTTGTTGAGCCATTGAATCACAAGGCTCATTTTATATGGATAAAATCGTTCATGAATCATAATTTTATTGAACTCCGATTTTCGCTCGTAGATGGGTTTCAATTTCTGCATCATTTTTGCGGCACTGTCACAATTTTCAATCTCCACTGCTAATGTGATTATGAACATGGTCACGCCGACATTTTATAACCATTCTTCATCCGATTTCTCCGGTTTCGGTTTAAAGATGTCAATGCCTTTTGCTTTTAACGCAAATTTTATTTGAAACTTCCACAGACGGAAGTTATTCCCGTCAAAATGTTCCATATTCATCTTCAAACTAGCGAGATCCATGTTAAGGTTATATATACTTGTACCGAGTTTTTTTATAGCGAATTTCAATGCACTTTACTATTGTTATAAGTTTACTGGGCCCATAACCTGTTGAGATTTATGAAAATATAGCAAATAACTATTTTGTTATTTATTGAAATTGATAGTTAAGAGTTCACACCACAAAACTAATAATCGTTCAACACATGTCTTCCTTGTGGAATCGATTACCATCAACGATTTTTCCGGACCGATACGACTTAGGGACTTTCAAAAAAAGAGCCTACTCCTTTTTAAAAGGCCGGCAACGCTTTTGCAATTCCCCTGGTGTTGCAGTTCTTCATGGGCGGCGGTAGTCACTTAACATCAGATGAGCCGCATGCTTGTTTGCCCCTCTCCTATAAAAAAAATTTTCATGCGTTATTGCCATAGACTAACTTGTTGATAGTGTTACCCGCTAGTAAGAACAGCAAAATAAAGTTAACACTATGAAATTCTTACTCTAAAACATACCATGTAGTATTACCGTGTAGTGGTGATGTAAAAATATCCGCTACCCCATATCATCCCGAGGGTGTGCGTAAGAGGCGACAGAGGGAAACAAATCAGGAGATGGGCAGCAGCGTCTTCCCAATAACGACTAAAATAAAAATAATATGTTGTTACCATCCCGCTTACCAAGCGTTGCAACTATGGCAAATATTCCCCTTTAACACAATATATAGGAGAGGCCTATATGTTAAGCATATTATTATACGGTAAGCCACAAGAAAAGTCCAAAGAGTAAAAAGCCGACTGCTTAAAAAAGCTTACTGAAAAAACAAAAAAAAATATAGCCTGTGTCTTTTCCACAGCCAAAACGAATCTAACGGTACTCCGTGTTCAAATTCATCAAGTTCTTTAGGATATGAAGCGTGCCAAAGAAATAGAAAGTCACAACAAACAATACAACGTATACCCTAAAACACAATAAAAATTTAAATACATCATCTTCATTCTGAGGCAGTCGGATAAAAAGGTTTTCATACACACATCCCTTACTAGACCGTACCAACGAAGTAAAAATTTACGGATGAAAACTAAAAATTAAAAAATAATGATAGACAAAACACTCCCTACATTTAAAGTGACTCTGTTTTATCTTCTGCGTAGTGGCGGAGTAAGAATATCCACTACCCGATAATATCATCCCGTAGGTATCGTAAGAGGCAACAGAGAGACAAACCAGAAGATGAACAGCAGTGTCTTCCTCATAATAACTTTTAAAAAAACTGCGGAAGTCAAGCCGCCCGCCAAGCGTGGCAATTCAATAGATGGGGGAGACCTATGTTCAGCTGTGGACTTTTGAGAGGCTATAATATTCACAGTGTTAACAACAAAGGGGTTCTTTTGTTTATTGTGTTCTAAAAGATATTTCTCGGAAATACATCAGAAAAGGTTAATTGTTAAAAATAATAAAAGTGTGAGAGCGGATGTTTAACTAGCTCTCTTGCTTGTGCAATTAATCATTATCAACAATAAAACAACGTAATGCACTATACATTCATTATAGAGTAATTATAGTTTGACCATACCGTAATATTATGTCCCAGCCACAATCACACAGAAGTGAAACTTCAAACACGTCATTACATGATAACATCAAAGTATGCAAAACAACAGCATCACTACCCACCTCAATGTGTTACAGGGCAGCCTCTCAGTAACATCATCCTCCTTGCTTGTACCAAAATAACCACCACAATGGACAGAATCACGATAGCACTCGTAGAATGACTTAGATGGATCTTTCGCGCACAACGCCTACACTTTATACTGCACAGGCGAGTGGAGGGGGGGGGGGGGTTTCTCGATATACCCTCAATTCCACCTCGCCACCGTATATATGACCCTCCGCTAGAGTGACACAATTCGCTCACTCTCGATCCAGCCAGTTTTTATAGACGCGCCGACATATTAATTAAGTAAGACATTTTTGCATTTTCTTACAGTAATTACAAATCCTCGAAACCATGCTCATAAATGCACCTAAAACAGTAGTGGTTGAAAGTTATTTTAGATGCATAAGTTTGCGGGAATGTGTGTTATAATAAACAGAGCAAGGTGACGGCGTAACTTAAATCGTACGTAGCGTTCTAAATTTTTATTTTTTACTCTTACTCTGGAACGATTTCGGCAAAGAACGGGGTGCGTCTTCGTTATTGAATTATCTACAAATGAGACATTTAGATAACTAATCTGTGTCACGATGTGTTTACAACAACACAAGATTATTTACCTCACCAATCTTTTAACTGAGCACTATGACACCAATGAAGCGGTAAAAGCCAAAATGCTAATAACACTAACATCATCAGAAACCAGAGAGAGTCTACAAATGGGCAGCCTATACAGTTAACTCTAATTGTGTTTTGTTACTACGAGCCTTGAATACTACGCACCCGTGTTGTGAAAGTTTGATAACTTTACCGTTCTCGCCATGCATTAAGATGCTATCTAGTTATTTCCTGTGTAAGGAAATTGGGTTTTATATAAACTATTTTTCGATAAGTGGGTTGATAAAACACTGTTAAACAAAGTGTTTATATTTTACTAGATATTTTAAGAGGAGTCTTCTTAATATACATTATAAATATTATTTATTAATTATTTTTATTATTTATTAAGAAAAAACATAATATACAAAATCACAAACAAATCAAATCTAACATAGCTTGTCGCAACTTTAAGTTTTTCGTAAAATGTAATTTGCTTAAACTCATATTAGAAACCCTACATTCTTCCATAATAGTATCGCATCTGGTCAAAATTGGACCATTTAATTTGTTAAAGCGTTTTGAATGGAAAAATAATATAAGCGATCACTACACGATATATAAATAAATATTTAAGGCCAGCAACGCATCTGCAATTCCCCTGGTTCCCCTGATGTTGCAGTTGTTCGTGGGCGGCGGTAGTCACCAAAGAGTATAGTAATATATGTAGTCACTTACCATCAGGTGAGCCGCATGCTCGTTTGCCACCTCTACTATAAAAAAAATACAAACATTTTACATGTTCACATATTAATATCTAAAATATAAAAATTATTATTTGTTTGTTCGTATTTCATGTGCTGCCATACCGTTAATCAGATTGCGGTAAAACTGTGTCAATTTATACCTTACATAGTAGTTATAGGCATAGTACAAATAACTTACAGTAGGTGGCACGCATAATGTATTATCATTTCTAATTAAGCAATCTAACTCTTTCAACTGTAAAACAATATTTCCAATACTATATATTCTACGACAGCAAGCGCCGCGTACCAGCTAGTATAATTATAAATAAATTATAGTTGAATATAAAGAACTGTGTTAGCTCAGGTGGTAAGTGCTCGCCGTAAATTTTACAGTGTGCGAGCAACTCGGATTCGATCCCCACCGGCAACAATGAAATTGTTAACTGCTACTTTATATTTCATATGTTTTCTCCCTCGCACAATTTCCTTGTGGAATCGATTAGCACCAGCGATTTTTCCGGACCGATACGACTTAGGAACCTTCAAGAAAAGAGCTTACACCTTTCTAAAAGGCCGGCAACGCATCTGCAATTCCCTGGTGTTGTAGTTGTTCATGGGTGGCAGCAGTCACTTACCATCGGGTGAGCTGCATGCTCGTTTGCTTTTCTATAAAAAATATTGATCAATGATGATGGGGATGGTGCACGCAAATGAGAGAGGGCGAGAGCGGGAGCTGCTCTTCAAATTAGGTAGGACACATCGTTATTTTTTATTACGCCGATCTTAGCCAATTGATTTTTAACATATTTAATAGATATAGATGTCTATACACCATAGCATCAAAAGTACAAAAAAAAAGGTAAACAATATTTTCACAAATGATCCAAAAGCAACATTATGATAATTTAAAACAGGTTTAATTTTACCCATCAATAAATTTATATCCTATGATTTTTACGTCAACGTGAAGGGAGACAAAATTTAAATTACAAATGCGAAATAAGCTTCCCTGTGGTATTTTACACGAAATAATCTTGAATAATTTTGCTCGACAGGTTTAATTTCATATGTGAGTAAAAACGTGATTTAGGTTTCATATTTTTTAAATGTCGCTATTTTGGCACAAACAGTCAATAACAAAAATTTTATATAAAATAATAATACCTTAAAAAGAACAAAGAGTGCCCAAGAATTACATATTTATTTTAAATAATTAAACTCTTAAATCAAGGACTTTTACTTCCTATACTATACATACTCAGGCTAAACACTGAAAAGACTCATTTTTTACAGAGACTTTTGGTAGAGCCATGCTGCAGCTATATTTGTAGTATAGTTGTAGCACGAATGGGTCTGCTCGACCAGGGAAGGACCACGCTCTCACAGAATACCAGCGTAAAATAGTAGATTAAAGCTTCTGTGGTTCAAATGGTGAGTGTAGAGAACTGGAAACCCTTTTTACTGGAAAAGAGGCATTCCATCTTAGTCCTCATGGGTGACAACGCATCTACATTTTGATTCGCAAACGAGGATAGATGAAGATGTCTATGGGCCACAGCAACCACTTACCATCAGGTGGACTGTTTGCTCGTTTGTCACCCTATCCTATAAAAAAAGGCTTTTTTCTTTAAAAAAAAAGCTTTGCATTCATTATATTATTTGAAATATCATGGCAAAACTTGTCAGCGCCAATTCGTCCCGTGCGTGTCGCAAGAGGCAACCAGTGAAGGTTCAACCATCCCACATTTATATCAGATATAAAATTCCCAGACCGGCGACGGAAAATTGCATCAAAGATGCGAAACTTAACGTATATATACGTAATAACCACGATCCACAATCCGGTTGCTAAGCGTGACGATTATGGTGATACCATGAGAGATGCTTATTGAGAACTACCAATGCATATAATATTACTATGTGGTTCTTTAATTAATAAAAGCATTTATAATTTTAAGCGGCTAGCTTTAGCAATTTTAATATTTTATGGGACACAGCTAGATTTAAGCTAAGCTAGGCTAAACATAAGGTATCGTATCTATTATTTGTTACATTGAAATAATATCTTAAATAATAAAATCTTATCTGAATTTGTGTCAAATCCTACTTTTCACTTAATACCAACTTACAGCAAAGAGTAAATTTATTTAAATATGAAATTTACATAACACAAAACTCTTTGAGGTTTGAGATTAAATATAAATCATTTTATAAAATTGTTTTTCATAAATAAAGGTATAAATGTTCAAACTGTTTTAGGCACGTTCAAATTTTAACCAAACGTATTTTGTTTTGCAGATTAGTCGGCGCTAAAGTGCCGGCCTGGCATGAGGCGACCGCAGCGTCCAGCTTCGTCCCTTTACCTTCACTGCTCACCTCTTTGTGAATCACCCTTCAAAATACCCCCGACCCTTTTTTTCCTGCCCGCTGTAATCATGTTTCTTCCTCTCATTAAAACACAAACGGTGGTTGAAAATTCAAATCAAATTGAACATTTCTCAAACGATACAATTAACTACTCCAAAGAGCTTATCAATAATTTAAATACTTTATATTCTACATTACCTCAGAGACATACAGCAAAGTATTCTGAAGTAGATTATAATCAAACAGAGAGTAATGATAATAATAATACTATAGTAGAAATAGAATCTGTAGCATATAAAAACAAGAGCTTTCATCACAAATATGATAAAATTAAAGATGAAAATTTAACTTTATCTTTAAATATTCCTATAGTAACAAAAGATATCAATTCTACAAATTTTGATCAAATATCAACTGAGAAAAACGATTTGGCAAATAGCATAGCTCTGTTTGATAACAACACAAATTTGGTTCAAGATATACAAGAAAATAATTTAAATAGAAACGAAAATGTTTCAAGCAATTACGTAACCAAAGCAATAGATGAATCAATGGGAAAATTAAAAGTGGATAAAGCGACGCAAACAAAGATATTCTACGATTATTTTACAACATTCAAAAAAACAGTTGAATCCAAATCAAGCCAACCTAAAATTAACTATGATAAGAAAGGTTTCGACATGAGCGAATTAAACGAAACGATTAATGAAAATAATGATTCCAAAGCTGAGATAAGTCGTACTACGGTGTTTTCAAATGATTCATTTTTACAACCTGACACATCCCTTGTTCCTCCAATAACAGGAGTATTGCAATCAACACGAACCCGATTCATGGAAGGTGAGTACGAATTGCGTAGTAATATTTGGACGAAATGTTAATCCCCAATTTGTGTTTATGGATAAAATAACACAACAATTTTACATTTATTTATTAAATCCTCCTGTTGACTATAGACTTAACCCATAGATTACCTGATATTTTGGCTTGCTATTTTGGCAATCATTCCAAGTCTCTAAAAAAATGCCATGCAGAAAAAGACCTCGAATCCGTGCAGCACCACAAGCAAACGCTTAGCACTATATTGCCGAACAGTCGAAGCCCGCCTTTGAATTGAAATAAATTTGCTTTTTTTGTGTATAAATTAACTTCTAAAATAAAATTGAATTACAGAATTAAATAGAATCGATTATGCGATATCAGTTAAAAAAAAATCTAATAAAACGCTCTCACAGCTCCACAAAAAAATAATGAAGGTCAAAGGTATCACCCGCTCTTTGTAATTATCTTCAAATTAGCTTTCCCTTCTAGTGAAGGTAACGAGGCGCGTTTTACTAATTTAAATTAAAAAAAAGTAGATCAGGGGTGCTTTTTTAAAGAACAATTATTAATAATTTGGGTAAAATTATAACAGGTTATTAAATTTAAGCTGACCATGCAAAATTTGAAACAAAATAATCACTTTTGGTAGAATAAATTACTTTTTAATCATGCTGTTGTAATTATTTTATAAATTGGAATCACATTCATAATAATTAATAACTGATAAAGAACATTTTTTATAGAATAAGGATGATAAACGAGCACGCAGTCCACCTGATGGTAAGTGGTTGCTGTGGCCCATAGATATCTACATCTATTTTCGTTTGCGAATTAAAATGCAGATGTGTGGAGGAGGAGTGAGTAGTGAGGACTAAGATAGAATGCCTCTTTGCCAGTAAAATGGGCCTCCGGTTCTCTATACTCACCATACAAAACAGCAGCATAAGGTCAGCCACATACATACAGAATTCCCTTTCGTGATTTCGTTTCGGAATCCCGAATCGGAATTCCGTGAATACATCACATGACTTCTCGACACGATTCGGGATCCCGAACGGAAAAAAGCCGCTCCGAACGCAAGTTTTCCTTCAATGATTTTGTACGAGTCGCAACACAAATACGTAAATTTCGTACGGAACGCGCTCATTGTTCGTCGCACGACCGAAGCGAGTAAGTGTGTTTATGTATGTTTTTACATTTAATATTGTAGGTGTATAGCTCTTTGTAACCTTTCGTTTTATTTCATTTAATAATTCGTCGAAAGAATTTACAGACATAATTATTAAAAAAATATCTCTGGATAGATAGATCTTTTTACATAATATTGGCTATATTGCAAGCTTAGGGTGATAAGGTGATGCACCCAATAACAATAATACAGCAAAAAAAAAAAATAGAATCGCAATCAAAAGATCGTCGTCATTATTCGCTGGCAGAATGTCTACACTCAATGGCTAACGTCTTTCAACTGACCCTTGTTAATTCGAACGGAAAAAAAACGTATGTGTGTGATGTATTCACGGAATCCCGGTTCGGGATTCCGAAATGGAATCACGAAACTGAATTCCTTATGTATGTGGCCGACCTTACGGAATCTCGAATCGGAGAAAATTCCGTACGGAAAATTACGGCGGGTCATAGATTTTGTACGGACTTGCTGCGTACGGAATCCTGAATCGGAATATCGAAACGAAATCCCTATATATGTATGTAGCCGACCTTAAGCTGGTATTTTACGCTGGAATTCTGTGAGAGCGTGGTCCTTTCTAGGCTGACCCGACCCATTCGTGCTACAACAATACTATTAATATAGCTGCAGCATCGCTCTACCACGTAAAAAAAATTGGGTAGTATAAATTTTAAACCTTTAATAAACTAAAAAATAAAACCCTAAAATCAGGAAATATTGCTTACTTTTTAATTCTTTATACTTTTAGTGACAAACAAATAGTCCACCAAGCCAACTTCAAACAAAGACGGCTAGAAATATGTCACCACTGAGGACTACCATGGAAAGGCCCACAGCCTGCAATTGTACTGTTTACTGGCTACCTACTCCTAAAGACCGAAAAAATAGTGCAAGCACTGCTATTTGGTGACGCAAATAGATAGGTGTGGTACCTACCCAGGTAAACTCATAGGTAGAAAAGGAGTCCTTCTAGCTCCTGAAGTTCAAGTAACATCTGAAATGTAGTCTAAATCCATTCATCCATCCATTACAGCCTATAAAAGTCCACTTCTGAACATAGGCTCCCCCATAGATTGGCTCATAAGAGAGGGATTTTACATTAGTTGCCTCACTTGTTGGCGGGTTAGCAATAGCAGTTTTTTATTATTTTGAGTTTTTATAAGAAGATGATGCTGCCTATCTCCCGTTTTAATTACCCTCAATCGCCTCTACGCTACGCTCAAGAATTTACCTACTCAGCTCACATAATAATTTCAATTAGACCGAATTTCAATCACAAGGACTACGGCGAGACATCTGCGTAGGACAGGAATTAAAAGAAACTACGTTATAATAATAAAACTTAAATTGAACCTTCCATTAAATTAAATTTGTATCACGCGTGCTGGCGACCACAATATGAGAATAGAAAAAAAAAATTATTAAAGAAAAATATGTTCGTATCCATCCACAAATTCAATCTGAGAATGCGAAATTATTTCACACACGTACGCTCCTGCTCCTTTAATAAATTACCGAAAGCTACAGATTTTAGAAAGAAATGTGTTTATCATAAAGATAAATTGTGCGTGATGTCAATATGGAATAATTTTCCATGCTGATGATGGATAAACCGGCTCTTCCAACTCAGAATTACAACAGATCGGATTTTGTTTGATTTTTAATTTTATTTCATGCGGGTAAAGTCACGGGGAACAGCTAGTTTTATAATATATTTTTTAAACTTTTGTCTATAATATATAATATTGTCAATTTCGATCGCCTATAGCAAGATTCCATATGACATTATGCTGTGGAAATAACTAAATTGAACTAATCTCGCTATTTCAACACAAGTAAGGCTTCTGATCTTTATACTATTTTTATTACACACCATCGACTTACCATAAGTAGGGCTGTGTGCTCGTTTGTCATCCTTATTCTATAAAAAGGTGCTTACCCCTTGTGCTACTTCGGCTCTTACATTGATGCAATTATTTGACTCAGATTTATCGTATCTATAACTACCAGTTCAGCTGACAGGGTCGCTACGAATTCGGCCATCAGGTATTAAATCATATTATGTAAATTCTTATTAAAGTTAAAATATTTTTACTGAATTTATGACATTTTCAAGAAATTTTATAGAAGCGCAACCCACTCCCTTTTACCCGTCCCCGTATGAACGTTCGAAAGGAAGGCGTTAAGCTGGCAGACGGGGGTTGGAAACAGAATGAAGATAACAAATGATGTTCTATACTGTATTGAAATCTTTAATAATCTCGACCTAGATTGAAATCTCGTTAGACGAGGATTTTTCATTGGGAAGATTACACAGGGAAATAAAGGAATAAAAATACTGTTAAGTAAGATTTTACAAATGGATCTTATTTTTTTTCTTTTATAAACCAGTACTCAGGGCACTTGATGGACAAAACTATGATGAACTAATCAAAATGCAGATTCGTAATCATCCCTAAGGACTAAGATAGAATGCCTTGTAACTAGTAAAAAGGGTCTGCGGTTCTGCACATTTTTTTTTTTCATACAAAACCGATTCCGTTGTTAAACAACACTTAACCTACAGTATCACCATGCCAATTTATACGTCCGCGGTTTTACTCAGAGACCCTAGGTGCTACAAATGTGTAATTTGGCATAATTATAGATATTAATTTTCGGCGAGCACTAACCATATGAGCTGCCACGGCTCTTCATGGAAATTGTTAATTGCAATTTTAAGTGCTGATTTATCACGTGCTCGGCGGTGAAGGAAAACATCGTGAGGAAATGCAGGTTTCCTCTGAAAAATAAGAAAAAAAAATTAAAAATAATCGAAAACATGTGAAGTTCACCAACGCCACGCATTGGGGTAGCACGGAGGATATTTCCTTGCCCTAAAACCCTCTCATAAATGAGAGGAAGCCGTTGCCCAGCAGTGGGATGTATACGTCTGTAACTTTAACTAACATTTTTACTATAATTATTAATCACTCCTACAAAACTGTGAAATAAAATCTTAAATAACATTTTTATGTTATTTAAGATTTTATTTCACAGTTTTGTAGTTGCATATAAAGTGAAGATGATTTTTTTTAATCGTCTATTTCATCGTGTGGAGTGTCGTTAGATAGGTCTTTTAAAAATATAAGGTTAACTAGCTGTTCCCCGCGACTTCACCCGCGTGGAGTTATTTTTCGCGGAAAAAATATTGACAATAATATTTATACGATACTAACGTCACTCAATTGTTTTCCCGGAACCCCTCCACTAACACTTAAATTTTATGGTATGGTATCAAAGTTCCAATTGACTTTTAAGTATTATTACGAATCTTTTGTATGGCAATATAGAAAAGCGTTGTTTTTAGACTTTATCAGGCAATTTTTTAAATTTTTCTCTCCGTAAGAACCTTCCTCGTACTTCAAGGAATATTATAAAAAAATAATTAACGAAATCGGTTCAACAACTCTCGAGATTTGTGCTAAGCAACACATTGAGCAATTCATTTTTAGGGTTCCGTACCTCAAAAGGAAAAAACGGAACCCTTATTGGATCACTTTGTTGTCCGTCTGTCTGTCTGTCAAGACCCTTTTTCTCAGGAACGCGTGGAGGTATCAAGCTTAAATTCATATCAAATGTCAAATTCATTCAAATCAAAAACACTCAAGTCTACTGACACTTGGAGTTGTAAAAAAATCAAATTTCTAAGCCAACGCAATCAAAAGATAGAGTCGTTTATGCCGCGGACTTTCGACATTCGCAAGGGAATCAAAACCTACAGGGTACTTCCTGTGAACTCAGAATCTTAAAATTTGTTACGAAGCAACGTATTATAGCACAGATAAAGGTAAAATTGCGAAAAGCATAAATTTTTAGTTACATCATATAATAAAAATATTTTTAACAATTTTAAATTTATATACCTACGGATTTGTTCGGAACCCTTTGTGCGCGAGTCCGAATCGCACTTGGCCGGTTTTTATATTATAAGATGGGGCAATACTTGTTTCATTCAGGTGTCCGTTTGCGAAATATTTAGCTACAAAGTGATATTTTTATTATAGGCGTCCGTCGCTCTACCAACGAAACTCCGGTGTTTGGAAATATGAAAGTTAACAGTGGTAGAGCCACGCGGCAGTGCAGGGCAGTGTCGCACGGATGGGCCGGCTCGAACCGGGGTGGTACTACGACCTCACAGAATACCAGCGTGAAGTAGAGGTTTACTTCTGCGTTTCGCTTGGTTAGGGCAGGTGGCGGGAGGCCCTTTTTACTGGAAATGAGGCATTCCATCTTAGTCCTCACGGGTGACAACGCATCTACATTTTGATTTGTAATAGAGGTTAGATGTAGATGTCTATGGGCCGCAGCAACCACTTACCATCAGGTGGACTGTGTGCTCGTTTGTCTCTTTATCCTATAAAAAAATGAAAAGTATACATGTCAGTAGTATGTATAACGAAGTTAAAATAAAAACTATCACAGTGAAGTAGGCTTAGCAAGTAAACGAGTAATATTCGAATATGGGCAATATTGTATTCGGACGAAAAGATAACACCAGCAAATTATTCCACTCCTTTGCTGTACGCATTACAAAAGACGAAGCAAACCCTTTGGTTCTAATGCATGGAATATCAACAATAAAGGGATGAATACCCCCCGACCGCCTGGTTGTCCGATGGTGGAAAGGAGAGGGAGGAATTAAAGCGTGTAATTCCTGCGCACACTCACCGAAATGCATCCTATAGAATACCGAGAGACTGGCTACTCTGCGCCTGTGCTCGAGGCTGACAAGATTGGTTTCAACCAAATCAAGGTCACCAATGAGCCTCTTAGCACGTATTTCCACTGAGTCCAATGCTACCAGGTGGCATTTTGCAGCACCAGCCTATATGTGGCAGCAATACTGAATGCACGATCGGACTTGTGCTTTATATAAGGTAAGAAGCTGCCCCAGCGTGAAGTACCGCCGCACCCTTGCAAGGTCACCAAGTTTCCTTGCGGCTGCTTTGACTCTGGACTCAAGGAACCACCCACGGTTTAGGCTCGAAGAAAATTCAACCCCCAAACAACTGAAAGCGGCCAGTGTACTCCAAGGATACATTCCGGGAAGTAGGAGCTAAAGTGAGCGGGCTCCTTATTGAGAAAGGCACGCTTGTGTTTTGGAGGCGTTATCTCACGAGATTGGCATCACCCCATTTGGAGACTGCCTGTAGTATGAGAGTCACACGCTTAACCATAGGCTCTCTTTCTGACTTGATTTGATCCCGACTGGCCCGGGCACTTTTGTTAGTATCTCTAAACAACTGTGCTGTCGTCGGCATACCCATAGATACTGGGAATGAGGAGATCATTAATATGCAGCAGGAAGAGAGTTGCAGAGAGAACGGACCCTGAGGAACACATGAGAACGTTATTCGCCATAGTACCAGATGAGCAGTCATCGACGACAACCCGGAGAGACCGTTTACTCAAAAAGTCCGTCACCCAGGCAATCAGGCCAGGAGATAAGCCGTACGCTGAAAGCTTGCCCAATAGACTAGCGTGCCAAACCCTGTCAAAGGCCTTCGTAACATCGAGGGAAACAGCAAGTACTTCATCACTGTTCTCGAGGGCTTCGCCCCATATGGGAGTGGCATACGCTGGAAGGTCTCCAGTTGATCGATTTTGGCGAAACCCGCACTGGCGATCACGGAGAATATGATTTTGCTCTAGCTATGCCATGAGGTACATACATACATACATATAATCACGCCTCTTTCCCGTAGGGGTAGGCAGAGACCACTTCTTTCCACTTGCTACGATCCTTACATACTTGTTTCGCTTCGTCCACTTTCATTATTCCCTTCATACAAGCTCTACGGTTTAGGGTACTCTTAACCTGGCCTTTTTTCAAGACGTCCCTAATTTGGTCTAGAAATGTCCGCCTAGGTCTACCCCTTCCAACACTTTCATTCACACTCGCCTTATACACTTTTTTCGTCAATCGTTCTTCATTCATTCTCTCGACGTGGCCAAACCATCTCAGCATACCTTTCTCAATTTTTGTCACTACATCTTCTTCCAGACCACAACGTTTCCTTATCTCACTATTTCTTATCCTGTCACTCAGTTTAACTTCTATCATACTTCTTAATGCTCTCATTTCAACTGCATTTATTCTGCTTTCATGTTTCTTCTGCCATACCCAACTTTCACTTCCGTACATGAGTGTCGGAACCAACACCCCCTCATGCACAGCCAAACGAGCCTTGTTAGACACCTTCCGACTGCTCATAAAGGAGTGCAAAGCTCCATTCACCATGTTTCCTGCATTCACTCTTCTTTCGATATCACTCTCACACTTTCCATCTCTTTTAAACTTTGACCCCAGATACACAAACTCTTTCACCTGTTCAATTTGTTCATCTTCAATCACGATATTGCAGTCTGTCACTGCCTCATCTTTGAAAACCATTGCATTGCAGTCTTGCCATGAGGTGGGTATTCAATATACGTTCCATAATCTTGCAGAGTATGGAGGTAATTGGAATTGCCCGATAGTTGGCAGGGTCGGTACGGCTAGCTTTTTAGGCACAGTCTGCACATTTGCCAGCTTCCAAGATAATTTACTACTCATATTATGCACTATTCCAGTCCTGAATGAGAGACGGAACAAGCGTGTCAACACAGGAGACAATTCAGGTGCACAGATCTTTAGAAATATAGCTGGTATACCTTCAGGTCCACTAACTTTATTCCCGTCTAGACTTCGCAAGGTTTTAAGAACCTCCTTGTTGGTGATACGGACCTCTGACATAGAGGTACCGCAGTGAAGTAATTGAGATGGTATGCGACGATCCAGACGTGAACTGCAAGCAAAAAGAGAAGTAAATACATAAGTCCGCTTTCTTCTTAGGCGCATGCGCCAGTGAGCCATCTGGTTTTACCAGCGGGTGCAATGTAGACCGACAGAAGTTTGTCTCGACCGCTTTGGCGAGAGACCAAAAAGCTCTACTGCAAAATGGTTTGACAGAGAGCTTTGTACCGATGCGTTTAATGCGGTTGAAACTGGCTTGGCGTAATGCCTTTTTGAAGGGCTTGGCAGCTTGGTTAAAGGCTCTCTTCTTAAAGCTAATCCACTTATACATTACGACTAAAGATTTAGGTGTTCCTTTGTGGGGTAGACAGAGAGGATCCTCCAACAATTAACCACACAAAACAAATTTAAAATAGTTTGATAGCGATCACCTCATTCCCAGGGGTTTTTTTACTTCATCATCATCATCATTACAGCCCTTCACAAGCCCACTGCTGAACATAGGCCTCCCCCAAAGAATGCCACAAAGCACGGTTCTGAGCCACCTGCATCCATCGACTTCCTGCATATCTTACCAGGTCGTCACTTCATCTAGTGGGGGGACGCCCTACACTTCGCTTGCCGGTACGAGGCTGCCACTCGAGAACCTTTCTTCCCCATCGGTTGTCGGTTCTTCGAGCTATATGGCCGGCTCATTGCCACTTCAGCTTACTAATCCGTTGGGCTATGTCGGTTACTCTGATTCTACTGCGGATATCCTTATTCCTAAGTTTATCACGCAGAGAAACTCCGAGCAAAGCCCTCGCCATAGCTCGCAGAGCGACCTTGAGCTTCCTCATACGGCCAGCAGTGAAGGACCACGTCTCAGTTCCGTAAGTCATCACTGGCAACACGCACTGGTTGTACAATTTCGTTTTAAGGTTTTGAGGTATGTCTGACGAGAAGATGTGTCGTAGCTTCCCGAACGCTGCCCAGCCGAGTTGAATCCGTCGATTGACCTCACGGTCGAAGTTGGACTTACCTAGTCGGACTATTTGTCCCAGGTAAACATACTCGTCAACAACTTCGAGCTTAGTGTTCCCAACAACTACCGGCATAGGTGTGACATAGACATTAATCATGATCTTTGTTTTGTCCATGTTCATCTTAAGACATATCCGTTGGAAAACACTATTGAGGTCATTAAGCATAGTGCTTAGGTCCTCCAGCGATTCTGCCATAAGGACTATATCGTCGCAAATCGAAGGTCAGTGATGTACTCGCCATTTATGTTAATACCGTATCCTTTCCACTCCAGAAGCTTGAAAACGTCTTCCAGTGCAGCGGTGAAGAGTTTCGGGGATATCACGTCACCCTGTCTTACACTTCTCTGCAATTGGATAGGTTTCGTACTCTGGTTCTGTACTCGGATAGCCATCGTAGCCCTACTGTACAAGCACTTCAACACTTCGATATACCGACAGTCCACTTGGCACCGCTGAAGGGACTGCAGCACCGCCCAAATTTCGACGGAATGAAAGGCTTTCTCGTAGTCCACATACGCCAGACATAGTGGCAAATTGTACTCCTCGGACTTCTGTACAATTTGCCGAAGGGTATGTATGTGGTCTATGGTGCTAAAGCCTTTTCGGAAACCGGCTTGTTCGGGAGGCTGGAAGTCGTCAAGTCTGCGCGCGAGACGATTCGTAATGACTTTTGAAAACAGCATGTAGACGCGGCTCGGAAGGGAAATCGGTCTGTAGTTCTTCAAGAGAGCGTTGTCGCCTTTCTTGAAGAACAAGACCACCGCACTGTGATCTGTCTGTTTAGATGCCTGTATGCTGTCAAATCTATTGAAGAATGTAGCTTCATGTCCCGTCTAACAGCCATGATATTAAGAGTGTGATCGGAGGGTTTTTGTGTTCTTCTGCGGCGGGTCTTGCAGAACTTAGCTCCGACCGCATAGACACTTTCCACGAGCTTGTCATTCATATCGTCCACTTCATTGCAGTCTTCGAGGCACTGAAAACGGTTTTGTAACTGAAAGGTTTTAGGTCTTTGGAACAGAGCACGAGGGGGACGGAGCGCTGACTTCATTAGACGAGACCTCTCCAACTTAACGTTTAGGTTCAGTGTGCCTCTAACCATTCGGTGATCGCTACCAGTTTTCACCCTCGCGATCACGGAGACATCACTGAACAGTTGTCGTCTGGTCGTCATAATAAAGTCAATCTCTTTTTTTGTGGATCCGTCGGGGCTCGACCAGGTCCACTACCTGTGGGGCCGCTTCTGGAAGAAAGAGTTCATCATAAAGAGTCCCTCTTTCTCAATGAAGTCGGCCACCTGCTGGCCCCTTGGGTTCCGTTGCCCTATTCCAAATTGAATGGCCGTATGAGCTCAAAGTGGTTCAGAGCTAAACTTCAAGCTGAATAAGATTTTTTTCTGACGACACTGAGAATATCGTTTGGTGGTAAAACATTGCATTCTTGGACATATTTTTAAAAGAAAAAGGAAACCCACCGGCTGTGTATATATTTACACGAAATATTCCGAGCCACTGCCGAACTCCAATTCAAATATTATTAGACTGCAGAGTGTAATCGTTATTGAGTTTGCAGTACCTTATAAGGACGAATCTTGAATGATTATATTTTCAAACTTATTTTTAGTTGAAATTTAGTTATTTTATGACTAATACTTAGTAGATTTTAGTAAATCGAAATATTCGCTAGCAAAACCGCGGGTAAATCTAGTATAGATATTTATATAACATATTTACTCGAGTCTGTAAAAACAAAATTAGGATGACCGGCAGAAAGATCTAGCTCTCCATTTTGCGGTAGAAATCTAATACTGCGAGACGTCCCATCTAGTCGTGTTTGTGCACACACTTCATTACGTCTACGTCAACATTATTCGGGTCAGTGCAAACGTGCCTGCGATATTTGAAGTTTCACATTCACATAAGATTACATTTTGAAGCAGTCTTGTTTTTTTATATAAGTATGGATTATTATCAAAGAATAAATTTGACTTTGCCCCATAAAATTTCAATCTGGTTTATATTGTTTTAACTATGTATTACTACACCAAACGGTATTCGCTGAAGGTCATACAGGTTTACGCACCAACCTCGGCACACCCCAATGAGGAGGTGGAGGGAATGTATGAGGATATCTCTAGAGCCATGCATTCCTCCAAAACCCAATATACGGTGTTAATGGGAGACTTCAATGCAAAACTAGGCACAAGAGAGAACGGTGAGCTGAAAGTAGGGAAATTTGGAATAGGGCAACGGAACCCAAGGGGCCAACAGCTGGCCGACTTCATGGAGAAAGAGGGACTCTTTATGATGAACTCTTTCTTCAAGAAGCGGCCCCACAGGAAGTGGACCTGGTCGAGCTCCGACGGTTCGACAAAAAATGAGATTGACTTCATTATGACGACCAGACGACAACTGTTCAGTGATGTCTCAGTGATCGCGAGGGTGAAAACCGGCAGCGATCACCGAATGGTTAGAGGCACACTGAACCTAAATGTTAAGTTGGAGAGGTCTCGTCTGATGAAGTCAACGCTCCGTCCCCCTCGTGCTCTAATCCAAGGTCCCGAAACCTTTCAGCTCGAGTTACAAAACCGTTTTCAGTGCCTAGCAGACTGCAATGAAGTGGACGATATGAATGACAAGCTCGTGGAAACTGTCCATGCGGTCGGAGCTAAGTTCTGCAAGACCCACCGCAGAAGAACACAAAAACTCTCCGATCACACTCTTAATCTCATGGCTGGCTCACATTCTTCAACAGATTTGACAGCATACAGGCAACTGAACAGACAGATCTCCAAATGCATGCGGCGGGACTTGCGCAACTTCAATACAGCTCGTATTGAAGAAGCGATCGAGCGGAACCAAGGCTCCAAAGTCTTTGCCAGAGATCTGTCTGCCAGAAAAAGCCAACTGTTAAAGCTGAAGACCGAATGTGGCAGCATCGATTCCGGGGCACCTGAGATTTTGAGTGAGATTGAGAGATTCTATGGGCAGCTGTACACGTCATCGTTGGAGCCACACGCAAGTGTGAGTAACGATCCAAGAGCGAGTCTTATCCGACATTATTCCGAAGATATCCCGGAAGTCAGTCTGAGCGAGATTAGAATGGCTCTCCAACACCTTAAAAACGGCAAAGCCCCAGGCGAGGATGGAATTACAGCGGAGCTTCTGAAAGCGGGTGGAAGACCGGTACTTGTAGTCCTTCAGAGGCTCTTT
Source organism: Parnassius glacialis (assembly GCA_033319125.1). Lineage (NCBI taxonomy): Eukaryota > Metazoa > Arthropoda > Insecta > Lepidoptera > Papilionidae > Parnassius > Parnassius glacialis. Next base: position 47,336,070 of record JAVANC010000010.1, read on the forward strand.
AATTCCATCCTCCATGGTGGCATTACACCGGAGGCGTGGAGCAGAAGTGCGGTGGTCTTGTTCTTCAAGAAAGGCGACAACGCTCTCTTGAAGAGAGTTGCTGCTGTTTTCGAGAGTCGTTACGAATCGTCTCGCGCGCAGACTTGACGACTTCCAGCCTCTCGAACAAGCCGGTTTCCGAAAGGGCTTTAGCACCATAGACCACATACATACCCTACGGCAAATTGTACAGAAGTCCGAAGAGTACAATTTGCCACTATGTCTGGCGTATGTGGACTATGAGAAAGCTTTTGATTCCGTCGAAATTTGGGCGGTGCTGCAGTCCCTTCAGCGGTGACAAGTGGACTGTCGGTATATCGAAGTGTTGAAGTGCTTGTACAGTAGGGCTACGATGGCTATCCGAGTACAGAACCAGAGTACGAAACCTATCCAATTGCAGAGAAGTGTAAGACAGGGTGACGTGATATCCCCGAAACTCTTCACCGCTGCACTGGAAGACGTTTTCAAGCTTCCGGAGTGGAAAGGATACGGTATTAACATCAATGGCGAGTACATCACTCACCTTCGATTTGCCGACGATATAGTCCTTATGGCAGAATCGCTGGAGGACCTAAGCACTATGCTCAATAACCTCAATAGTGTCTCCCAACGGATAGGTCTTAAGATGAACATGGACAAAACAAAGATTATGTTTAATGTCCATGTCACACCTATGCCGGTAGTTGTTGGGAACACTAAGCTCGAAGTTGTTGACGAGTATGTTTACCTGGGACAAATAGTCCGACTAGGTAAGTCCAACTTCGACCGAGAGGTCAATCGACGGATTCAACTCGGCTGGGCAGCGTTCGGGAAGCTACGACACATCTTCTCGTCAGACATATCTCAAAACCTTAAAACGAAATTGTACAACCAGTGCGTGTTGCCAGTGATGACTTACGGAACTGAGACGTGGTCCTTCACTGCTGGCCGTATTAGGAAGCTCAAGGTCGCTCAGCGAGCTATGGAGAGGGCTATGCTTGGAATTTCTCTGCGTGATAAACTTAGGAATGAGGTTATCCGCAGTAGAACTAGAGTAACCGACATAGCCCAACGGATTAGTAAGCTGAAGTGGCAGTGGGCCGGCCATATAGCTCGAAGAACCGACAACCGATGGGGAAGAAAGGTTCTCGAGTGGCAGCCTCGTACCGGTAGGCGAAGTGTAGGGCGTCCCCCCACGAGATGGAGTGACGACCTGGTAAGACATGCAGGAATTCGATGGATGCAGGTGGGTCAGGACCGTGCTTTGTGGCATTCTTTGGGGGAGGCCTATGTTCAGCAGTGGACTTGTGAAGGGCTGTAATTATGATGATGATGATGATGATGTATTACTTTACTTAACTAACACGTTTGTTCGTGGTAGAGCCATGCTGCAGCTACATTAGTAGTATAGCTTTAGCAGGAATGGGTCGGCTCAAACGGGAAAGGACCACGCTCTCACAGAATACCAGCGTAAAATAGCAGCTTAAAGAATAATACAAAGTCATACACAGCCACTCGATGGCGATATGAATTCGATATGATAAAAAATTCATGCTCTGGTGTTGATGGTAAGGGACTACCGGCGCTACACTACACCTGACGTTCACCAGAAGTCACATCAAGAATTACACAGTGCATTGCCAACCTTTTAGTAATTTATTAGATTAAGACTTAGGAACTATTTTGATATTGTAAACAGATTATTGACGGCATGGTGCCGCATTGGTTTAACAATGATTTTCGGCACTGGGGACGCGAGTTTGAATCCATTCGAAAGTGGCTGTACCGCGCATAAAGTGGTTCTACCACGTACAATTCATCTTGTTCGAAAATATTAAGTATATTATTATTATTTCATTTAGTTCTTATGATGCTTTGAATTAAGTGTTTACAAACTGTGGTGTGATTTTTTTAAATGGGTACTGTATTGGCTGTGATAATGTATGTAATTGTGTGAGCGGGGAAGGTGCTCGTGCAAATATTCGCAAATAAATTCAATAAAGTTATTCAGCATCTTTAATTAGACATAAAATTGTTATTGTTACGTTAATAGGCTGTTAATAGATAGCGGAGTGTTTTATAACTTACTTCAAATCACCTCACTGGGCTTGCGGTTAATTGGTTTCTGTGCTGTGTAATTATACTGTATTGTTAGTCTATGAGGAAACGCAACCAGCATTCCCCCGAAGACTAGAGATGTGTGATGTGATACATACATACATACATACATATAATCTCTTTCCCGTACGGGTAGGCAGATACCACTTCTTTCCACTTGCTACGATCCTTACATACTTGTTTCGCTTCGTCCACTTTCATTATTTCCTTCATACATGCTCTACGGTTTAGGGTACTCTTGACCTGGCCTTTTTTTAAGACGTCCCTGATTTGGTCTAGAAATGTCCGCCTAGGTCTACCCCTTCCAACACTTTCATTCACACTCGCCTTATACACTTTTTTCGTCAATCGTTCTTCATTCATTCTCTCGACATGGCCAAACCATGTCAGCATAACTTTCTCAATTTTTGTCACTACATCTTCTTTCAGACACATAATCTGTGATGTGATGATATAAGTTTTTTTAGTTGTTAATATTATAAAATTATATTGACATAGTTATCAGTCCTTAGAAACATAACTCAGTAAAAAAAAATTGGCAGGAATAATAAAAAAAAAAAAATGCAATTAAAACACTGACAAAACAGCTAATGGGTTTCTACTGTCGGATTGCATAGAAAAGAAAAAAGAACACGATGACACAACGCTTGTACTTACTAGTTATTATAAAATGTAAAAAAATTATAGTTACAAAAAAATTGTTGAGTAACAGAAAATAAATTAACTGTTTTACCATTATTCCGTAGTTCTTAAAATTTTATTAGATACTATCAATTTTAAATTATACTGGGTGGAGAATAGGTTATCACGTTAAGTAGCACAGCAGTTAATACAAGTTGGTATATGTCTGTTAAAATAATAAAATAAACAATAATAAAAGAAAATTAAAAATGCATTTTTCAAACAAAATAAATAGCGTAATAAATTGACATGAAATAAATCAGCCTTGATAATATATAGGTTACTGACCTGAAGTGACTTACAAACCGTCGCACGCGCCAGAATAATAATAATTTTGACACCCGGTCCCATTTCATGTCACTTCGCGCATAGAGAATTTTTTTTTATAGAATAGAGGGCAAACGAGCATGCGGCTCACCTGATGGTAAGTGACTACCGCCGCCCATGAACAACCGCAACACCAGGGGAATTGCAGATGCGTTGCCGACCTTTTAGAAAGGTGTAAGCTCTTTTCTTGAAGGTTCCTAAGTCGTATCGGTCCGGAAAATTCACTGGTGGTAATTGATTCCACAAGGAAGTCGTGCGAGGGAGAAAACTTCTTCTAAATCGCACAGTCGTGGACCGCCAATCATCCAGATGGTATGGATGGTAACGCGAGTTTTGTCGCGATGTGCGATGGTGAAATTGAGCGGCTGGAATTAGTCCGAACAATTCCTCAGAGCACTCCGCGTGATAAATGCGATAAAATACGCAAAGAGATGCAACATCTCTACGCAGTGCCAGTGTATCGAGCCGATCAGAAATAACTCGGTCGTCGACGATTCGAACCGCTCTGCGCTGGATGCGGTCAAGTGGAAGGAGCTGGCACTGGGGTGCCCCGGCCCAGAGATGAGAACAGTATTCCATGTGGGGCCGAACTTGCGCTTTGTAAAGTTGCAAGCGATGTGCCGGCATGAAATACTGTCTCGCTCTGCTGAGCACGCCAAGCTTTTTAGAGGCCAATTTGGCCTTCCCTTCCAAGTGACCACGAAACTGCACACTATTCGATATGTCGACGCCAAGGATTCCGATACTGGCTGGAGCAGTAAGGGGAGTGCCTTGAAACTGAGGAGATACGACAAAAGGGTTCTTTTTAGCGGTAAACGCGCAAACTTGTGTCTTCTGGGGATTGAACTGGACTAGATTTAGTCGCCCCCAATCCGAGACTTTGTTAAGCAAAGACTCGACTTCAGACACAAGTTTGTCCCGGTACTCGACGACGTTTTCCCGAGAAATATTGGCACGGCCGGTATATAAGGCATCACCAGTGGTGTCGTCCGCATAGCAATGAATGCTGCCAGTTAGCAACATATCATTGATATGCAGGAGAAACAGCGTTGGTGATAGCACGCAGCCTTGTGGAACACCAGCGTTGATAGGCTTGAAATCAGAGCATTCACTGTCTACTACGACCTTGATGCTCCGATCAGCAAGGAAACTGGTGATCCATTTGCACAATTTCTCGGGAAGCCCATAGGAAGGAAGCTTCGAAAGAAGCGCTTTGTGCCAGACCCGATCAAAGGCATTCGCTACGTCCAAACTAACGGCTAATGCCTCCCCCTTGGACTCTACTGCCTCCGCCCATCTATGAGTTAAGTAGACTAGAAGATCACCAGCTGATCGACCCCGACGAAAACCGTACTGGCGGTCACTAATCAGCTGGTGATCCTCAAGGTACCTCATGAGATGGCAGTTTATTAGGCTTCCATTATTTTGGAGAACAAGGAGGTGATGGCGGTAGGCCTGTAGTTGGACGGGTCTGAGCGGTCGCCTTTTTTAGGGATCGGGTGCACCAAAGCTGTCTTCCATGAGTTCGGGACTACGCCTTGGGAGTAGGAGTACCGGAAAAAACGCGTTAAAACCGGTGCCAACTCCGGAGCACACGTCTTCAGCACAATGGGAGGGACTCCATTGGGCCCACTCGACTTGTTGACGTCCAGGGAGAAGAGTGCTTTGCGGACCGAGCGCTGAGTAAATCGCACTCACATCGCGGGATGGTCGGCGGTGTGTTCCCCCCGTCATCTAGAGTCGAGTTGGACGCAAAAAGAGAGCTCAACAAATCGGCTTTCTCCTTTGCGGTATGGGCCAGTGAGTCGTCCTCTCTGTGCAGAGATGGAAGAGATGGCTGACAGAAGTTCCCTTGGACAGCCTTGGCGAGAGACCAGAATGCACGGGTTCCCGAAGGAAGGCGAACTAGCTTCTCGCCAATTCTGCCGATGTGCTCAGACCTTGCCTTGGCAATGACGCTTTTGAAGGACCTGGAGGCGGAATTATACTTCTTTTTTAATGCGCTGGTGTTTACATCCCGAGACGTTGATGCGTCAGCCCAGGCCTGGTAGCACTCCTGCTTATAGCGTGATGCTATTTTACAGGAGCGACCAAACCATGGCTGGGATCTGCCTCCGATGGGCACCACAGAGGATGGAATAAAAAGTTCCATACCCTGAAGTACCACATCAGCAACAGAATCGGCAACAACGAACCCGCCCCCAAGGGTAGGATGCAAAAAAAGACCGCATCCCGTCCCAATCAGCTGACCTATAGTGCCAAACACGGCGAAAAGCTGTAGATCGCAACTGCGATTGGAGCGTGAGTGGCACCGTACTCCGGATCAGACAATGGTCCGAAGAGCCCAGAGGGGCATCGACGGAGACCTGATATCCGTCCGGATGAGAGGTCAGCAGAAGGTCCAACAGGGAAGGTACATGGTCTTCCACATCTGGGATCCGCGTAGGCGAAGTAACCAGTTGTGTTAGACCATATGCCAAAGCAAAGTCATAGACAGATCTACCCGCATGATCGGTTAAACGAGAACCAAGCCATTCAGCGTGGTGGGCGTTGAAATCACCGAGTATCACGATCTCTGCGGATGGGACCTGTTGTAGCACGGAGTCTGCAGCTATTTGGACGTGGTCTATGAGTCGGTCTGTGTCGGCATTACCGCTATGGGACCTATAGAGGCACCCGTAGACGCGGGGATGGTCGTTGCTGTCTACGCGCAGCCATAGGATGGACAGGTCCGTACCTTCAAGGCTGCCGAGGCGTCGAAAACAGATGTCCTCTCTGACATACACGCAAACTCCAGCCCGAGGCACAAACAAGTGTTCTAATTTGTACCCCGGGTAGGAGAGATACGAAGTATCAGCCGGAGAGGACACCTGTGTCTCGGTAAGAAAGAGCAAGGCCGGCTTAGCTATCTCCTATGAATTATGCCTTAACTTCATTATTTTAAGTAAATTTTTCGCTTGAATTTGTTTTCACACACCCGCAGCGCGCGGTCCCTTTGTTTTTAATTTCGCGCATAAAATTATGCCTTAAATTGTTAGCCGTAAGAACAGTTTTTGTTTGATTTTTTCTTTATTTGAGTAGTTAAGATTGACACCGTTTAAACTACCTATATCCGCCTTCAAATGGCATGGGTCTTAGACCTTCTAGAATTCATCAGGTGAAATCTGTATAAATTTACATGATGTTATTTAATATTAAAACGAAAAAAATGCTACCGCGACTAATGTATTAATTGTTATATATTTTTTTATTTGTGTGTTTAAAGAAATTTATGTAGCATACGTCTTTTCATTTTATGTGATAACTTTTTCGTCACTCGGTATAATTAATTTTGTTTCTTTATAAGCGGTTGGTTTTCCATTTTTTTATCGAGAAAATAAAAACGTGTTTTAGAAACAGAATTATGATTATTATTATTAGTCGTCCTCCCTGTGCAGAGATGGTAGTGATGGCTTACAGAAATTCCCTTGGAATAGCCTTGGCGAGAGACCAGAATGCACGGGTTACCGAAGGAAGGCGAACTAGTTTCTCGCCAATTCTGCCCATGTGCTCTGACTTTGCCTTGGCAATAACTCGTTTGGAGGACCTGGAGGCGAAGTTATACTTCTTTTTAAGTATGCTGGTGTTTACATCCCGAGTCGCCGAAGCCGCAGCCCAGGCTTGATAACACTCCTGCTTACTGCGTAATGCAGTTTTACAGGAGCGACCAAACCAAGGCTGAGATCTGCCTCCGATGGGTACCACAGATGATGGAATAAATAGTTCCATTCCCTGTAGCACCACATCAGTGACATAGTCAGCAACAGCGCTGGGATCATCCGGCGAGAAGCAAACCCTCCCCCATGGGTAGGATGCAAAGAAAGACCGCATTCCGTCCCAATCCGCCGACCTGTAATGCCAAACATGGCGGCAACCTGCAGAACGCAACCGCGAAGGGAGAGTGAGTGGCACCATACTCCAGATCAGACAGTGGTCCGAAGAGCCGAGAGGGGCATCGACGGAAACCTGATATCCGTCCGGATGAGAGGTCAGCAGAAGGTCCAACAGGGAAGGTGTATGATCCTCCACATTTGGAATCCGCGTAGGCGAAGTAACCAGTTGTGTCAGACCATATGCCAAGGCAAAGTCATAAACAGATCTCCCCGCATGATCGGTTAAACGTGAACCGAGCCACTCGGCATGGTGGGCGTTAAAATCGCCAAGGATCACGATCTCTGCGGATGGGACCTGTTGTAGCAAGGAATCTGTAGCCATTTGGACGTGGTCGATGAGTCGGTCTCTTTCGCCATTACCGCTATGGGACCTATAGAGGCACCCGTAGACGCGCGGATGGTCGTCGCTGTCTACGCGTAGCCAAAGGATGGACAGGTCCGAACCTTCAAGACTACCGAGGCGTCGAGAACAGATGTCCTCTCTGACATACATGCAAACTCCAGCCCGAGGCACATAGGAGTGCTCCAATTTGTACCCCGGGTAGGAGAGATACGAAATATCAGCCGGAGAGGAAACCTGCGTCTCTGTCAGGAAGAGCAAGGCCGGCCTCGCCGTCTCGAGATGGTAGTGGACGGCGTTTAGGTTGGAGTGAAGTCCCCTGATGTTGCAGAAATTCACGGATAGCGTGGCAGGGGTCGCCTTAGTATTGTTGCTCAGTTTGCCCCGAGCAGTTATGTTTTTGAGCGGAATTTTGCCCCACCCCCCCTCAGAATACGCGGGGCAGCCTGAGCACCCACGCTCAGGATTGGAATAACATGGTCGTGGATGCTCAGCGAGGGATTCTCCAGGGGTACTGGTACCCTCCTGGGGTAGTCTAATGTGTAATTCCGCTACCATGTTGATGGGGGGGGGGGGGGATTGGGCCTCCGGCTACCTGCACTCACCGGACGAAACGCAGAAGCAGAGCTTCTACTTCACGCCGGTGTTCTGTTAAGTCGTGGTACCAACCCGGCTCGAGCCGGCCCTTACGTACAACAGCAAAAACTGCTGCGTGGCTCTACCACCGTTAAAAATTATATTTTTCCCGCCGCCATAAACTGTACAGATTTGGCGTAAATTGTTTCACTTTTGGGTCTTCTCGGAGTCTTTAAGAAAAGATTAAAAATTTAGAAACAAGACAAACAATAAAATACAGACCCATAGTAGCAATAGAAGCTCAACCATAGTTGTTGCCTCTGTAAAACTCATTTAAAAATTATTAAACTTTACATAAAAATTAACATCCAATTTTTAAGAAATATTTCCACTAAATTTAATAGCATTTATAGTCGGGGTTTAAGTTATTTGATACACTTTAAAAGGTAAACATTAAATTATGTAATAATCATTTTATTATCTTTGTTTATAAGTTAATTAACTAAATATTTTTGGTTTACCACGCTCTCAAAGAATGCCAGCGTAAAATTGCAGCTTAAAGGAATAATACAAAGTCATACACAGTCACTCGATTGCGAAATATTAAATTATGAGATAATCATTATATTATCTCTCTTAAGGGGCTCTTAAGTTAATTTAAAAAAATATATTTTTGGTTTATATTTTACGCTTTTCATTGGACGACGCAATATCACAAACCCAAACTTTCTCGCTAGTTCTTCCCAGGACAGATGTTTTTTTACGAACCAGCGGTAAAAGTAAAGAAACGACTTTCCATAAGAACCATTTAAATAAAATTATTCCATTCTATTGTTCTATTCTATGTAACAAGTACAGTGTTATGTCATTGAGATGTTATGTACTACGTACTAGAGGCGACACTGCACTATGTTACGCTGTTCCATTCAACTGCGGCAATGTCACCGCACTTTAATTAGTCGCTCGCTAGGCGCTTGTAGAGTTGTCACGTGTTGTGTTGATTTAAAAATAAATCTCTTGATAAAATATGCCGCGGTGTGTTCTTAGATATTGCACAAAAAAATTCATGAAATGTTAGTAAAAACCAAGGAATCACTGTTCATCGGTAAGTAAGATACTGAAATAATAAAAAAAAAACATTATAGATTAATAATTAAAAAGTTATTTCTTTGGCGCCAACTTGTATCTTGGAATATAGATTATGAAATTAATTTGTTCAGATACGACATTTCTGTGAGCAAGTGTAGGACGATCATATTATGCACAATTTTTTTGTAGAAATAAATATACCTAAGTATTTATATTAGGCTAAATTTCTTACGTTTATATTTGCTGATTATTTTTTTATTTTATTTTTAGGTTTCCACGTCCAAGCCACGAAAACCGGCAAAAGTGGATTAAATTCGTCCAAAATAATCGTAGAGATGTGGTTACCAACAAATCATACATACATTTGTTCCTTGCATTTTAAAGAAGAGGATAAATATAGTACGAAGAATTCAAAAATTAACAAAACTTGTATTGTTTAAAGGCACTTAATTAAATACCTAATATATATTTTTACAATAACATTTATACATCTTATTAATTGAAATTAGTTTTCAGCAAAAAACAACAAATAAGTGTATATACATATAATTCATGTGTAAAACAGAAATGGTAGAAGTTTTTAAAGTTTTACTATGTTTTCTCACAGTAATTCATAAGGCATAATATAAACTGTGTCCATGCCTCACGCAAACTTAGGTTAGAGCTTTTGGGGACCCAGTTCTAGATTTAAATAAATATATTTCATTAGCTTTGATTACTTCCAATTTATATAGTTACCTTATAAAATATTTATATAAAATTGTAATTAAAATGCTATTGTGATAATATTATATATTATCGTATTAATTTACTTCATATCATGCAAAATAATTGACAAATTATTAAAAATTTTACTCGTTTTAATAAATTAATTAACAATATATGTACTCTAAATAAGCAATAATTAAATACCTACTTATCATTCTACCTACGCATAATCTATTATGATAAAAAACCGCGCATGCGCGGTAAGACTGATGCACAACGACATAGAGTAGCGCACATGTTTTGTTTGAAATAGCTGTTCTAGTACGTAAGTACACTATACTTCAATGTGTTATGTAAACATTTAAATAAAATTACTATTAAAGCCGTGGTTAACTATGACATTGGGACATCGAACACTTTAGTCACCCCGTGACCATGGGTGCTGTAAATCATTCGAAACATCGGGTATATAAAATTAGATAGAATCGCATAAATATAATAAGAGCCTACTCCTTTTTAAAAGGCCGGCAACGCATCTGCAATTCCCCTGGTTCCCCTGGTGCTGCAGTTATTCATGGGCGGCGGTAGTCACTTACTCGTACCATCACCAGGTGAGCTGCATGCTCGTTTGCCCCCTCTCCTATAAAAAAAAAACACTATTACGTCTAAATATTTATATTAAAATCTTCAATTCCCGGTTTTTGTTAAATATTGTTTAAATTTTAATAAGACCTCCTTTGAGGTAAAGCCTATTAAAAAAGAAATTAAATCATCTTTTGTTTCACAATTAGCGGAAGTATCGCATTACATACGAACAAAAAAATACAGGCTCATTGATCTCTCTGAAATCAGCTAACAATTAAGAAATATTATAAATATTAAGGGTTAAACTAATATAATTAATTTTAATGCCACAAAAACCTAATCGACGTTGTTAACAATTCCTTAAAATCCAATAAGTGTTAGAAGAGAATAAGCAGATAGCTATCTAGGGACAAAAACGTAATTCATTTCCACCGTACTTGAAAAACTCCATTGGACGTTTAATTTCCCGCCACACAGCGCATCGTAAACTAATTATCGTCTTTTCTCCTGCAGCATTGTTGTAAAACATTATATTTTTACTTGCAGTGTCAAGAATTCAAACTTTGTCTATTTATTTTCTAGCTTACTTCAAAATACTGTTTTCTCAATTCGATAATGTAATTTGTTTGTGTGCATGTTATGCGATACCTAAAGTAAACTTAAAAGAAATGTTAGCAAAGCAAATAGCAAAAAGCAAATAGTGTAAGTTTATAAATTTTAAACCCTTAATAAACTAAAAAACTTAACACCTTAAATTTGAAAAAATTGCTTACTTTTTAATTATTTATACTAGTACTCGTAGTGACAAACAAATAATCCACCAAGCCAACTTCAAACAAAGACGGCTAGAAATGTGTCACCACTGAGGACTATGATGGAAAGCCACACAGCCTGTAATTGTACTGTTTACTGGCTACCTATGCCTTAAGACCAAAACAATAGTGCAAGCACTGCTATTTGGCGACGCAAATAGATAGGTGTAGTACCTACCCAGGTAAACTCATAGGTAGAAAAGGAGTCCTTCTAACTCTTGAATTTCAGTAACATCTGAAATTTAGTCTAAATCCATTCATCCATCCATTACAGCCTATAAAAGTCCACTTTTGAACATAGGCTCCCCCGTAGATTGGCTCATAAGAGAGGGATTTTACATTAGTTGCCTCACTTGTTGGCGGGTTAGCAATAGCAGTTTTTTATTATTTTGAGTTTTTATAAGAAGATGATGCTGCCTATCTCCCGTTTTATTACCCTCAATCGCCTCTACGTTACGCTCAACAATTCACCTACTCAGCTTACATAATAATTTCAACTAGACCGAATTTCAATCACAAGGGCTACGGCGAGGCATCTGCGTAGGACAGGAATTAAACGAAACTACGTTACAATAATAAAACTTAAATTGAACCTTCCATTAAATTCAATTTGTATCACACGTGCTGGCAACCACAATATGAGAATAGAAAAAAAAGTATTAAAGAAAAATGTGTTCGTATCCATCCACAAATTCAATCTGAGAATGCGAAATTATTTCACACACGTACGCTCCTGATCCTTTAATAAATTACCGAAAGCTACAGATTTTAGAAAGAAATGTGTTTATCATAAAGATAAATTGTGCGTGAAGTCAATATGAAATAATTTTCCATGCTGTTGATGGATACAACCGGCTCTTCCAACTCAGAATTACAACAGATCGGATTATATTTAATTTTTAATTTTATTTCACGCGGGTGAAGTCACGGGGAACAGCTAGTTTTATATTTCTTTAAACTTTTGTCTATAAGATATAATAATATAATAGTTTCAATTTCGATCGCCTATAGCAAGATTCCACATAATATTATGATGAGGAAATAACTATATTAGACTAACCTTACTATTTCAACACAAGTAAGGCTGCTGATCTTTATAACATTTTTATGTACTTACCATAAATAGGGATGTGGGCTCATTGTGATCCTTATTCTATAAAAAGGTGCTTGCTCTTTGGGCTTTATCGTCTCTTACATGAATGCAATTATTTGACTCCGTTTTATCGTACCTATAACTACCAGTTTAGCTGACAGGTTTGCTACGAATTCGGCTATCAGGTATTAAATCATATTATGTTAAGTTAAAATATATTTACAGAATTTATGATATTTTCAAGAAGTCTTATAGAAGCGCAACCCACTCCCTTTTACCCGTCCCCGTATGAACGTTCGTAAGGAAAGCGTTAAGCTGGCAGACGGGGGTTGGAAACAGAATGAAGATAACAAATGATGTTCTATACTATACTGAAATTTTTATAATCTCGATCTAGATTGAAATCTCGTTAGACGAGGATTTTTCGTCGGGAAGATTACACAGGGAAATATAGGAAGAATAATACTATTAAATAAGCTTCTACAAGCGGATCTTATATTTTCTTTTTATTATTTATTTTTTTAAACTAGCACTCAGGGCACTTGATGGACTCCTCCTTATGAAAATGCGTATTCGTAATCGTCCCTAAGAATTAAAAATAGAATGCCTTGTAACCTGTAAAAAGGGTTCCTCCGGTCCTCAACGTTTTCTTTACCATACAAAACAAAGTTTTTAGGACTTCGTAGTTAAACAACACGTAGCCTACAGAATCACCATACCCGTTTATACGTCTGCGGGTTTACTCAGAGACACTAGGAGCTACAAATGTGTAATTTAGCATAATTATAGATTTTACTTTTCAGCGAGCACTAACCATTTGAGCTAGCACGGCTCTTCGTTGAAATAGTTAATTGCAACTTTAACCGCTGATTTATCACGTGCTAGGCGGTGAAGGAAAACATCGTGAGGAAACCTGCAAGTTTGAGAAATAAGAAAAAAAAATATAAAAATTTCGAAGACGTGAAGTTTTCCAACACGCATTGGGTTAACGCAGCGGAAATTTCCTTGCCCTAAACGCCTTTCAGAAAGCCTGTGCCCAACAGTGGGAAATACATAGTCCGTAACTTTAACTGACATATTAACTATAGATATTATTCACTCCTACAAAACTGTGAAATAAAATCTTAAATAATATTTTTATTTTAGGTAGGTCCCTAACAAATAAAGTGATATAGATAACGAGTTGATGTTGGTGGTTGTTCACACACCCTCTGACCAACAGCAGTAGTGTTTTCAGTTGAGCACACTGAAGAGTACACGAGTTTTTTATCCAACAACGACCCAGTTTCCCGAACTCACTTCACAAATTGTTGAATCACCACTTTGGAAATAAGTTTTTAATATTTCCCAACTTTTTTCAAGCGAAAAGCGACCCATTTCATAAATGTCATACATAAAACTAACTTTCTGTTGTATTGTAAATGTCATCAAACCTTCCAACCTCAAAATAACCTATATTTCCAATTCCAAACGGTAAATGGCCCAACCTATAGGTTGTATTATTTTCAAAATTTAGAAGTTTTTTTAAGCTCTTTTAAAATTATATTTCCTATAAGTCTACTTAAAATAAATCCATCAAATACCATCGTCTTATTTTTAGGCGTTATAGCGGTCAAATCACGGACTCACTTCATCACCATCATCATCTTCATCACTACAGTCCTACACAAGTCCACCACTGAAAATGGGCCTTCCCTAGAAATGCCACAAAACACGGTCGTGAGCCACCTGCATCCATTGACTTCCTGCATGTCTTACCAGGTTGTTACTCCATCTAGCGGGGGGTACCCTACACTTTATCTACCAGTACGAGGCTGCCGCTCGAGAACCTTTTTTTCCCATTGGTTGTCGGTTCTTCAAGCTATAAGCTATTCTTCAAGCTCTCCCATTGGGAGTGTTTATTTTTTATAGGATAAGGGTGAAAATCGAGCACACAATTCACCTGATGGTGAGTGGTTGCTGCGGGCCATAGACATCTACATCTACTCGTATCCTCGATTTCAAATCAAAATGCTAATGCTTTGAAATCCGTGAGGACTAATATGGATGGATGGAATTCCCCGTTTCTAGTAAAAAGGATCTCCGGTTCTCTACACTCACCATACGAAATACAGCAGCGTTGAGCTGCTATTTCACGCTGGAATTCTGTGAGAGCGTGGTCCTTTCCCGGTAGAGCGGATTCATTCGTGCTACAATTATACTACTAATATAGCTGCAGCATGGCTCTACAACGTAAAAAAAACGTATGCTTTCATCACCACGCTTGGAGGGTAAATAGGCAATTACAGAAACAAACATCTCGCATATATGACGAAGTTCCTCGTCGCCGGTTGCTGGCTGGTGGTATTTTATACCTGGTGTAGATGAGATGGTTATACCACAATCTATAGGAAGCCATAAGATTTAGTTTACTCTTTTTAGAATTTTTCACATTCATCTCTTACAAAAACAGGGCGAAATGGAGTGTTGGATTCACTTCCGGCACCACCATTATTATTATAGATTAGGAGATTAATCATCGAAAAACTCAGCGGTCGCGATGGTATCGCATACCATCCTACCAACTATTTCTTTCGGAAAGTGTATGCTGTTCGCCCTGCGCCCTTTACAGCTTCATCTAAATAGACTCGTAAGCGAGGAATTACGAAATATTGAGTGCAACGACGCGCGCAAAGGGGCCACCCATAAATTACGTCACACAAATTTTATGGTTCGTTGACCCCCGTGTCGTCCTTGTCACAGGTGGTCACACTCGTGAAACCCCCTCCCCTGGGTGTGACGTCACATATTTTCAATTTTACACTAGACCAACGAGGTAGTCAACGCGTAATTACTAATTATAAATGCGTATTCGCAACAGCTACCTTACTTTTTAAATTAGTATTTTTTCAAGATGTTAAACATTATTAGCTAAGATTCACGTATTAAAATAAAATGATGTATTAACTTGTTTAAATAGCTTGCTTATTGTTTTTTTTTATCCAGCAACTCAGTTGGATTTTCGCCAAAGTAACGCCTGATTCTATTAATTTTTTTCTACTTTATAGTTTTTATACTCGCTTACCCCTTAAGCCAGAAAACAATTGTAAGTACATTGCAGCGTAACTTCAGAAATAGATAACAATAATAAGATGCGCCATGTAGTGGTAGTTTAAGAGAATCCTCCTTCCCATACAATCCCGTGGGTTATGTGGGAAAGAGGATATATAGATTTCGTTTGCATTTTCTTTCGCATTTACCACGGGGAGTGCTATGAGGAATTGTTCAGATTAATTCCAGCCGAAAATTTCGCGGACACACATCGCGGCAGAACTCCCGATACCATCCACACTATCTGGATGATTGGCGGTCCAACGCTGTGTGAATTACAAGATTTTTTCTTCCTCACACAACTTTCTTGTGGAATCGATTACCACCAGCGATTTTTCTGGACCGATACGACTTAGGGACCTTAAAGAATAAAGCCTACTCCTTATTAAAAGGCCAGCACCGCATCTGCAACTACCCTGGTTCCCCTGGTGTTGCAGTTGTACATGGGCGGCGGTAGTCATAAGTGACTGATGGTCACCTGATGGTAAGCCATCAGGTGACCCACATGCTCGCTTGACCCCTCTCCTATAATAAAAGCTATCCGGGTTTCATACTCTCCGGCAGAATTGAAATCGTTGGTTGCAATTTAATCGCTGATTTACCACGTTTTTGACGGTAAAGGAAAACATCGTGATTTCCAACACGCGTTGAGGCAGCACAGTGAACTCTTCCTTGCCCTAAATCCCTCTCAGAAATGAGAAGAAGCGTGTGTCCGGGAGTGCGACGTATATTAATAATGCCTTCCAGACCAAATTTCGGTCAAGGCGGCCAGTCTCAACTGAACTTAGCGATCTGCGCAGAGCGAGATTATGGCGCCCAAGTGAATGCGCTAGCACAGGTACACTCTCAATTCAAAGAGATCAGGCGCAGAGCCAACAGCTTTACGTGCTTTCCGAGGCACGTGGGTGAAACTGCTACTGAGAATTTCTCGACAGAAAAACGATTTTGGGCCGACTCGTTACGTACATTTTTTTTATAGGATAGAGTAACAAACGAGCACACAGTCCACCTAATGGTAAGCGGTTGCTGTGACCCATAGACATCTACATCTATCCTCAATAAAGAATCAAAATACAGATGCGTTGTCACCCGTGAGACTAAGATAGAATGCCTTTTTTTCAGTAAAAAGGGTCTCCGGTACTCTACACTCACCATACGGAGCACAGCAGCGTTAAGCTGCTATTTTACGCTGGTATTCTGTGAGAGCGTGGTCCTTCCCCGGTCGAGACGACCCATTAATGTCACAACTATACTATTAATGTAGCTGCAGCATGGCTCTACCACATACAGAAATTAAAATTTTTATACAACCGACTTTAATATAAACAAAATGGGACATCGTCAATGTAGTCGAAGTTAATTAAATACGCATTATCATTTTTTTAAATACTAGTAATGCTATTAAATATTACTAACATTACCTTTAACCTCTTCTGGTAAGTTTAAAATGCTTGTGTTGGAAGTGGTTCACGACAGTTGTCGAATGGCGGATTCGAACCCACGACCTTTCGAATTCGCGGTCCGCGCCCTGCCATTAGGCTACTGACGCTTCAAATTATTGAGGGTAACTCAAAAACTACTCGTCAGATCTTGACCGATCTTCTCATGAGACCACATGAGAAGCACTAACTTTCAAATAAAGAAAGAATCATCAAAATCAAAATCGATTTACCAAAAAAAGTTCAGAAGTAACACACTTAAGAAAAATAAAATCGAATTGAGGACCTCCTCCATTTTCGAGTCGATGGAAAATAATATTTGGCCATCTATCCATCAATCCATTACAGCCAAGGTTCCCTCGTATATGCCCATTAGCAAGATATTTGATATTTCACAAATACCGTAATAAAATATCGAAGCGTATCAACGGAATGATTTATTCGTTTTAAAATGTCTTAGATAAGCTGTTCACGTCTCGGAAATAATTAGATTTTACGTAGATCGTTATATATCGCGGCGGATTATTGCAATTTGAATATGCAGATTGAGGTTTAAATAAGGATAAAGAGAAGAGGGTTCTACGTTTAGCTTACTCTGTGGTGGGAGTTAAGAAATAATAGAAACACATAAACATAACAAGATCTTAACAGTGGTAGAGCAACACAGCAGCGTTTGCTGTCGCACGGATGGGCCGGCTCGAACCGGGGTGGTACAACGACCTAACAGAAAACCAGCGTGAAGTAAAGGTTTACCTCTGCGTTTCGCTTGGTGAGTGCAGGTGGCCGGAGGCCCTTTTTACTGGAAATGAGGCATTCTATCTTAGTCCTCACGGGTGACAACGCATTTACATTTTGAATTGTAATAGAGGATAGATGTATATGTCTATGGGCCGCAGCAACCACTTACCATCAGGTGGACTGTGTGCTCGTTTGTCACCCTTATCCTATAAAAAAAAAAGATAAATTTTCACGTCTGCCACCCAGAGGTGTAGACAGAGATTACGAACTTCCATTTTGCAGAATCCATGCTGTAGCTATATTATAGTTGTGCCACAAATGGGTCGGCTCGACCGGGAAAGGACCACACTCTCACAGAATACCAGTATAAAATTGCAGTTTAATGCTGTGAGTCGTATGGTGACTGTAGATAACCGGAAACCCCTTTTGCTATAAAACGAGGGTAGATGTAGATGTCCATAGGCCACAGCATCCCCTTACCATCAATTGGGTTGTATGCTCTGTTGTCACCCTAACAAACGAACGAGCATACATCGTTTGTCACCCTTATTCTATAAATAAAAACTGGCCATGTGCGAGTCGGACTCGCGCATGACGGGTTCCGTACTATCGTAAAAGATTTCATACTATGCAGGTAAATAATTTTTTAATATTATTTTATTGTATTATAATTTTTAGCGCATATAGCAATACAAAATCTGTAAGCATTTCAAACGTCTACTTGTTGCTTGTTATTAAGATCGAGCAAAATCGCCAAATAAAAAAACAAGTTTATAGTAGGGAAGCCCCGTTCAAATTTTTTTTTTTTATTTTTGTTATTTGTTGTTATAGCGAAAATATAGGTATGCATTCTTTGCATTCAAAATTTTAACTGTCTACTTATTACGGTTTATTAGATACATCCCGCTGACAGAAAGGCGGACGCACGGACAGCGAAGGTTTAGTAATAGGATGCCGTTGGTTACCTTTCGCGTACGGAACCCTAAAAAGGAGTATCTTCACCTAAAAAGGTCACTTGACAGGATTTGAATAATGTAGCTGGATGAAAAATGTTAATCTTAGACTTGTTCCAGCGGAATTTAAATATTAAGTTACCTACTTTGCGAATACCCGCCTAAGTAAAATTTATTACTGAGTGTTCTACGATGAAGAAGTTCGCCGACTGTAATGTATTGATACTTAGAGACATTCAAAATGATATTGTAAAACATATGTTAACTTGAATTGTTTGCAAACTAGAATAAACATCCACTATATATTTAATAAATATTTTACGTTGGTTGTTTATGGCCGGGTTGTTTATGGTTGTTAATGAGTGTGCATTTAAGGAGACATAATAAATAAATTTTATGGATAATAATCACTAGTAAATATACAAATTTACCGTGTAATGGCGGTGTAAGAATATCCACTGCCCCCACTGTTCCCACTGTTCAGCAGTGGACTTTAATAGGCTGTAACAGTAGGTATATAAGTCGTTATAATATTAAGGCTACGTTCAATTGGCACGGAAAAAACTAGCAAAAGATAAAATCAAAAAAGGTAAGTCCATAAGATTGGATTGTTTAAAATGAATATTTTTTGATTTTTTCATAATATTGTCGCTTTTAAACAAGTTCATATGATATGTTCGATGGCGGTCGAATTGACTTCGATTCTCTGTGTTACCACTAAAATTGTTACTTGCAATTTAGATTACCGTAAGTTTTAGAGAGAGACTTTGGATCTGAGATGTGGCCACACGGCTGTGTGGCGTAGTGTTCCTATGGTCGGCTGGCCATATGAACTCAAAGTTGTTCAGAGCTGAACTTCAAGCTGAACAAAATTTTTTTCTGACGACACTGAGAACATCCTTTGATGGTAAAACATTGCACTCTTGGACATTTTTTGGAAAGAAAAAGGAAACCCACCGGCTGCGTGTATATTTACACGAACTATTCCGAGCCACTGCCGAACTCCAATTCAAATATTATTAGACTGCAGAGTGTAATAGTTTTTGAGTTTGCAGTACCTAATAAGGACGAATCTTGAATGATTATATTTTCAAACTTATTTTTAGTTGAAATTTAGTTATTTTATGACTAATACTTAGTAAATTTTAGTGAAACGAAATATTCGCAAGCAAAACCGCGGGGAGTCTGTAAAAACAAAATAAGTATGACCGGCAGAGAAATTTAGCTCTCCATTTTGCGGTAGAAATCTAATACTGCGAGACGTCCCATCTAGTCGTGTTTGTGCACACACTTCATTACGTCTACGTCAACATTATTCGGGTCAGTGCAAACGTATACATAAGATTACATTTTGAAGTAATCTTGTTTTTTTATATAAGTGTGGATTACTATCAAAGAATAAGTTTGACTTTTGTCCCATAAAATTTCAATCCGGTTTATATTGTTTTAACTAAGTTGTCGTAAAGCGACAATTAAAAAAAAATAACCTAACCTAAGAACAACAAAACAACAAAAGTAGAACAAGAAAATAATATATTTAAATTTTTAAAAAGGTATTTACAATTTTATAAAAAAAATGAAATATGATGATGATGATGGATGACGTGTAATAACAATTAGATAAAAAAAAGTAAAGATAGGAGAATATTGTATTGTAGTGGAGCCTAAAGGTCGAAGTGACACACGCTGCACTTGGAGTAGAAGTAGGCACACGCTGAGCTTGTAGTTTCTTGGCGGTGATGGCACGCAGCGCCTGGTCTGGGCACACGCAGCGTCCGGAGCCGGCGCACGTAGCGCCTAGAGTAGGTGCGCTCAGCGCTTGGAGCAAGCAGTCACAGCGCCCAAAGGTAGCGCGGGCAGTAGGTGCACTCAGCACCTGGAGCAAGCAGTCCTAGCGCCCAAAGGTAGCGCGGGCAGTAGGTGCACTCAGCGCCTGGAGCAAGCAGTCGTAGCGCCCGGAGTAGTGTGGCCCCGCGCTTGAAGTAGACTACGCCGACGACTTCAAATGTAGATGGAGGCTTGCAGGATCCCGGGGCAAGGCGGCCCCGGGATAAGGCCTTTAGTAGATGCTTCACGTTTGAAAACTGAAGCGAAACTCTTTGTATTCTCCGATGGTTCGGCTTTTATACCTTTTTAGAGAGAATGAGAAATTATTTAAATTAAAAGGAAATTTTTGGTAAATGACCTAGAGCAAAAGAGTATTTATGTGGAAATATCGAGATAAAACATCATACCGGTAACGAATATGAATAAAAATTGCCATGACAACGAAATAAATAACGGTTGTCAAAAATATAAATTTTTGGTTTTAGGCATATAATTGAAAAACAGTAACATGTAAGTAAGAAATGAGATATTATTGATATAGGAAAAAAAATAGTGCAGCAGCGCGCACAAAACCCGAAATTGCAGAGTTACGGAGAACTATATAAAAGATCGAAAAAGGTAAGACTCCATTGACAGCGATTTAGAAAGGGAAAAAATGATTTGTTATTGTGTAAAAACGTTACAGGATCCTATGGAAATAAAGGTGATGCAAAATATGAATGCAGAAAATCAAAAACAGAATGGAAAGATGTGTAAAATGATATGTAAGTAGCATAACTGATAGCGTGAAAAGTGATGCAAAATATGAATGCAGAAAATCAAAAACAGAATGGAAAAATAGTGTAAAATGATATGTAAGTAGCATAACACTACAAAGTATTACTTTACTTAACTAACACGTTTGTTCGCAGTAGAGCCATGCTGCAGCTACATTAGTAGTATAATTGTAGCACGAATGGGTCGGCTCGACCGGGGAAGGACCACGCTCTGGCAGAATACCAGCGTAAAATAGCAGCATAAAGAATAATACAAAGTCATACACAGCCACTCGATGGCGATATGAATTCGATATGATAAAAAATTCATGTTCTGGTGTTGATGGTAAGGGACTACCGGCGCTACACTACACCTGACGTTCACCAGAAGTCACATCAAGAATTACAGAGTGCATTACCAGCCTTTTAGTAATTTATTAGATTTAGACTTAGGAACTATTTTGATATTGTAAACAGATTATTGACGGCTCCGTGCCGCATTGGTTTAACAATGATTTTCGGCACTGAATCCCATCGAAAGTGGCTGTGCCGCGCGTAAAGTATCTCTACCACGTACAATATAAACATTCACCTTGTCCGAAAATATTAAGTTTATTATTGTTATTTTATTTAGTTCTAATGATGCTTTGAATTGTTTTCAAACTGTGGTGTGATTTTTTAAAATGGGTACTGTATTAGCTGTGAAAATGTATGTAATTTTGTGAGCGGGGAAGGTGGTCGTGCAAATATTCGCAAATAAATTCAATAAAATAATTCAACATCTTTAATTAGATGTAAAATTGTTATTGTTATGTTAACAGGCTGTTAATAGATATGTATAGCGGAGTGTTTTATAGCTTACTTCAAATCACCTCACTGGGCTTGCGGTTAATTGGTTTCTGTGCTGTGTAATTATACTGTATTGTTGTTCAACGAGGAAACGCAGCCAGCATTCCCCCGAAGACTAGAGATGTGTTATGTGATGATATTAGTTTTTTGAGTAGTTAATATTATAAAGTTATATTGACATAGTATATATTAGTATATATTTATATAGTCCTTAGAAACATAACTAAGCAAAAAAAGTGGAAGGAATAACAAAAAAAAATGCAATTACAACACTGACAAAGTAGCTAATAGGTTTCTACTGGCGGATTGCATATAAAAGAAGAAAGAACACGATTACACGACGCTTGTACCCTAACCTAACCCCCTAAAATTTGGAGAAGTTTACTTTTTAATTCTTTCCACTTGTAGTGACAAACAAATAGTCCACCAAGCCAACTTCAAACAAATAAGACTATAAATATGTCACCACTGAGAACTACGATGGAAAGTCCCACAGCCTGTAATTGTACTGTTTACTGGCTACCTATGTTTTAAGACCGAAACAATAGCGCACGCACTGCTATTTGGCGACGCAATTAGATAGGTGTGGTACCTACCCAGGTAAACTTCAAGGTAGAAAAGGAGTCCTTCTAGCTCTTGACGTTCAAGTAACATCTGAAATCTAGTCTAAATCCATTCATTTATCCATTACAGCCTGTAAAAAGCCTTTTCTGAACATAGGCTCCCCCATAGATTGGCTAACAAGAGCGGGATTTTATATTAGTTGCTTCGCTTGTTGACGGATTGGCAATAGAAGTTTTTTTATTTTTTTGAGTTTTTATAAGAACGTGATGCTGCCTATCTCCCGTTTTATTTACCCTCAATCGCCTCTACGCTACGCTCAACAATTTACCTACTCAGCTCACATAATAATTTCAACAAGACCGAATTTCAGTCACAAGGACTACGGCGAGACATCTGCGTAGGACAGGAATTAAAAGAAACTACGTTACAATAATAAGACTTAAATTGAACCTTCCATTAAATTCAATTTGTATCACACGTGCTGGCAACCACAGTATGAGAATAGAAAAAAAATTATTAAAGAAAAATGTATTCGTATCCATCCACAAATTCAATCTGAGAATGTGAAATTATTTCACACACGTACGCTCCTGCTCCTTTAATAAATTACCGAAAGCTACAGATTTTAGAAAGAAATGTGTTTATTATAAAGATAAATTGTGCGTGACGTCAATATGAAATAATTTTTCACGCTGATGATGGATACAACCGGCTCTTCCAACTCAGAATTTCAAAAGATCGGATTATGTTTAATTTTTCATTTTATTTCACGCGGGTGAAGTCACGGGGAACAGCTAGTTTTATATTTCTTTAAACTTTTGTCCATAAGATATAATAATATTATAGTTTCAATTTCGATCGCCTATAGCAAGATTCCATATGACATTATGCTGTGGAAATAACTAAATTAGACTAACCTTACTATTTCAACACAAGTAAGGCTGCTGATCTTTATAACATTTTTATGTACTTACCATAAGTAGGGATGTGGGCTCATTGTCATCCTTATTCTATAAAAAGGTGCTTGCCCCTTGGGCTCTATCGTCTCTTACATGAATGCAATTATTTGACTCCGTTTTATCGTACCTATAACTACCAGTTTAGCTGACAAGGTTGCTACGAATTCGGCTATCAGGTATTAAATCATATTATGTAAAGTTAAAATATATTTACCGAATTTATGATATTTTCAAGAAGTCTTATAGAAGCGCAACCCACTCCCTTTTACCCGTCCCCGTATGAACGTTCGGAAGGAAGGCGTTAAGCTGGCAGACGGGGGTTGGAAACAGAATGAAGATAACAAATGATGTTCTATACTATACTGAAATTTTTATAATCTCGATCTAGATTGAAATCTCGTTAGACGAGGATTTTTCGTCGGGAAGATTACACAGGGAAATATAGGAAGAATAATACTATTAAGTAAGCTTCTACAAGCGGATCTTATAATTTCTTTTTATTATTTCTTTTTTTAAACTAGCACTCAGGGCACTTGATGCACTCCTCCTTATGAAAATGCGTATTCGTAATCGTCCCTAAGAATTAAGATAGAATGCCTTGTAACCTGTAAAAAGGGTTCCTCCGGTCCTCAACGTTTTCTTTACCATACAAAACACAGTTTTTAGGACTTCGTAGTTAAAAAACACGTAGCCTACAGAATCACCATACCCGTTTATACGTCTGCGGGTTTACTCAGAGACCCTAGGTGCAACAAATGTGTAATTTGGCATGATTATAGATATTAATTTACAGCGAGCATTAACCATATGAGCTACAACGTCTCTTCGTTGAAATTATTAATTGCAACTTTAACTGCTGATTTATCACGTGCTAGGTGGTGAAGGAAAACATCGTGAGGAAACCTGCAAGTCTGAGAAATAAGACGCATTGGGTTAGCGCATAGTCCGTAACTTTAACTGACATATTAACTATAGATATTAATCACTCCTACAAAACTGTGAAATAAAATCTTAAATAATATTTTTATTTTAGGTAGGTCCCTAACAAATAAAGTGATATAGATAACGAGTTGATGTTGGTGGTTGTTCACACACCCTCTGACCAACAGCAGTGGTGTTTTCAGTTGAGCGCACTGAAGAAGTAGGTACACGAGTTGTTTTATCCAACAACGATCCAGTTTCCCGAACTCACTTCACAAATTGTTGTATCACCACTTTTGAAATAAGTTTTTAATATTTCCCAACTTTGTTCAAGCGAAAAGCGACCCATTTCATAAATGTCAGACATAAAACCAACTTTCTGTTTTATCGTAAATATCATCAAACCTTCCAACCTCAAAATAACCTATAGTTCCAATTCCAAACGGTAAATGGCCCAACCTATAGGTTGTATTATTTTCAAAATTTAGAAGTTTTTTAAGCTCTTGTGAATAAATTTCCCTATAAGTCTGCTTAAAATAAGTCCATGAAATACCATCGTCCTATTTTTAGGCGTTATAGCGATCAAATCGCGGACTCACTTCATCACCATCATCATCTTCATCACTACAGTCCTACACAAGTCCACTGCTAAAAATGGGCCTCCCCTAGAAATGCCACAAAACACGGTCGTGTGCCACCTGCATCCATTGACTTCCTGCATGTCTTACCAGGTCGTTACTCCATCTAGCGGGGGGTACCCTACACTTTATCTACCAGTACGAGGCTGCCGCTCGAGAACCTTTCTTCCCCATTGGTTGTCGGTTTTTCAAGCTATAAGCTATTCTTCAAGCTCTCCCATTAGGAGTGTTTATTTTTTATAGGATAAGGGTGAAAAACGAGCACACAATTCACCTGATGGTGAGTGGTTGCTGCGGGCCATAGACATCTACATCTACTCGTATCCTCGATTTCAAATCAAAATGCTAATGCTTTGAAATCCGTGAGGACTAATATGGATGGATGGAATTCCCCGTTTCTAGTAAAAAGGATCTCCGGTTCTCTACACTCACCATACGAAATACAGCAGCGCTGAGCTGCTATTTCACGCTGGAATTCTGTGAGAGCGTGGTCCTTTCCCGGTAGAGCGGATTCATTCGTGCTACAACTATACTACTAATATAGCTGCAGCATGGCTCTACAACGTAAAAAAAAACGTATGCTTTCATCACCACGCTTGGAGGGTAAATAGGCAATCACAGAAACAAAAATCTCGCATATATGACGAAGTTCCTCGTCGCTGGTTGCTGGCTGGTGGTATTTTATACCTGGTGTAGATGAGATGGTTATACCACAATCTATAGGAAGCCATAAGATTTAGTTTACTCTTTTTAGAATTTTTCACATTCACCTCTTACAATAACAGGGCGAAATGGAGTGTTGGATTCACTTCCGGCACCACCATTATTATTATAGATTAGGAGATTAATCATCGAAAAACTCAGCGGTCGCGATGGTATCGCATACCATCCTACCAAATATTTCTTTCGGAAAGTGTATGCTGTTCGCCCTGCGGCCTTTACAGCTTCATCTAAATAGACTCGTAAGCGAGGACTTACGAAATATTGAGTGCAACGACGCGCGAAAAGGGGCCACCCATAAATTACGTCACACAAATGTTATGGTTCGTTGACCCCCGTGTCGTCCTTGTCACAGGTGGTCACACTCGTGAAACCCCCTCCCCTGGGTGTGACGTCACATATTTTCAATTTTACACTAGACCAACGAGGTAGTCAACGCGTAATTACTAATTATAAATGCGTATTCGCAACCGCTACCTTTCTTTTTAAATTAGTATTTTTTCAAGATGTTAAAAATTATTAGTTAAGATTCGCGTATTAAAATAAAATGATGTATTAACTTGTTTAAATAGCTTGCTTATTGTTTTTTTTTTTATCCAGCAACTCATTTGGATTTTCGCCAAAGTAAGGCCTGATTCTATTAATTTTTTTCTACTTTATAGTTTTTATACTCGCTTACCCCTTAAGCCAGAACACAATAGTAAGTACATTGCAGCGTAACTTCAGAAATAGATAACAATAATAAGATGCGCCATGTAGTGGTAGTTTAAGAGAATCCTCTTTCCCATGCAATCCCGTGGGTTATGTGGGAAAGAGGATATATAGATTTCGTTTGCATTTTCTTTCGCATTTACCACGGGGAGTGCTCTGAGGAATTGTTCAGATTAATTCCAGCCGAAAATTTCGCGAACACACATCGCGGCAGAACTCCCGATACCATCCACACTATCTGGATGATTGGCGGTCCACCGCTGTGTGATTTACAAGATTTTTTCTTCCCCACACAACTTTCTTGTGGAATCGATTACCACCAGCGATTTCAGTCCGATACGACTTAGGGACCTTAAAAAATAAAGCCTACTCCTTTTTAAAAGGCCGGCACCGCATCTGCAACTACCCCGGTTCCCCTGGTGTTGCAGTTGTACATGGGCGGCGGTAGTCATAAGTGACTGATGGTCACCTGATGGTAAGCGATCAGGTGACCCACATGCTCGCTTGACCCCTCTCCTATAATAAAAGCTATCCGGGTTTCATACCCTCCGGCAGAAATGAAATCGTTGGTTGCAATTTAATCGCTGATTTACCACGTTTTCGACGGTAAAGGAAAACATCGTGATTGCCAACACGCGTTGAAGCAGCACAGTGAACTCTTCCTTGCCTAAAACCATCTCAGAATAAGAGGAGGCGTGCGTCCGGGAGTAGGACATATATTAAAATGTCCTCCAGACCGAATTTCGGTCAAGGCGGCCAGTCGCAACTGAATCTAGCGATCTGCGCAGGACAGGATTATAGCGCCCAAGTGAATGCGCTAGCACAGGTACACTCTCAATTCAAAGAGATCAGGCGCAGAGCCAACTACTTTACATGCTTTCCGAGGCACGTGGGTGAAACTGCTACTGAGAATTTCTTTACATAAAAACCCAATCATTGATTTTGGGCCGATTCGGTATGTACATTTTTTATAGGATAGAGTGACAAACGAGCACACAGTCCACCTGATGGTAAGTGGTTGCTGTGACCCATAGACATCTACATCTATCCTCAATAAAGAATCAAAATGCAGATGAGTTGTCACCCGTGAGACTAAGATGGAATGCCTCTTTTCCAGTAAAAAGGGTCTCCGGTCCTCTACACTCACCATACGGAATACAACAGCGTTAAGCTGCTATTTTGCGCTGGTATTCTGTGAGAGCGTGGTCCTTCTCCGGTCGAGCCGACCGAATGGATCGGTCGGTGCTACTATTATACTACTAAAATTGCTGCAGCATGGCTCTAGCACGTATAAAAACTAACATAATAACTAACATAATAACCTACACGGCTCTAACTTTACCTTTGCATTACCATTAAGTAAATCGTCTAGGTTACACAATATCTATGTCTCTATTAATTTACCTATACAACGGAGTTATCATAAAAAGTTGATTTAGTGTAGCAGTCTCAATATTCATAACCAGGTTTGCGCTTAAATAATCGGAATATTCCATTTCTTGTCATTACTATTAAGTCCTATTAAAATATTTAATATATTTTTTTAATAGGATAAGGTGACAAACGGGCACATAGTCTACCTGATGGTAAGTGGTTGCTGTGGCCCATAGACATCTACATCTATCCTCAAAAAAGAATCAAAATGCAGATACGTTGTCACCCGTGAGAGCTAAGATAGAATGCCTCTTTTCCAGTAAGAAAGGATCTCCGGTTCTCTACGCTCACCACACGAAACAGCAATATTAAGCTGCTAGTCGCTCTCTCAAAAATCGAAACTGTTGCTTTATTTGACTTGGATAGTTCGTAAGAGAAAAATGTACGTAGTATGGCCATAAACCCTATTACACATTAAAGTGCTTATCTTTTTTTATATCAATATAAAGTAAGAAACGAACTTACTGACCAGCTAATGGAAAGTGACCACTGCAGAGCATGGTCATTAAATATAATAGAATAGAATAATTTTTATTTAACATAGATTATTACATAAATATTACACTTATTGAAAGTCACTTTTTTATTTACACTGGTTCGAAAAATACCTCTGTCCTGGGAAGAACCAGTAAGAAACCGAGCGGGACTTTTTTTAAACATATCACTACAATAATTTTGTTTTTTCTTTTGTTTTTACAAATTTTAAATGAGTTTTAATAGAACCAGCATGGTGGCGATCACCTCATTCCCAGGGTTTTTTTTTTCACTTATATATTATTTGATATTATAATAACCCTTTTTGTACAATTTTTCTTAAATAAACATTTGAACTTACTCATTGACAGATTTTATGATTATTAATAAATAAATGAATTACTGATTCTGTGGATTCTAGCCAACTTCAATCTAAGATGGCTGAGGTAAAGTGCAATTCCTCACTGTATGTTTTTTTATTAGTTCTTTACACTCTTGTTTCTTGATACAAGCACTGCTATTTGGCAATACGGTGGTAATTGGTAAGAGGATGGTAGCTTCCCAGACGGAATCTTAAGCAAAGACGGAGTCCTACCACCTAGAAAGAATATCTTATTTTAAACATAGTAATTATAATAAAATGTATGTATCATAATATACACATACATTAGTTTATCGCAGCCTAAGCGATTAATTAACAATTGGTCAATTTTTTTATAGGATAGGGTGAAAAACGAGCACACAGCCCACCTGATGGTAAGTAGTTGCTGTGACCCATAGACATCCACATCTTTCCTCAATAAAGAATTATAATGCAGATGCGTCGGCACCCATGTGGACTAAGATGAAATGCCTCTTTTACAGTAAAAAGGATCGCCGGTTCTCTACACTGACCATACGAAACAGCAGTGTTAAGCTGCAATTTGGCGCTGATATTCTGTGAGAGCGTGGTCCTTCTCTGGTGGAGCTGACCCATTCATGCTACAACTATACTATTACTGTAGCTGCAGCATGGCTCTACCACGTACAGAAATTAAAATTTTTATACAACCGACTTCAATATAAACAAAATGGGACAACGGCAATGTAGTCGAAGTTAATTAAATACGCATTATCATTTTTTTTAAATACTAGTAATGCTATTAAACATTACTAATATTCCCTCCTCTCTAATAACCCTCTTCTGGTAAGTTTAAAATGCTTGTGTTGGAAGTGGTTCACGACAGTTGTCCAATGGCGGATTCGAACCCACGACCTTTCGAGTTCGCGGTCCGCGCCCTGCCATTAGGCTACTGACGCTTCAAATTATTGAGGGTAACTCTAAAACTATTCGTCAGATCTTGACCGATCTTCTCATGACACCACATGAGAAGCACTAGCTTTCAAATAAAGAAAGAATCATCAAAATCAAAATCGGTTTACCTAAAAAAAATTCTGAAGTAACACACTTAAGAAAAATACAATCGAATTGAGAACCTCCTCCTTTTTTTTGAAGTCGATGGAAAACAATATTTGGCCATCTATCCATCAATCCATTACAGCCAGGGTTTCCTCGTATATGCCCATTAGCAAGATATTTGATATTTTACAAATACCGTAATAAAATATCGAAGCGTATCAACGGAATGATTTATTCGTTTTAAAATCTCTTAGATAAGCTGTTCACGTCTCGGAAATAATTAGATTTTACGTAGATCGTTATATATCGCGGCGGATTATTGCAATTTGAATATGCAGATTGAGGTTTAAATGAGGATAAAGAGAAGAGGGTTCTACGTTTAGCTTACTCTGTGAGAGTTAAGAAATAATAGAAACACATAAACATAACAAGATAAATTTTCACGTCTGCCACCCAGAGGTGTAGACAGAGATTACGAACTTCTATTTTGTAGAATCCATGCTGT
This sequence comes from Parnassius glacialis, assembly GCA_033319125.1. NCBI lineage: Eukaryota > Metazoa > Arthropoda > Insecta > Lepidoptera > Papilionidae > Parnassius > Parnassius glacialis. Next base: position 47,366,325 of record JAVANC010000010.1, read on the forward strand.
AGCTATATTATAGTTGTAGCACAAATGGGCTGGTTCGACCGGGGAAGGACCACACTCTCACAGATTACCAGTATAAAATAGCAGTTTAATGCTGTGTGTCGTATGGTGACTACGACGGTAAATAACCGGAGACCCCTTTTGCTATAAAAGGAGGATAGATGTAGATGTCCATAGACCATAGCATCCCCTTACCATTAATTGGGTTGTATGCTCATTTGTCACCCTTATTCTATAAATAGAAAACCGGTCATGTGCGAGTCGGACTCGCGCATGACGGGTTCCGTACTATCGTACAAGATTTCATACTATGTAGGTAAATAATTTTTAAATATTATTTTATTGTATTATAATTTTTAGCGCATATAGCAATACAAAATCTGTAAGCATTTCAAACGTCTACTTGTTGCTTGTTATTAAGATCGAGCAAAAACGCCAAATAAAAAAAACACGTTTGTAGTAGGGAAGCCCCGTTCAAATTTTAATTTATTTTATTTTTGTTATTTGTTGTTACAGCGACAATATAGGTATGCATTCTTTAAAAATTTTAACTGTCTACTTATTACGGTTTATTAGATACATCCCGCTGACAGAAAGGCGGACGCACGGACAGCGAAGGCTTAGTAATAGGATGCCGTTGGTTACCCTTCGCGTACGGAATCCTAAAAAGGAGTACTTAACGTAAAAATGTCACTTGACAGGATTTGAATAATGTAGCTGGATGAAAAATGTTAATCTTAGACTTGTTCCAGCGGAATTTAAATATTAAGTTACCTACTTTGCGAATACCCGCCTAAGTAAAATTTATTACTGAGTGTTCTATGATGGAGAAGTTCGCCGACTGTAATGTATTGATTCTTAGAGGCATTTAAAATGATATTATAAAACATAATTATGTTAACTTGAATTGTTTGCAGACTAGAATATAATACATCCACCATGTATTTAATAAATATTTTACTTTAGTTTTTTATGGCCGGGTTGTTTATGATTGTTAATGAGTGTGCATTTAAGGAGACATAATGAATAAATTTTATGGACAATAATCAGTAGTAAATATATAAATTTACCGCGTAATGGCGGTGTAAGAATATCCACTGCCCCATATCATCCCGTGGGTGTCGTAAGAGGCGACAAATGGAAACAAATCAGGAGATCGGCAGCAGTATATTCATTGTTATAAGGCTATTAGGTTAAAAATTAAAAAAAAAAACGCTAACCAGCGTTGACAAATATCCCCCTTATAAGGCAATCCATGGGGTAGGCCTATGTTCAGCAGTGGACTTTAATAGGCTGTAAAAGTAGGTATATAAGATGCTATAATATTAAGGCTACGTTCAATTGACACGGAAAAAACTAGCAAAAGATAAAATCAAAAAAGGTAAATCCATGAGATTGGATTGTTTAAAATGAATATCTTTTGATTTTTTTCAGTCATATGATATGCTCGATGGCGATCAAATTGACTTCGATTCTCTGTTACCATTAAAATTGTTACCTGCAATTTAGATTACCGTAAGTTTTAGAGAGACTTTGGATCTGAGATGTTGTTCTTCACAGCCGGCCATATGAACTCAAATTTGTTCAGAGCTGAACTTCAAGCTGAACAAAATTTTTTTCTGACACTGAGAACATCCTTTGATGGTAAAACATTGCATTCTTTGAAATATTTTTAAAAGAAAAAGGAAACCCACCGGCAGTGTAAATATTTACACGAACTATTCCGAGCCACTGTCGAGCTCCAACTCAAATACTATTATGGTCCCCACTCAAGGTCAGTTAAACTGACATCAGTTCGACTGATCATTTCAAACGGAGCTAATCCAAAAAAATTTCGACGCACACGGTCAGTTCAAAAATATCGGATTTTCAATATATAATAATTATAAATATATTAATATCGGAGTTTTATATATCGGAAACATAAGCAATAAGCATATTCATGCTTATTGCTTAAAAATGATTTAAACAGTTTATAATTTAGTATATTTATTGAACAAATTAAATTATTAATGTATGAAAATGTTAGGTTCTTAGCAGTTTTTAGTAGCTGAGTAGTTCTTTTAGTTTTTGGATGTACGTCAGTTCAACTGCTCCAGTTTAACTGACAGCATGCCCGAATAAAATCCGTGTGTATCCGTCAGTAAAAATTTCAACTTAAGATTTCACATTCACGGTCAGTTTTTGGTTGTACATCAGTTAAACTGATCAGTAAAACTGACCGTGTGTGGCCACCATTAGACTGCAGAATCTAATAGTTTTTGAGTTTGCAGTACCTAATAAGGATGAATCTTGAATGATTATATTTTCAAACTTATTTTTAGTTGAAATTTAGTTATTTTATGACTAATACTTAGTAGATTTTAGTAAAACGAAATATTCGCAAGCAAAACCGCGGGTAAATCTATTATAGACATTTATATAACATATTTACTCGAGTCTGAAAAAACAAAATAAAGATGACCCCAGAGAGATCTAGCTCTCCATTTAGCGGTGGAAATCTAATACTACGAGACGTCCCATCTAGTGGTGTTTGTGCACACACTTCATTGCGTCTCATCATCATCATCATTACAGCCCTTCACAAGTCCACTGCAGAACATAGGCCTCCCCCAAAAAATACCACAAAGCACGGTCCTGAGCCAACTGCATCCATCGACTTTCTGCATATCTTACCAGGTCGTCACTCCATCTAGTGGGGGGACGCCCTACACTTCGCCTGCCGGTACGAGGCTGCCCTCGAGAACCTTTCTTCCCGATCGGTTGTCGGTTCTTCGAGCTATATGGCCGGCCCTTTACCACTTCAGTTTACTAATCCGTTGGGCTATGTCGGTCACTCTGGTTCTACAGCGGATATCTTCATTTCTGAGTTTATCTCGCAGAGAAACTCCGAGAATAACTCCATAGCTAGCTGAGCGACCTTGAGCTTCCTCATCCGGCCAGCAGTGAAGGACCACGTCTCAGTTCCGTTTGTCATCACTGGCAACACGCACTGGGTGTACAGTCTCGTTTTCAAGTTTTGAGGTATACCTGACGAGAAGATGTGCCGTAATTTCCCAAACGCTGCCCAACCGAATTGAATCCGTCGATTGACCTCTCGGTCGAAGTTGGACTTACCTAGTCAGACTGTTTGTCCCAGGTAAACATACTCGTCAACAACTTCGAGCTTAGTGTTCCCAACAACTACCGGCATAGGTGTGATATGGACATTAAACATGATCTTTGTTTGGTCCATGTTCATCTTAAGACCTATCCGTTGGGAGACACTATTGAGGTTATTGAGCATAGTGCTTAGGTCCTCCAGCGATTCTGGCATAAGGACTATATCGTTGGCAAATCGAAGGTGAGTGATGTACTCGCCATTGATGATGATACCGTATCCTTTCCAGTCCAGAAGCTTGAAAACGTCTTCCAATGCAGCGGTGAAGAGTTTCGGGGATATGACGTCACCCTGTCTTAAACCTCTTTGCAGTTGGATAGGTTTCGTACTCTGGTTCTGTACTCGGATAGCCATCGTAGCCCTACTGTACAAGCACTTCAGCACTTCGATATACCGACAGTCAACTTGGCACCGATGAAGGGACTGCAGCACCGCCAAAATGTCGACGGAATCAAAGGCTTTCTCATAGTCCACATACGCCAAACATAGTGGCAAATTCTACTCCTCGGACTTCTGTACAATTTGCCGAAGGGTATGTATGTGGTCTATGGTGCTAAAGCCTTTTCGGAAACTGGCTTGTTCGGGTGGCTGGAAGTCGTCAAGTCTGCGCGCGAGACGATTCGTAATGACTCTCGAAAACAGCACGTAGACGCGGCTCAGAAGGGAAATCGGTCTGTAGTTCTTCTAAAGAGCGTTGTCGTCTTTCTTGAAGAAGAAGACCACCGCACTTCTGCTCCACGCCTCCAGTGTAATGCCACCATGGAGGACGGAATTAAAGAGCTTCTGAAGGACTTCAAGTACCGGTTTTCCACCCGCTTTCAGAAGCTCTGCTGTAATTCCATCCTCACTTGGGGCCTTGCCGTTTTTAAGGTGCTGGAGAGCCATTCTAATCTCGCTCAGAGTAACGTCCGGGATATCATCGGAATAATGTCGGATAAGACTCGCTCTTGGATCGTTACTCACACTTGCGTTTGGCTCCAACGATGACGTGTACAGCTGCCCATAGAACCTCTCAATCTCACTCAAAATCTCAGGTGCCCCGGAAACGATGCTGCCACACTTGGTCTTCAGCTTTGACAGTTAGCACTTTCTGGCAGACAGATCTCTGGCAAAGACTTTAGAGCCTTGGTTCCGCTCGATCCTTTCCTCAATACGAGCTGTATTGAAGTTGTGTAAGTCCCGCCGCATGCATTTGGACATCTGTCTGTTCAGTTGCCTGTATGCTGTCAAATCTGTTGAAAAATATAGCTTCATCTCCCGTCTAACAGCCATGAGATTAAGAGTGTGATCGGAGAGTTTTTGTGTTCTTCTGCGGCGGGTCTTGCAGAACTTAGCTTCTACCGCATGGACAGTTTCCACGAGCTTGTCATTCAAATCGTCCACTTCATTGCAGTCTTCTAGGCACTGAAAGCGGTTTTGTAACTCGAGCTGAAAGGTTTCAGGACTTTGGATTAGAGCACGAGGGGGACGGAACGTTGACTCATTATACGAGACCTCTCCAACTTAACGTTTAGGTTCAGTGTACCTCGAACCATTCGGTGATCGCTTCCGGTTTTCACCCTCGCGATTACTGAGACATCACTGAACAGTTGTCGTCTGGTCGTCATAATGAAGTCAATCTCATTTTTTGTCGAACCGTCGTGGCTCAACCAGGTCCACTTCCTGTGGGGCCGCTTCTGGAAGAAAGAGTTCATCATAAAGAGTCCCTCTTTCTTCATAAAGTCGGCCAGCTGCTGGCCCCTCGGGTACCGTTGCCCTATTCCAAATTTCCCCACTTTCAGCTCACCGTTCTCTCTTGTGCCTAGTTTTGCACTGAAGTCTCCCATTAACACCGTATATTGGGTTTTGGAGGAATGCATGGCTCTAGAGATATCCTCATAAATTTCCTCCACCTCCTCATCGGGGTGTGCCGAGGTCGGTGCGTAAACCTGTATGATCTTCAGCGAATACCGTTTGGTGATTCTGAGTATAAGGTATGCAACTCTCGTCGACACACTCCCGATCTTTACAATGTTGTTAACGAGAGACTTGTGGACGATAAATCCGACACCTCCTTGGAACAGATGGTTGCCCTCCCGGTGATAGAGCAAGTTGCCGAATTTGAGGATTACCGTGTCCTCCCCCTCTCTTCGGACTTCGGATATTCCTATAATATGCCAGCGTAACTTTTCTATCTCTTCTTCCAGCTCCACAATCTTCTCGTCAGTCCTGAGGGTGCGTGCGTTGTATGTTGCCAGGTCGAGTCGTCGTAGGTGGCAACCGAACCTCCACCGGAGATTCTTAGCACCCCCTGCCCCGCCGTTACCAAGGTCGCCACCGTAGCCAGGAATAGCGGGGCCGCCGGGGACTGGGGGCCGTCTCTTCGTAACTTTATCCATTTGGGGGGTATTTGCCATAGTTGCCACGCTTGGCGAGCGGGTTGGCAACCGCAGTTTTTTTTATTGTATTTTTGCTATTATCAGGAAGATGCTGCTGCCCATCTCCTGCCTGTTTCCCTTTGTCGCCTTTTACGCCACTCACGGGATGATATGGGGTAGTGGATATTCTTAATTGCCACTACACGGCAATAGTGGCCCATAGCCATCTACATTTATCCTCATTTTGCGAATCAAAATGCAGATGCGTCATCACCCGTGAGGACTAAGATGGAATGCCTCTTTTCCAGTAAAATGGGTATCCAGTTCTCTACACTCACCATACGAAACACAGCAGTATCGGGCTGCTATTTTACGCTGGTATTCTGTGAGAGCGTAGTCCTTCACCAGTCGAGCCGACCCATTCGTGCTACAACTATACTACTAATAGAACTGCAGCATGTCTCTACATTACTACTACATTTTACATATGGCAACTTCTAGGAACATAAATGCGTTTAGTTTACGCTTATATTACGTTTATTTATTAAAATCTTTTTATTGATATTATTAATTAATCCGGAGTTCTAAAAATAGAACACCAACATAAAAATAAATGGGTTAGTTGCCTTAATATGTGGTACAAATTCTATAACAAAACAACAACATAAAATATGCAGTACAAAATATTAGACGGCTCTGTGGCGTAGTGGTTTAGCAATGAGTTGCTGCGCTGGGAGGCGCGGGTTGGAATCCCGCACGGAACAATTATTTGTTTGGCCTACAAATAATTGTTCCGGGTCTGGATGTTTGTCCTTGTGCAATTTGTGTATTGTCCCGTGGTTGTCATAAGAAACAACAGAGGAAAACAAACCAAGAGATGGTCAGCAGCGTCTTCCTAATAACATCTACCTATACTCTATACAAATAAATAAAATTGAAGTGTCTGTTTGTAATGTCAAAATAACAGCTTTTCTTGTGTTTCGCGCCAAACTCTAATGTCAAGAATCGACGCCAGAGGGCGCTCGGCTCGGCGTGATACCGGTTTTGACGTTCGGTCGAGCGGGGTGGTGGCGAGAGCGCGCGAACGCAAATAGGAGTCGTTTGCCAGCTGTGCTTGGGACAGCACGCTGTGAACTGGTTCGGGAACGCGGAATGGTGCAGGCGTGTCGAGTTAATATACTGTCTAGGGTTCGTGACGCGCATTCCTTGTTTGAGAGCTTTTCCCGGGATTTAGTTGTGTTTATATCTGAATCCGTATATAAGTGCATTCGACAATATTAACTACTATTCTGGAAATAATTGTAGCCACGCGAAACGGTATTGAACTTTGATCCGGATATTCTTATTTGTGTGGGGTGTTACGTTTTCGCTTATAGTGGCGGGATTTCGTATAGACCGACATTCTGTATTCGTTTTGTGTGTTAAGCTTTATAACAAATTAGAGTTAGTGGCTTCTGGAAGTTAGTTAATCGTACGATAGAGTTAATGGACTGTCCTCGTGACGAACGAAGAAAGTGACTGTGGGCGACTCCGCGGAAGATTACCTTAATTTGGAGCGGTGCTGAAGTCCGAGCTGCTGCCGACGCCAATGGTCTAATCAGGTCTACCACAATCCACACACAGATACACATCACTGACCCTTACTTCCCAAGCACCCTACAACCACATGCGGCCTGACCGAACCCTAAGACAGCAGTCGCCTTGGATATAGGTAAGTAAGCTCGGTTTTAATATTCTCCCTGTTGAATTGTAGTAGGATAGAACGCTCCCCCTTATAGTTTATGGTAATTAGAGATTTTCCACTTTGGCCTTGTTGAGGCCCGACCTGCATCTGCTTGTAGGGTCTTCCGCTAATGGGCCGCGGGAGATTCTACTCCTGGATAGGTAGCTGCAGGCCTTAACATTCTGATAGCAGAGCGTGGTTCCGGGTTCGATTCCCCGGTCCATCCCGACCATAGTGTTTGTTAAAAATTAAACAATTTTGGTGGCAGGGAGCGTCGGTTTGATTGGTTTAATTTTGTGTCTACAATCACGCCCGTCCGTAATACGTAAAATTTAAATTCTTTCCTTTGGTATCTTGTGGCTTGCTTTTTTTGTTATTGGCGGGTATTTGCTAATGCCACGCCCGTAGGTCGCGCAAGCGGGAGTTTTTCTAGAGAGAAATGTTGTGTAGGTAGATGGTTATTATCACGTAATCGGATAATTCTCGTTGTCGGATAGTTATAGTGAATTACTTATTGAAGTGTCGATTTCCGAGCGAGGCATTTTTTGTTGATCGACCTTGATGTGTATCTTTATTTGTATTGTAATTTGTATTTGAACTAATGAGTAGTAATTTGTATTTGCGCAATTTGAACTTAACCTGATTTGATCGCACTAGAATTTGTTATTTGTTAATTTGATTTGTGACTTTTCTTTTGTGCTGACTTGTATTTGGTTTAATAAGCAGTAATTCGTATTGGTGTAATTTCTAATTAACTCGATTTGATAGGAACTGCATTTGTTAACTGTTAATTTTTTTTGTATTTGTTATTTGTTATTTTTGTAATTTGTGCTCGAGCCGCGTCGTAATTTGTATTTAGTAGTGATGCCATCGCCCAAGCTACTAATCCGTTGCCTGCGAACTGAGTTGCGCTGGGCCACCAGCGCCCATGCTTTGATAGGTCGACCGGAGAGGGTCTATAACTTGATGAAGCGGCTCGAGCAGGTCGATGCTCGAAGGGCCGCAGTGGAGGAGGCTTACGCTGAGCTCGAGGATTCGGATGTGGAAAAGGGAGTCCTGGACTCCTGCTTCGCGGACTACAAGCAGTTCTTTTCGCTCACGGACGAGTTGATCGAGGCTGAAGGCAGGTATGCCGAGGAGGCGCGTGAAGCTCGGATGAGTGGCCTGCCCGAGTCCTCTCGGAAGCAGCCTCAGCCGGAGCTGTTGTGACGACTCCCAACTCTGGACCTGCCAAGGTTCTCCGGGGTCCTTTCCGAATGGCTGACCTTCGTTGGTCTTTTCGACAGCCTAGTGAACGCCCGGAGTGACTTGACCCCGAGCCAGAAGATGGCTTACTTCCTGGCCTCACTGGAGGGGGTGGCCCTGGGCGTCGTCGGCCACTTGGGATTGCCGGACGACGCCTACCAGACTGTTCGGGACCTCCTAGCCAGAAGGTACGCCAACGTCCGGCGAATTGCGGACGAACATGTTAAGCAGCTACTAAGGCTCCCGCTGCTTAGTGACCGGGCCCGACTACATCCTGACCTGGTGAATCTTGTCTTGGTGGCCTGTAATACGTTGAGGCGGCTGGATTTACCAGTGGGCGAATGGGCCTTTTTGTTGCTCCGCATCGTGCTGTCCCGTCTACCTCTCGACCTTCGAATACATTTTGCGGAGAGGTACAGCGGGGACGGGGCCTCCTATATTCCGCCCTTCGATGACCTGCTGCGGTTTTCGGAGGAGCAGTGCCGGCAGATTGAGAACGCGGCGGGCACCGTGGACGACTTACGAGCCGTGCCCAGTGAGAGGCGGAATCCGCCGGGCAAGTCGTCGTCAAACCCCCCCCCCCCAGGCCCATCGGAGCTCCCGCGGGAGGGCGTCGCTCCTATTGCTGTGTGTGTATCCCCTGCTCCTATTGTCGAGCATTTGATCACCGGGTAACGTCGTGCCCGAAATTATTAAGTAAGCCGGTTCCGGCGAGGCGAACTATCGCCAATAAGTGCCGCTGGTGCTTCTCATGTTTAGAAGGGCACCTCCAGCGAGACTATCCGCACCGGTGGCCCTGTTTGCATTGCCAGGGCAATCACCATGCAGTTTTGTGCCTGGGTGCGAACGGCGTCTCCTCTCGGGGCTCTGCCAGGCCCTCGGCCCCCACGGGCGGAGGCGCTCAGCCACGCCCTCTGACGGGCGACTCTCGGCGCCCGCCGGCCAGCCACCAGGCCCCTAGGTTTGAAAGGGGTCCCTCCCCCTACCAGTCGGGGGGTAATTCCCCCAGGGCGGGGGTGTCATCACCCCCCTCCAGCGTGTGGAGAGGAACTTCACGGCCACTCATCAGTCCGCTAGACCCTTCTCACTCCCGTTAGCTGAGTGGGCGCGACTGTTGTACCACCGTTCCCCATTTGATAGAGGCGGCCCTAGCTAGCTGCCGCCTTAGCTCCCACCACGGCCGCCTCCCCTGAGCCTTGAGCCGTCAACAGTCCACTTGTTAAACTGTTCTGTTTCCATAGCGGAGATGATAATTTCTTAGGAAAATGTAATCTTTAAAGTTTGTTTCTGTATTATTAGTTGCATTTTATATTAGTTACATTAGAAATGAATAAACCAAACTATAAAATATAACTACTCGTAAAAGCCGATTTTTTTTAAAAAGAGTTATAAAGTGCAAAAAATTAAAAATTAAACCACTGACGCATTGTGTTGTATACTAATATAGTATTCTAGATAATGATAAACTATTTATTTAAAACTACTTTCTCAATTAACTGACACTTTGCAACAAAAAACTTTACCTCAGTCGCTACTAGCGACATCTGGTGAGTGGAAGATTATTAGCCCTCATTAGCGAAAGTATCGCGTTACATACGAACAAAATAATACAGGCTCATTGATCTCTTTGGAATCAGCTAAAAATGAAGAAAAATTATAAATATTAAGGGTTTAACTTATATAATTTATTTTAATGCCACAAAAACCTAATCGAGGGTGTTTCAATTCCTTAAAATTCAATAAGTGGTAGAAGATAATAAGCAGATAGCTATCTAGGGTCAAAAACTTAATTAATTTCCACCGTACTTGAAAAACTCCATTGGACGTTTAATTTCCCGCCGCAGAGCGCATCATAAAATAATTATCGTCTTTTCTCCAGCAGCGTTGTTGTAAAACATTATATTTTCACTTGCAGTGTCAAGAATTTAAACTTTGTCTATTTATTTTCTATCTTACTTCAAAATAGTATTTTCTCAATTCGATAATGTAATTTGTTTGTGTGCATGTTATGCGATATCTAAAGTTAACTTAAAAGTAATATTAGCAAAGCAAATAGCAAAAAGCTAATACCTAGTGTAAGATCATAAATTTTAAACCTTTAAAAAAATAAAAAATTTTACACTTTAAATTAGGAAAAATTGCTTACTTTTTAATTATTTCTACTTGTAGTGACAAACAAATAATCCACCAAGCCAACTTCAAACAAAGAAGCCTATAAATATGTCACCACTGAGGACTACGATGGAAAGTCACACAGCCTGTAATTGTACTGTTTACTGGCTACCTATGTTTTAAGACCGAAACAATAGCGCACGCACTGCTATTTGGCGACGCAAATATCTGTGGTGGTATCTACCCAGGTAAGCTCATAGGTAGAAAAGGAGTCCTTCTAACTCTTAAAGTTCAAGTAACATCTGATGTAGTCTAAATCCATTCATCCATCCATTACAGCCTATAAAAGTCCACTTCTGAACATAGGCTCCCCCATAGATTGGCTCATAAGAAAGGGATTTTACATTAGTTGCCTTGCTTGTTGACGGGTTAGCAAAAGCAGTTTTTTTATTATTTTGAGTTTTTATAAGAACATGATGCTGCCTATCTCCCGTTTGATTACCCTCACACGCCTCTACGCTACGCTCAACAATTTACCTACTCAGCTCACATAATAAATTCAACTAGACCGAATTTCAATCACAAGGACTATGGCGAGACATCTACGTAGGACAGGAATTAAAAGAAACTACGTTACAATAATAAAACTAAAATTTAACCTTCAATTAAATTCAATTTGTATCACACGTGCTGGCAACCACAATATGAGAATAGAAAAAAAATTATTAAAGAAAAATGTGTTCGTATCCATCCACAAATTCAATCTGAGAATGCGAAATTATTTCACATACGTACGCTCCTGCTCCTTTAATAAATTACTGAAAGCTACAGATTTTAGAAAAAAATGTGTTTATTATAAAGATAAATTGTGCGTGAAGTCAATATGAAATAATTTTCCACGCTGATGATGAATACAACCGGCTCTTCCAAATCAGAATTACAACAGATCGGATTATATTTAATTTTTAATTTTATTTCATGCGGGTGAAGTCACGGGGAACAGCTAGTTTTATAGAATATTTTTTTAAGCTTTCATCTATAATATATAATTATTTCAATTTCGATCGCCTATAGCAAGATTCCATATGACATTATGCTGTGGAAATAACTAAATTGAACTAATCTCGCTATTTCAACACAAGTAAGGCTTCAGATCTTTATAACATTTTTATTACACACAATCTACTTACCATAAGTAGGGCTGTGTGCTCGTTTGTCATCCTTATTCTATAAAAAGGTGCTTGCCCCTTGTGCTACTTCGGCTCTTACATTGATGCAATTATTTGACTCAGTTTTATCGTATCTATACCTACCAGTTTAGCTGACAGGGTCGCTACGAATTCGGCTATCAGGTATTAAATCATATTATGTACATTTTCATTAAAGTTAAAATCTTATCACTGAATTTATGATATTTTCAAGAAATCTTATAGAAGCACAACTCATTCCCTTTTACCCGTCCCCGTATGAAAGTTCGGAAGGAAGGCGTTAAGCTGGCAGACGGGGGTTGGAAACAGAATGAAGATAACAAATGATGTTCTATACTATACTGAAATTTTTATAATCTCGATCTAGATTGAAATCTCGTTAGACGAGGATTTTTCGTCGGGAAGATTACACAGGGAAATATAGGAATAATAATACTATTAAGTAAGCTTCTACAAGCGGATCTTATATTTTCTTTTTATTATTTCTTTTTTTAAACTAGCACTCAGGGCACTTGATGGACTCCTCCTTATGAAAGTGCGTATTCGTAATCGTCCCTAAGAATTAAGATAGAATGCCTTGTAGCCTGTAAAAAGCGTTCCTCCGGTCCTTCACGTTTTCTTTACCATACAAAACACAGTTTTTAGGACTCCGTAGTTAAACAGCACGTACCCTACAGTATCACCATGCCCTTTTATACGTCCGCGGTCTTACTCAGAGACCCGAGGTGCTACAAATGTGTAATTTGGCATAATTATAGATATTAATTTTCAGCGAGCACTATCCATATGCTACCACGACTCCACATTGAAATTGTTAATTGCAATTTTATGTACTGATTTATCACGTGCTCAGCGGTGAAAGGAAACATCGTGAGGAAACCTGCATGTCTGAGAAATAAGAAAAAAAATTAAAAAATTCAAAGAATTTAGGAACTATTTTAATATTGTAAACAAATTATTGACGACTCCATGGAGCATTGGTTTAGCAATGATTTTCGGCACTGGGGACGCGGGTTTGAATCCCTTCGAAAGTGGCTGTGCCGCGCATGAAGTATTTCTACCACGTACAATATAAACATTCACCTTGTCCGAAAATATTAAGTTTATTATTTTTATTTTATTTAGTTCTTATGTTGCTTTGAATAAAGTGTTTTCTATCTGTGGTGTGTTTTTTTTTTAATGGGTACTGTACGAGTATTGGCTGTGATAATGTATGTAATTGTATGAGCGGGGAAGGTGCTCGTGCAAATGTTCGCAAATAAATTCAATAAAATAATTCAACATTTTTAATTAGACGTAATTTTTTTATTGTTACGTTAACATGCTGTTAATAGATATATAGCGGAGTGTTTTATAGCTTACTCTTACAGCCTTATCCTACCTTGCGACAGCTTTTCTCAAAACTGGTTGGAGCAACAAAATCGCGATTTTGGCAACTAATTAGCAACAAATTAGCTACAAATTCCTAGATACAATTTTAAGGTTTCTGCTGACTTTTCACTGCTAACTTTATAGAGTTGATGTTGATGGTTGTTCACGCACCCTCTGAGCAACAACAGTGGTGTTTTCGGTTGAGCGCACTGAAGATTACACGGGTTGTTTTATCCAACAACGATCCAGTTTCACGAAAACGCTTCATAAATTGTTGTATCACCACTTTTGAAATAAGTTTTAATATTTCCCAACTTTGTTCAAGCGAAAAGCGACCCATTTCATAAATGTCATACATAAAACTAACTTTCTGTTGCATCGTAAATGTCATCAAACCTTCCAACCTCAAAACAACCTGTAGGTTGTTTTTTTTTTAATTTTGAAGTTTTTTAAGCTCTTTTGAATTAAATTCCCTATATGTCTGCTTAAAATAAGTCCATCAGATACCGCCCTAATTTTAGGCGTTATAGCGGTCAAATCGCGGACTCACTTTATCACCGTCATCATCTTTATCACTACAGTCCTATACAAATTCACTGCTGAACATAGGCCTCCCCTAGAAATGCCACAAAGCACTGCGTGAGCTACCTGCATCTATTGACTTCCTGTATGTCTTACCAGGTCGTCTCTCCATCTAGCAGGGGACACCCTACACTTCGGTTACCGGTACAAGGCTGCCGCTGGAGAACCTATCTTCCCCATTTGTTGTCGATTCTTCAATTAATATGCTATTCTTCAAGCTCTACCGTTGCGAGTGTGCTTTCATCACCACGCTTGGAGAGTAAATAGATGATCACTGAAACAAACATCTCGTACAAGTTCCTCATCGCTGGTCGCTGGCTGGTGGTATTTTATGCCTAGTGTAAACGAGATGGTTATATCACAATCTATTGGAAGCCATAAGATTTTTTTGGGATTTTTCACATTCACCTCTTACAATAACATACCGAAATTTGGTGTTGGATTTTTTTCTGGCACCACCACATCTGATCTAAATCGTTAACGAAGACATTATTATTATCGATCAGGAGATCAATCATCGGAAAACAGAGTAGTCGCGATGGTATCGCATGCCATCCTACCAACTTTTTATTTCGAAAAGTGTATGATGTTCGCCCTGCGGCCTTTACAGCCTCATCTAAATAGACTCGAAGCGAGGTCTTACAAAATATTGAGTGCAACGACGCGCGTAAAGGGGTCATCCATAAATTACGTCACACAAATGTTACGGTTCGTTGACCCCCGTGTCGTCCTTGTCACAGGTGGTCACACTTGTGAAACCCCCTCCCCTGGTGTGAAGTCACATTCAATTTTACCCTAGACCAACGAGGAAGTCAATGCGTAATTACTAATTAGAATAGAATATAATAGAATATTTTTTTTTATTCAATATTGATTATTAGATAATACTTATTGAAAGTCATTTTTATTTACCACTGGTTCGGAAAATACCTCAGTCCTGGGAAGAAGCAGCAAGAAACCCAGCGGGCCTTTTTTTAAACATAATTTTACTTAAAAATAATTTTGTTTATACAATTTTTAAATGATATTTTCATAGAACCAGCATGGTGGCGATCACCCTATTCCCAGGGGTTATTTTCATTCATGTATTCCTTGATATTATAATAACCCTTTTGTACAGTTTTTCTTTAATAAAACTTTTAAACTTGTTTATTGACAAACTTTGAATATATTCTGGGATTTTGTTGTAAAAGGGTATACTTTGTCCCATAAATGAATTACTGATTCTGTGGAGTCTAGTAACTGGCATTACACGCTTATGTTTGTTCCTAGTATTTAAAGTATGCACATCCTTATTCTTATTAAAGCTATTTATATTTTTATGCACATACATTACATTTATAACAGTGGTAGAGCCACGCGGCGGCTTTTGCTGTCGCACGAATGGGCCGGCTCGAACCGGGGTGGTACCACGACCTCACAGAATACCAGCGTGAAGTAGAGGTTTACCTCTGCGTTTCGCTTGGTGAGTGCAGGTGGCCGGAGGCCCTTTTTACTGAAAATGAGGCATTCCATCTTAGTCCTCACGGGTGACAACGCATCTCATTTTGATTCGCAAACGAGGATAGATGTAGATGTTTATGGGCCGCAGCAACCACTTAACATCAGGTGGACTGTGTGCTCGTTTGTCACCCTTATCCT
Organism: Parnassius glacialis; assembly: GCA_033319125.1. Classification (NCBI taxonomy): domain Eukaryota; kingdom Metazoa; phylum Arthropoda; class Insecta; order Lepidoptera; family Papilionidae; genus Parnassius; species Parnassius glacialis. The sequence continues at coordinate 47,381,721 of JAVANC010000010.1, forward strand.
ATATAAAAAAAAAAACATTCTCATAAATATATTGCGATGCCAAAGTTAATATGTTTATTTCTTTAAATTTTTCTCTGAGGGACTCTTTACAATTTAGGTTATAAATCGCCCGTACGGCTCTCTTTTGCAAAACAAATATAGCTTCAATATCAGCCGCATTACCCCATAGCAAAATTCCATAAGACATTACGCTATAAAAGTAACTAAAATACACTAATCTAGCTGTCGCAACATCTGTGAGACTTCTAATCTTTCTTACAGCATATGCTGCAGAACTAAGTCTGCTTGCTAATTTAGATATATGGTGGCACCATTGAAATTTCGTGTCAATAGTAATACCATGAAAAACAGTGGTATCCACAAGACTCAACTCCTCCCCATTTAACAGCACATTGGTATTCGAATGTTTTACATTAGGCATTGTAAATTTAATACACTTTGTCTTATTGCCGTTTAAGAGCATATTGTTGGCGTTAAATGCTATGTTATTATATGCTAATGTTATTATAAATGGGTACTCTCAACCGCCACCTTACTTTTTAAATTAGTATTCTTAACATTTTGAAAGAATGCTACGGTACGTGGTACAGCCATTCTGCAGCTATATTAGTAGTATAGTTGTAGCGCGAATGGGTCGGCTCGACCGGGGAAGGACCACGCTCTCACAGAATATCAGCGTAAAATAGCAGCTTAACACTGCTGTGTTTCGTATGGTGAGTGTAGAGTACCAGCAACCCTTTTTACTGGAAAAGAGGCATTTCATCTTAGTCCTCACGGGTGACAACACATCTGAATTTTGATTCTTTATTGCGGATAAATGTGGATGTCCATGGGCCGCAGCAACCACTTACCATCAGGTGGACTATATATCGTTTGTCACCCTATACTGTAAAAAAAATTATTTAACTAAGATTCGCGCAATAAAATTAAATGACGTGGTAACTTGTTTAAATAACTTGCTTTTTGCTATTTTTTTTATCCAGCAACACTTTTGAAAATTTCGCCAAATTAACACCTGATTCTATTGATTTTCTACTACTTTATTTCTTTTTACTCGCTCTCTCCACTATCCAGAACACAGTAGTAAGTACATTGCAACATGACTTCAGAAATAGATAAGAATAATAACATACGCCATGTTGTGGCAGTTTAAGACAATCTTCTTTCCCATATAATTCCGTGGATTTCCTAAGAAGCTAAGCGATCACTATACTTTCATTGTACGCAAGCTAACCGGATTCGATACCCTCCGGCAGAATGAAATATTAGTTGCAATTTAATTGCTGATTTACCACGTGTTCGACGGTAAAGGAAAACATCGTGACTGCCAACACGCGTTGAGACAGCACAGTGAAATCTTCCTTGCCCTAAAACCCTCTCAGAAATTAGAGGAGAGGAGGCGTGTGTCCGGGAGTGTGACGTATATTACTAATGCCTTCCAGACAGAATTTCGGTCCAGGCGGCCAGTCGCAACTGAACCTAGCGATCTGCGCAGGAGAATATTGTAGCGCCCAAGTGAATGCGCTAGCACAGGTACACTCAATTCAAAGAGATCAGACGCAGAGCCAACTGCTTCTCGTGCTTTCCGAGGCACGTGGGGCAATCATTGATTTTGGGCCGACTCGGTACGTACATTTTTTATAGGATAGAGTGACAAACGACCACACAGTCCAGCTAATGGTAAGTGGTTGCCGTGACCCATAGATAACTGCATCTATCCTCAATAAAGAATCAAAATGCAGATGCGTTGTCACCCGTGAGACAAAACTGGAATGCCTCTTTTCCAGTAAAAAGGGTTTCGGTCCTCTACACTCACCATACGGAACACAGCAGCGTTAAGCTGCTATTTTACGCTGGTATTCTGTGAGAGCGTGGTCCTTCCCCGGTCGAGCCGACCCATTCGTGCTAATATTATACTACTAAAATTGCTGCAGCATGGCTCTACCACGTATAAAAACTAATATAATAACTAACATAATAACTAAATAAGGGTGACAAACGAGCACACAGTCCACCTGATGGTAAGTGGTTGCTGCGGCCCATAGACATCCACATCTATCCTCAATAAAGAATTATAATGCAGATGCGTCGGCACCCATGTGGACTAAGATGAAATACCTCTTTTACAGTAAAAAGGATCGCCGTTTCTCTACACTGACCATACGAAACAGCAGTGTTAAGCTGCAGTTTGGCGCTGATATTCTGTGAGAGCGTGGTCCTTCTCTGGTTGAGCCGACCCATTCGTGCTACAACTATACTATTACTGTAGCTGCAGCATGGCTCTACCACGTACAGAAATTAAAATTTTTATACAACCGACTTCAATATAAACAAAATGGGACATCGTCAATGTAGTCGAAGTTAATTAAATACGCATTATCATTTTATTAAATTCTAGTAATGCTATTAAACATTACTAATATTCCCTTAAACCTCTTCTGGTAAGTTTAAAATGCTTGTGTTGGAAGTGGTTCACGACAGTTGTCGAATGGCGGATTCAAACCCACGACCTTTAGAATTCGCGGTCCGCGCCATGCCATTAGGCTACTGACGCTTCAAATTATTGAGGGTAACTCAAAAACTACTGGTCAGATCTTGACCGATCTTCTCATGAGACCACATGAGAAGCACTAGCTTTCAAATAAAGAAAGAATCATCAAAATCAAAATCGGTTTACCTAAAAAAAATTCTGAAGTAACACACATAAGAAAAATACAATCGAATTGAGAACCTCCTCCTTTTTTTGAAGTCGATGGAAAACAATATTTGGCCATCTATCCATCAATCCATTACAGCCAGCGTTCCCTCGTATATGCCCATTAGCAAGATATTTGATATTTCACAAATACCGTAATAAAATATCGAAGCGTATCAACGGAATGATTTATTCGTTTTAAAATGTCTTAGATAAGCTGTTCACGTCTCGGAAATAATTAGATTTTACGTATATCGTTATATATCGCGGCGGATTATTGCAATTTGAATATGCAGATTGAGGTTTAAATAAGGATAAAGAGAAGAGGGTTCTACGTTTAGCTTACACTGTGGTGGGAGTTAAGAAATAATAGAAACACATAAACATAACAAGATAAATTTTCACGTCTGCCACCCAGAGGTGCAGACAGAGATTACGAACTTCCATTTCGCAGAATCCATGCTGTAGCTATATTATAGTTGTGCCACAAATGGGTCGGCTCGACCGGAAAATGACCACACTCTCACAGAATACCAGTATAAAATAGCAGTTTAATGCTGTGAGTCGTATGGTGACTGTAGATAGCCGGAAACCCCTTTTGCTATAAAACGAGGGTAGATGTAGATGTCCATAGGCCACAGCATCCCCTTACCATCAATTGGGTTGTATGCTCTGTTGTCACCCTAACAAACGAACGAGCATACATCGTTTGTCACCCTTATTCTATAAATAAAAACTGGCCATGTGCGAGTCTGACTCGCGCATGACGGGTTCCGTACTATCGTACAAGATTTCATACTATGTAGGTAAATAATTTTTTAATATTATTTTATTGTATTATAATTTTTAGCGCATATAGCAATACAAAATCTGTAAGCATTTCAAACGTCTACTTGTTGCTTGTTATTAAGATCGAGCAAAATCGCCAAATAAAAAAACAAGTTTATAGTAGGGAAGCCCCGTTCAAATTTTAATTTTTTTTATTTTTGTTATTTGTTGTTATAGCGAAAATATAGGTATGCATTATTTGCATTCAAAATTTTAACTGTCTACTTATTACGGTTTATTAGATACATCCCGCTGACAGAAAGGCGGACGCACGGACAGCGAAGGTTTAGTAATAGGATGCCGTTGGTTACCTTTCGCGTACGGAACCCTAAAAAGGAGTATATTCACCTAAAAAGGTCACTTGACAGGATTTGAATAATGTAGCTGGATGAAAAATGTTAATCTTAGACTTGTTCCAGCAGAATTTAAATATTAAGTTACCTACTTTGCGAATACCCGCCTAAGTAAAATTTATTACTGAGTGTTCTACGATGAAGAAGTTCGCCGACTGTAATGTATTGATCCTTAGAGACATTCAAAATGATATTATATAACATGTGTTAACTTGAATTGTTTGCAAACTAGAATATAATACATCCACAATGTATTTAATAAATATTTTACTTTATTTGTTAATGGCCGGGTTGTTTATGATTGTTAATAAGTGTGCATTTAAGGAGACATAATGAATAAATTTTATGGAAAATAATCAGTAGTAAATATATAAATTTACCGTGTAATGGCGGTGTAAGAATATCCACTGCCCCATATCATCCCGTGGGTGTCGTAAGAGGCGACAAATGGAAACAAATCAGGAGATCGGCCGCAGTATATTCATTGTTATAAGGCTATTAGGTTAAAAATTAAAAAAAAAACGCTAACCAGCGTTGACAAATATCCCCCTTATAAGGCAATCCATGGGGTAGGCCTATGTTCAGCAGTGGACTTTAATAGGCTGTAAAAGTAGGTATATAAGATGCTATAATATTAAGGCTACGTTCAATTGACACGGAAAAAACTAGCAAAAGATAAAATCAAAAAAGGTAAATCCATGAGATTGGATTGTTTAAAATGAATATCTTTTGATTTTTTTATAATATTGTCGCTTTTAAACAAGGACATATGATATGTTCTGACATCAGTTCGACTGATCATTTCAAACGGAGCTAATCCAAAAAAATTTCGACGCACACGGTCAGTTCAAAAATATCGGATTTTCAATATATAATAATTATAAATATATTAATATCGGAGTTTTATATATCGGAAACATAAGCAATAAGCATATTCATGCTTATTGCTTAAAAATGATTTAAACAGTTTATAATTTAGTATATTTATTGAACAAATTAAATTATTAATGTATGAAAATGTTAGGTTCTTAGCAGTTTTTAGTAGCTGAGTAGTTCTTTTAGTTTTTGGATGTACGTTAGTTCAACTGCTCCAGTTTAACTGACAGCATGCCCGAATAAAATCCGTGTGTATCCGTCAGTAAAAATTTCAACTTAAGATTTCACATTCACGGTCAGTTTTTGGTTGTACATCAGTTAAACTGATCAGTAAAACTGACCGTGTGTGGCCACCATTAGACTGCAGAATCTAATAGTTTTTGAGTTTGCAGTACCTAATAAGGATGAATCTTGAATGATTATATTTTCAAACTTATTTTTAGTTGAAATTTAGTTATTTTATGACTAATACTTAGTAGATTTTAGTAAAACGAAATATTCGCAAGCAAAACCGCGGGTAAATCTATTATAGACATTTATATAACATATTTACTCGAGTCTGAAAAAACAAAATAAAGATGACCCCAGAGAGATCTAGCTCTCCATTTAGCGGTGGAAATCTAATACTACGAGACGTCCCATCTAGTGGTGTTTGTGCACACACTTCATTGCGTCTCATCATCATCATCATTACAGCCCTTCACAAGTCCACTGCAGAACATAGGCCTCCCCCAAAAAATACCACAAAGCACGGTCCTGAGCCACCTGCATCCATCGACTTTCTGCATATCTTACCAAGTCGTCACTCCATCTAGTGGGGGGACGCCCTACACTTCGCCTGCCGGTACGAGGCTGCCCTCGAGAACCTTTCTTCCCGATCGGTTGTCGGTTCTTCGAGCTATATGGCCGGCCCATTACCACTTCAGTTTACTAATCCGTTGGGCTATGTCGGTCACTCTGGTTCTACAGCGGATATCTTCATTTCTTAGTTTATCTCGCAGAGAAACTCCGAGAATAACTCCATAGCTAGCTGAGCGACCTTGAGCTTCCTCATCCGGCCAGCAGTGAAGGACCACGTCTCAGTTCCGTTTGTCATCACTGGCAACACGCACTGGGTGTACAGTCTCGTTTTCAAGTTTTGAGGTATACCTGACGAGAAGATGTGCCGTAATTTCCCAAACGCTGCCCAACCGAGTTGAATCCGTCGATTGACCTCTCGGTCGAAGTTGGACTTACCTAGTCAGACTGTTTGTCCCAGGTAAACATACTCGTCAACAACTTCGAGCTTAGTGTTCCCAACAACTACCGGCATAGGTGTGATATGGACATTAAACATGATCTTTGTTTGGTCCATGTTCATCTTAAGACCTATCCGTTGGGAGACACTATTGAGGTTATTGAGCATAGTGCTTAGGTCCTCCAGCGATTCTGCCATAAGGACTATATCGTTGGCAAATCGAAGGTGAGTGATGTACTCGCCATTGATGATGATACCGTATCCTTTCCAGTCCAGAAGCTTGAAAACGTCTTCCAATGCAGCGGTGAAGAGTTTCGGGGATATGACGTCACCCTGTCTTAAACCTCTTTGCAGTTGGATAGGTTTCGTACTCTGGTTCTGTACTCGGATAGCCATCGTAGCCCTACTGTACAAGCACTTCAGCACTTCGATATACCGACAGTCAACTTGGCACCGATGAAGGGACTGCAGCACCGCCAAAATGTCGACGGAATCAAAGGCTTTCTCATAGTCCACATACGCCAAACATAGTGGCAAATTCTACTCCTCGGACTTCTGTACAATTTGCCGAAGGGTATGTATGTGGTCTATGGTGCTAAAGCCTTTTCGGAAACCGACTTGTTCGGGAGGCTGGAAGTCGTCAAGTCTGCGCGCGAGACGATTCGTAATGACTCTCGAAAACAGCACGTAGACGCGGCTCAGAAGGGAAATCGGTCTGTAGTTCTTCTAAAGAGCGTTGTCGTCTTTCTTGAAGAAGAAGACCACCGCACTTCTGCTCCACGCCTCCAGTGTAATGCCACCATGGAGGACGGAATTAAAGAGCTTCTGAAGGACTTCAAGTACCGGTTTTCCACCCGCTTTCAGAAGCTCTGCTGTAATTCCATCCTCACTTGGGGCCTTGCCGTTTTTAAGGTGTTGGAGAGCCATTCTAATCTCGCTCAGAGTAACGTCCGGGATATCATCGGAATAATGTCGGATAAGACTCGCTCTTGGATCGTTACTCACACTTGCGTTTGGCTCCAACGATGACGTGTACAGCTGCCCATAGAACCTCTCAATCTCACTCAAAATCTCAGGTGCCCCGGAAACGATGCTGCCACACTTGGTCTTCAGCTTTGACAGTTAGCACTTTCTGGCAGACAGATCTCTGGCAAAGACTTTAGAGCCTTGGCTCCGCTCGATCCTTTCCTCAATACGAGCTGTATTGAAGTTGTGTAAGTCCCGCCGCATGCATTTGGAGATCTGTCTGTTCAGTTGCCTGTATGCTGTCAAATCTGTTGAAAAATATAGCTTCATCTCCCGTCTAACAGCCATGAGATTAAGAGTGTGATCGGAGAGTTTTTGTGTTCTTCTGCGGCGGGTCTTGCAGAACTTAGCTTCTACCGCATGGACAGTTTCCACGAGCTTGTCATTCAAATCGTCCACTTCATTGCAGTCTTCTAGGCACTGAAAGCGGTTTTGTAACTCGAGCTGAAAGGTTTCAGGACTTTGGATTAGAGCACGAGGGGGACGGAACGTTGGCTTCATTATACGAGACCTCTCCAACTTAACGTTTAGGTTCAGTGTACCTCGAACCATTCGGTGATCGCTTCCGGTTTTCACCCTCGCGATTACTGAGACATCACTGAACAGTTGTCGTCTGGTCGTCATAATGAAGTCAATCTCATTTTTTGTCGAACCGTCGTGGCTCAACCAGGTCCACTTCCTGTGGGGCCGCTTCTGGAAGAAAGAGTTCATCATAAAGAGTCCCTCTTTCTTCATAAAGTCGGCCAGCTGCTGGCCCCTTGGGTACCGTTGCCTTATTCCAAATTTCCCCACTTTCAGCTCACCGTTCTCTCTTGTGCCTAGTTTTGCACTGAAGTCTCCCAATAACACCGTATATTGGGTTTTGGAGGAATGCATGGCTCTAGAGATATCCTCATACATTTCCTCCACCTCCTCATCGGGGTGTGCCGAGGTCGGTGCGTAAACCTGTATGATCTTCAGCGAATACCGTTTGGTGATTCTGAGTATAAGGTATGCAACTCTCGTCGACACACTCCCGATCTTTACAATGTTGTTAACGAGAGACTTGTGGACGATAAATCCGACACCTCCTTGGAACAGATGGTTGCCCTCCCGGTGATAGAGCAAGTTGCCGAATTTGAGGATTACCGTGTCCTCCCCCTCTCTTCGGACTTCGGATATTCCTATAATATGCCAGCGTAACTTGTCTATCTCTTCTTCCAGCTCCACAATCTTCTCGTCAGTCCTGAGGGTGCGTGCGTTGTATGTTGCCAGGTCGAGTCGTCGTAGGTGGCAACCGAACCTCCACCGGAGATTCTTAGCACCCCCTGCCCCGCCGTTACCAAGGTCGCCACCGTAGCCAGGAATAGCGGGGCCGCCGGGGACTGGGGGCCGTCTCTTCGTAACTTTATCCATTTGGGGGGTATTTGCCATAGTTGCCACGCTTGGCGAGCGGGTTGGCAACCGCAGTTTTTTTTATTGTATTTTTGCTATTATCAGGAAGATGCTGCTGCCCATCTCCTGCCTGTTTCCCTTTGTCGCCTTTTACGCCACTCACGGGATGATATGGGGTAGTGGATATTCTTAATTGCCACTACACGGCAATAGTGGCCCATAGCCATCTACATTTATCCTCATTTTGCGAATCAAAATGCAGATGCGTCATCACCCGTGAGGACTAAGATGGAATGCCTCTTTTCCAGTAAAATGGGTATCCAGTTCTCTACACTCACCATACGAAACACAGCAGTATCGGGCTGCTATTTTACGCTGGTATTCTGTGAGAGCGTAGTCCTTCACCAGTCGAGCCGACCCATTCGTGCTACAACTATACTACTAATAGAACTGCAGCATGTCTCTACATTACTACTACATTTTACATATGGCAACTTCTAGGAACATAAATGCGTTTAGTTTACGCTTATATTACGTTTATTTATTAAAATCTTTTTATTGATATTATTAATTAATCCGGAGTTCTATAAATAGAACACCAACATAAAAATAAATGGGTTAGTTGCCTTAATATGTGGTACAAATTCTATAACAAAACAACAACATAAAATATGCAGTACAAAATATTAGACGGCTCTGTGGCGTAGTGGTTTAGCAATGAGTTGCTGCGCTGGGAGGCGCGGGTTGGAATCCCGCACGGAACAATTATTTGTATGGCCTACAAATAATTGTTCCGGGTCTGGATGTTTGTCCTTGTGCAATTTGTGTATTGTCCCGTGGTTGTCATAAGAAACAACAGAGGAAAACAAACCAAGAGATGGTCAGCAGCGTCTTCCTAATAACACCTACCTATACTCTATACAAATAAATAAAATTGAAGTGTCTGTTTGTAATGTCAAAATAACAGCTTTTCTTGTGTTTCGCGCCAAACTCTAATGTCAAGAATCGACGCCAGAGGGCGCTCGGCTCGGCGTGATACCGGTTTTGACGTTCGGTCGAGCGGGGTGGTGGCGAGAGCGCGCGAGCGCAAATAGGAGTCGTTTGCCAGCTGTGCTTGGGACAGCACGCTGTGAACTGGTTCGGGAACGCGGAATGGTGCAGGCGTGTCGAGTTAATATACTGTCTAGGATTCGTGACGCGCATTCCTTGTTTGAGAGCTTTTCCCGGGATTTAGTTGTGTTTATCTCTGAATCCGTATATAAGTGCATTCGACAATATTAACTACTATTCTGGAAATAATTGTAGCCACGCGAAACGGTATTGAACTTTGATCCGGATATTCTTATTTGTGTGGGGTGTTACGTTTTCGCTTATAGTGGCGGGATTTCGTATAGACCGACATTCTGTATTCGTTTTGTGTGTTAAGCTTTATAACAAATTAAAGTTAGTGGCTTCTGGAAGTTAGTTAATCGTACGATAGAGTTAATGGACTGTCCTCGTGACGAACGAAGAAAGTGACTGTGGGCGACTCCGCGGAAGATTACCTTAATTTGGAGCGGTGCTGAAGTCCGAGCTGCTGCCGACGCCAATGGTCTAATCAGGTCTACCACAATCCACACACAGATACACATCACTGACCCTTACTTCCCAAGCACCCTACAACCACATGCGGCCTGACCGAACCCTAAGACAGCAGTCGCCTTGGATATAGGTAAGTAAGCTCGGTTTTAATATTCTCCCTGTTGAATTGTAGTAGGATAGAACGCTCCCCCTTATAGTTTATGGTAATTAGAGATTTTCCACTTTGGCCTTGTTGAGGCCCGACCTGCATCTGCTTGTAGGGTCTTCCGCTAATGGGCCGCGGGAGATTCTACTCCTGGATAGGTAGCTGCAGGCCTTAACATTCTGATAGCAGAGCGTGGTTCCGGGTTCGATTCCCCGGTCCATCCCGACCATAGTGTTTGATAAAAATTAAACAATTTTGGTGGCAGGGAGCGTCGGTTTGATTGGTTTAATTTTGTGTCTACAATCACGCCCGTCCGTAATACGTAAAATTTAAATTCTTTCCTTTGGTATCTTGTGGCTTGCTTTTTTTGTTATTGGCGGGTATTTGCTAATGCCACGCCCGTAGGTCGCGCAAGCGGGAGTTTTTCTAGAGAGAAATGTTGTGTAGGTAGATGGTTATTATCACGTAATCGGATAATTCTCGTTGTCGGATAGTTATAGTGAATTACTTATTGAAGTGTCGATTTGCGAGCGAGGCATTTTTTGTTGATCGACCTTGATGTGTATCTTTATTTGTATTGTAATTTGTATTTGAACTAATGAGTAGTAATTTGTATTTGCGCAATTTGAACTTAACCTGATTTGATCGCACTAGAATTTGTTATTTGTTAATTTGATTTGTGACTTTTCTTTTGTGCTGACTTGTATTTGGTTTAATAAGCAGTAATTCGTATTGGTGTAATTTCTAATTAACTCGATTTGATAGGAACTGCATTTGTTAACTGTTAATTTTTTTTGTATTTGTTATTTGTTATTTTTGTAATTTGTGCTCGAGCCGCGTCGTAATTTGTATTTAGTAGTGATGCCATCGCCCAAGCTACTAATCCGTTGCCTGCGAACTGAGTTGCGCTGGGCCACCAGCGCCCATGCTTTGATAGGTCGACCGGAGAGGGTCTATAACTTGATGAAGCGGCTCGAGCAGGTCGATGCTCGAAGGGCCGCAGTGGAGGAGGCTTACGCTGAGCTCGAGGATTCGGATGTGGAAAAGGGAGTCCTGGACTCCTGCTTCGCGGACTACAAGCAGTTCTTTTCGCTCACGGACGAGTTGATCGAGGCTGAAGGCAGGTATGCCGAGGAGGCGCGTGAAGCTCGGATGAGTGGCCTGCCCGAGTCCTCTCGGAAGCAGCCTCAGCCGGAGCTGTTGTGACGACTCCCAACTCTGGACCTGCCAAGGTTCTCCGGGGTCCTTTCCGAATGGCTGACCTTCGTTGGTCTTTTCGACAGCCTAGTGAACGCCCGGAGTGACTTGACCCCGAGCCAGAAGATGGCTTACTTCCTGGCCTCACTGGAGGGGGTGGCCCTGGGCGTCGTCGGCCACTTGGGATTGCCGGACGACGCCTACCAGACTGTTCGGGACCTCCTAGCCAGAAGGTACGCCAACGTCCGGCGAATTGCGGACGAACATGTTAAGCAGCTACTAAGGCTCCCGCTGCTTAGTGACCGGGCCCGACTACATCCTGACCTGGTGAATCTTGTCTTGGTGGCCTGTAATACGTTGAGGCGGCTGGATTTACCAGTGGGCGAATGGGCCTTTTTGTTGCTCCGCATCGTGCTGTCCCGTCTACCTCTCGACCTTCGAATACATTTTGCGGAGAGGTACAGCGGGGACGGGGCCTCCTATATTCCGCCCTTCGATGACCTGCTGCGGTTTTCGGAGGAGCAGTGCCGGCAGATTGAGAACGCGGCGGGCACCGTGGACGACTTACAAGCCGTGCCCAGTGAGAGGCGGAATCCGCCGGGCAAGTCGTCGTCAAACCCCCCCCCCCCCCCCCAGGCCCATCGGAGCTCCCGCGGGAGGGCGTCGCTCCTATTGCTGTGTGTGTATCCCCTGCTCGTCTTGTCGAGCATTTGATCACCGGGTAACGTCGTGCCCGAAATTATTAAGTAAGCCGGTTCCGGCGAGGCGAACTATCGCCAATAAGTGCCGCTGGTGCTTCTCATGTTTGGAAGGGCACCTCCAGCGAGACTATCCGCACCGGCGGCCCTGTTTGCATTGCCAGGGCAATCACCATGCAGTTTTGTGCCTGGGTGCGAACGGCGTCTCCTCTCGGGGCTCTGCCAGGCCCTCGGCCCCCACGGGCGGAGGCGCTCAGCCACGCCCTCTGACGGGCGACTCTCGGCGCCCGCCGGCCAGCCACCAGGCCCCTAGGTTTGAAAGGGGTCCCTCCCCCGACCAGTCGGGGGGTAATTCCCCCAGGGCGAGGGTGTCATCACCCCCCTCCAGCGTGTGGAGAGGAACTTCACGGCCACTCATCAGTCCGCTAGACCCTTCTCACTCCCGTTAGCTGAGTGGGCGCGACTGTTGTACCACCGTTCCCCATTTGATAGAGGCGGCCCTAGCTAGCTGCCGCCTTAGCTCCCACCACGGCCGCCTCCCCTGAGCCTTGAGCCGTCAACAGTCCACTTGTTAAACTGTTCTGTTTCCATAGCGGAGATGATAATTTCTTAGGAAAATGTAATCTTTAAAGTTTGTTTCTGTATTATTAGTTGCATTTTATATTAGTTACATTAGAAATGAATAAACCAAACTATAAAATATAACTACTCGTAAAAGCCGATTTTTTTTAAAAAGAGTTATAAAGTGCAAAAAATTAAAAATTAAACCACTGACGCATTGTGTTGTATACTAATATAGTATTCTAGATAATGATAAACTATTTATTTAAAACTACTTTCTCAATTAACTGACACTTTGCAACAAAAAACTTTACCTCAGTCGCTACTAGCGACATCTGGTGAGTGGAAGATTATTAGCCCTCATTAGCGAAAGTATCGCGTTACATACGAACAAAATAATACAGGCTCATTGATCTCTTTGGAATCAGCTAAAAATGAAGAAAAATTATAAATATTAAGGGTTTAACTTATATAATTTATTTTAATGCCACAAAAACCTAATCGAGGGTGTTTCAATTCCTTAAAATTCAATAAGTGGTAGAAGATAATAAGCAGATAGCTATCTAGGGTCAAAAACTTAATTAATTTCCACCGTACTTGAAAAACTCCATTGGACGTTTAATTTCCCGCCGCAGAGCGTATCATAAAATAATTATCGTCTTTTCTCCAGCAGCGTTGTTGTAAAACATTATATTTTCACTTGCAGTGTCAAGAATTTAAACTTTGTCTATTTATTTTCTATCTTACTTCAAAATAGTATTTTCTCAATTCGATAATGTAATTTGTTTGTGTGCATGTTATGCGATATCTAAAGTTAACTTAAAAGTAATATTAGCAAAGCAAATAGCAAAAAGCTAATACCTAGTGTAAGATCATAAATTTTAAACCTTTAAAAAAATAAAAATTTTTACACTTTAAATTAGGAAAAATTGCTTACTTTTTAATTCTTTCTACTTGTAGTGACAAACAAATAATCAACCAAGCCAACTTCAAACAAAGAAGCCTATAAATATGTCACCACTGAGGACTACGATGGAAAGTCACACAGCCTGTAATTGTACTGTTTACTGGCTACCTATGTTTTAAGACCGAAACAATAGTGCACGCACTGCTATTTGGCGACGCAAATATCTGTGGTGGTATCTACCCAGGTAAGCTCATAGGTAGAAAAGGAGTCCTTCTAACTCTTAAAGTTCAAGTAACATCTGATGTAGTCTAAATCCATTCATCCATCCATTACAGCCTATAAAAGTCCACTTCTGAACATAGGCTCCCCCATAGATTGGCTCATAAGAAAGGGATTTTACATTAGTTGTTTTGCTTGTTGACGGGTTAGCAAAAGCAGTTTTTTTATTATTTTGAGTTTTTATAAGAACATGATGCTGCCTATCTCCCGTTTGATTACCCTCACACGCCTCTACGCTACGCTCAACAATTTACCTACTCAGCTCACATAATAAATTCAACTAGACCGAATTTCAATCACAAGGACTATGGCGAGACATCTACGTAGGACAGGAATTAAAAGAAACTACGTTACAATAATAAAACTAAAATTTAACCTTCAATTAAATTCAATTTGTATCACACGTGCTGGCAACCACAATATGAGAATAGAAAAAAAATTATTAAAGAAAAATGTGTTCGTATCCATCCACAAATTCAATCTGAGAATGCGAAATTATTTCACATACGTACGCTCCTGCTCCTTTAATAAATTACTGAAAGCTACAGATTTTAGAAAAAAATGTGTTTATTATAAAGATAAATTGTGCGTGAAGTCAATATGAAATAATTTTCCACGCTGATGATGAATACAACCGGCTCTTCCAAATCAGAATTACAACAGATCGGATTATATTTAATTTTTAATTTTATTTCATGCAGGTGAAGTCACGGGGAACAGCTAGTTTTATAGAATATTTTTTTAAGCTTTCATCTATAATATATAATTATTTCAATTTCGATCGCCTATAGCAAGATTCCATATGACATTATGCTGTGGAAATAACTAAATTGAACTAATCTCGCTATTTCAACACAAGTAAGGCTTCTGATCTTTATAACATTTTTATTACACACAATCTACTTACCATAAGTAGGGCTGTGTGCTCGTTTGTCATCCTTATTCTATAAAAAGGTGCTTGCCCCTTGTGCTACTTCGGCTCTTACATTGATGCAATTATTTGACTCAGTTTTATCGTATCTATACCTACCAGTTTAGCTGACAGGGTCGCTACGAATTCGGCTATCAGGTATTAAATCATATTATGTACATTTTCATTAAAGTTAAAATCTTATCACTGAATTTATGATATTTTCAAGAAATCTTATAGAAGCACAACTCATTCCCTTTTACCCGTCCCCGTATGAAAGTTCGGAAGGAAGGCGTTAAGCTGGCAGACGGGGGTTGGAAACAGAATGAAGATAACAAATGATGTTCTATACTATACTGAAATTTTTATAATCTCGATCTAGATTGAAATCTCGTTAGACGAGGATTTTTCGTCGGGAAGATTACACAGGGAAATATAGGAATAATAATACTATTAAGTAAGCTTCTACAAGCGGATCTTATATTTTCTTTTTATTATTTCTTTTTTTAAACTAGCACTCAGGGCACTTGATGGACTCCTCCTTATGAAAGTGCGTATTCGTAATCGTCCCTAAGAATTAAGATAGAATGCCTTGTAGCCTGTAAAAAGCGTTCCTCCGGTCCTTCACGTTTTCTTTACCATACAAAACACAGTTTTTAGGACTCCGTAGTTAAACAGCACGTACCCTACAGTATCACCATGCCCTTTTATACGTCCGCGGTCTTACTCAGAGACCCGAGGTGCTACAAATGTGTAATTTGGCATAATTATAGATATTAATTTTCAGCGAGCACTAACCATATGCTACCACGACTCCACATTGAAATTGTTAATTGCAATTTTATGTACTGATTTATCACGTGCTCAGCGGTGAAAGGAAACATCGTGAGGAAACCTGCATGTCTGAGAAATAAGAAAAAAAATTAAAAAATTCAAAGAATTTAGGAACTATTTTAATATTGTAAACAAATTTTTGACGACTCCATGGAGCATTGGTTTAGCAATGATTTTCGGCACTGGGGACGCGGGTTTGAATCCCTTCGAAAGTGGCTGTGCCGCGCATGAAGTATTTCTACCACGTACAATATAAACATTCACCTTGTCCGAAAATATTAAGTTTATTATTTTTATTTTATTTAGTTCTTATGTTGCTTTGAATAAAGTGTTTTCTAACTGTGGTGTGTTTTTTTTTAATGGGTACTGTACGAGTATTGGCTGTGATAATGTATGTAATTGTATGAGCGGGGAAGGTGCTCGTGCAAATGTTCGCAAATAAATTCAATAAAATAATTCAACATTTTTAATTAGACGTAATTTTTTTATTGTTACGTTAACATGCTGTTAATAGATATATAGCGGAGTGTTTTATAGCTTACTCTTACAGCCTTATCCTACCTTGCGACAGCTATTCTCAAAACTGGTTGGAGCAACAAAATCGCGATTTTGGCAACTAATTAGCAACAAATTAGCTACAAATTCCTAGATACAATTTTAAGGTTTCTGCTGACTTTTCACTGCTAACTTTATAGAGTTGATGTTGATGGTTGTTCACGCACCCTCTGAGCAACAACAGTTGTGTTTTCGGTTGAGCGCACTGAAGATTACACGGGTTGTTTTATCCAACAACGATCCAGTTTCACGAAAACGCTTCATAAATTGTTGTATCACCACTTTTGAAATAAGTTTTTAATATTTCCCAACTTTGTTCAAGCGAAAAGCGACCCATTTCATAAATGTCATACATAAAACTAACTTTCTGTTGTATCGTAAATGTCATCAAACCTTCCAACCTCAAAACAACAACAGATCGGATTATATTTAATTTTTAATTTTATTTCATGCGGGTGAAGTCACGGGGAACAGCTAGTTTTATAGAATATTTTTTAAAGCTTTCATCTATAATATATAATTATTTCAATTTCGATCGCCTATAGCAAGATTCCATATGACATTATGCTGTGGAAATAACTAAATTGAACTAATCTCGCTATTTCAACACAAGTAAGGCTTCAGATCTTTATAACATTTTTATTACACACAATCTACTTACCATAAGTAGGGCTGTGTGCTCGTTTGTCATCCTTATTCTATAAAAAGGTGCTTGCCCCTTGTGCTACTTCGGCTCTTACATTGATGCAATTATTTGACTCAGTTTTATCGTATCTATACCTACCAGTTTAGCTGACAGGGTCGCTACGAATTCGGCTATCAGGTATTAAATCATATTATGTACATTTTCATTAAAGTTAAAATCTTATCACTGAATTTATGATATTTTCAAGAAATCTTATAGAAGCACAACTCATTCCCTTTTACCCGTCCCCGTATGAAAGTTCGGAAGGAAGGCGTTAAGCTGGCAGACGGGGGTTGGAAACAGAATGAAGATAACAAATGATGTTCTATACTATACTGAAATTTTTATAATCTCGATCTAGATTGAAATCTCGTTAGACGAGGATTTTTCGTCGGGAAGATTACACAGGGAAATATAGGAATAATAATACTATTAAGTAAGCTTCTACAAGCGGATCTTATATTTTCTTTTTATTATTTCTTTTTTTAAACTAGCACTCAGGGCACTTGATGGACTCCTCCTTATGAAAGTGCGTATTCGTAATCGTCCCTAAGAATTAAGATAGAATGCCTTGTAGCCTGTAAAAAGCGTTCCTCCGGTCCTTCACGTTTTCTTTACCATACAAAACACAGTTTTTAGGACTCCGTAGTTAAACAGCACGTACCCTACAGTATCACCATGCCCTTTTATACGTCCGCGGTCTTACTCAGAGACCCGAGGTGCTACAAATGTGTAATTTGGCATAATTATAGATATTAATTTTCAGCGAGCACTAACCATATGCTACCACGACTCCACATTGAAATTGTTAATTGCAATTTTATGTACTGATTTATCACGTGCTCAGCGGTGAAAGGAAACATCGTGAGGAAACCTGCATGTCTGAGAAATAAGAAAAAAAATTAAAAAATTCAAAGAATTTAGGAACTATTTTAATATTGTAAACAAATTATTGACGACTCCATGGAGCATTGGTTTAGCAATGATTTTCGGCACTGGGGACGCGGGTTTGAATCCCTTCGAAAGTGGCTGTGCCGCGCATGAAGTATTTCTACCACGTACAATATAAACATTCACCTTGTCCGAAAATATTAAGTTTATTATTTTTATTTTATTTAGTTCTTATGTTGCTTTGAATAAAGTGTTTTCTAGTCTGTGATAATGTATGTAATTGTATGAGCGGGGAAGGTGCTCGTGCAAATGTTCGCAAATAAATTCAATAAAATAATTCAACATTTTTAATTAGACGTAATTTTTTTATTGTTACGTTAACATGCTGTTAATAGATATATAGCGGAGTGTTTTATAGCTTACTCTTACAGCCTTATCCTACCTTGCGACAGCTATTCTCAAAACTGGTTGGAGCAATAAAATCGCGATTTTGGCAACTAATTAGCAACAAATTAGCTACAAATTCCTAGATACAATTTTAAGGTTTCTGCTGACTTTTCACTGCTAACTTTATAGAGTTGATGTTGATGGTTGTTCACGCACCCTCTGAGCAACAACAGTGGTGTTTTCGGTTGAGCGCACTGAAGATTACACGGGTTGTTTTATCCAACAACGATCCAGTTTCACGAAAACGCTTCATAAATTGTTGTATCACCACTTTGGAAATAAGTTTTTAATATTTCCCAACTTTGTTCAAGCGAAAAGCGACCCATTTCATAAATGTCAGACATAAAACTAACTTTCTGTTGCATCGTAAATGTCATCAAACCTTCCAACCTCAAAACAACCTGTAGGTTGTTTTTTTTTTTAATTTTGAAGTTTTTTAAGCTCTTTTGAATTAAATTCCCTATATGTCTGCTTAAAATAAGTCCATCAGATACCATCGCCCTAATTTTAGGCGTTATAGCGGTCAAATCGCGGACTCACTTTATCGCCGTCATCATCTTTATCACTACAGTCCTATACAAATTCACTGCTGAACATAGGCCTCCCCTAGAAATGCCACAAAGCACTGCGTGAGCTACCTGCATCCACTGACTTTCTGTATGTCTTACCAGGTCGTCTCTCCATATAGCAGGGGACACCCTACACTTCGGGTACCGGTACAAGGCTGCCGCTGGAGAACCTATCTTCCCCATTGGTTGTCGATTCTTCAAGTTATATGCTATTCTTCAAGCTCTCCCGTTGCGAGTGTGCTTTCATCACTACGCTTGGAGAGTAAAGAGATCACAGAAACAAACATCTCGTACAAGTTCCTCATCGCTGGTCGCTGGCTGGTGGTATTTTATGCCTGGTGTAAACGAGATGGTTATATCACAATATATTGGAAGCCATAAGATTTTTTTGTGATTTTTCACATTCACCTCTTACAATAACAGAGCGAAATTTGGTGTTAGATTTTTTTCTGGCACCACCACATCTGATCTAAATCGTTTAGGAAGACATTATTATTATCGATCAGGAGATCAATCATCGGAAAATAGAGTGGTCGCGATGGTATCGCATACCATCCTACTAACTTTTTATTTCGAAAAGTGTATGATGTTCGCCCTGCGGCCTTTATAGCCTCATCTAAATAGACTCGTAAGCGAGGTCTTACAAAATATTGAGTGCAACGAGGCACGCAAAGGGGCCATCCATAAATTACGTCACACAAATGTTACGGTTCCTTGACCCCCGTGTCGTCCTTGTCACAGGTGGTCACACTTGTGAAACCCCCTCCCCTGGTGTGACGTCACGTTCAATTTTACCCTAGACCAACGAGGAAGTCAATGCGTAATTACTAATTAGAACAGAATAGAATAGAATAATTTTTTATTCAATATTGATTATTACATAATACTTATTGAAAGTCATTTTTTATTTACCACTGGTTCGGAAAATACCTCAGTCCTGGGAAGAACCAGCAGGAAACCCAGCGGGACTTTTTTTTAAACATAATTTCACTTAACAATAATTTTGTTTATACAATTTTTAAATGATATTTTCATAGAACCAGCATGGTGGCGATCACCCTATTCCCTGGGGTTATTTTCATTCATGTGTTCCTTGATATTATAATAACTCTTCTTGTAGTACAGTTTTTCTTTAATAAAACTTTTAAACTTGTTTATTGACAAACTCTGAATATGTTCTGGGCTTTTGTTGTAAAAGCGTATACTTTGCCCCATAAATGAATTACTGATTCTGTGGAGTCTAGTAACTGGCATTACAAGTTTATGTTTGTTCCTAGTATTTAAAGTATGCACATCCTTATTCTTATTAAAGCTATTTATGTTTTTATGCACATACATTGCATTCTCATAAATATATTGCGATGCCAAAGTTAAAATGTTTATTTCTTTAAATTTTTCTTTAAGGTACTCTTTACAATTAAGGTTATAAATCGTACGGCTCTCTTTTGCAAAACAAATATAGCTTCAATATCAGCTGCATTACCCCATAGCAAAATTCCATAAGACATTACAATATGAAAGTAACTAAAATACACTAATCTAGCTGTCGCAACATCTGTGAGACTTTTAATCTTTCTTACAGCAAATGCTGCAGAACTAAGTCTGCTTGCTAATTTAGATATATGGGAGCCCCATTGAAATTTCGCGTCAATAGTAATACCGAGAAAAACAGTGGTATCCACAAGACTCAACTCCTCCCCATTTAACAGCACATTGGTATTCGAATCTTTTACATTAGGTATTGTAAATTTAATACACTTTGTCTTATTGCCGTTTAAGAGCATATTGTTGGCGTTAAATGCTATGTTATTATATGATAATGTTATTATAAATGCGTACTCTCAAACGCCACCTTTTTTTTAAATTAGTATTCTTAACATTTTGAAAAAATGCTACGGTACGTGGTAGAGCCATGCTGCAGCTATATTAGTAGTATAGTTGTAGCGCGAATGGGTCGGCTCGACCGGGGAAGGACCACGCTCTCACAGAATATCAGCGTAAAATAGCAGCTTAACACTGCTATGTTTCGTATGGTGAGTGTAGAGTACCAGCAACCTTTTTTACTGGAAAAGAGGCATTTCATCTTAGTCCTCACGGGTGACAACACATCTGAATTTTGATTCTTTATTGCGGATAAATGTGGATGTCTATGGGCCGCAGCAACCACTTACCATCAGGTGGACTATATATCGTTTGTCACCCTATCCTGTAAAAAAAAATATTTAACTAAGATTCGCGCAATCAAATATAATGACGTGTTAACATGTTTAAATAACTTGCTTTTTGCTATTTTTTTTATCCAGCAACACTTGTGAAAATTTCGCCAAATTAACACCTGATTCTATTGATTTTCTATTACTTTATTTTTTTTTTACTCGCTCTCTCCACTATCCAGAACACAGTAGTAAGTACATTGCAACATGACTTCAGAAATAGCTAAGAATAATAACATACGCCATGTTGTGGCAGTTTAAGACAATCTTCTTTCCCATATAATTCCGTGGATTTCCTAAGAAGCTAAGCGATCACTATACTTTCATTGTACGCAAGCTAACCGGATTCGATACCCTCCGGCAGAATGAAATATTAGTTGCAATTTAATTGCTGATTTACCACGTGTTCGACGGTAAAGGAAAACATCGTGACTGCCAACACGCGTTGAGACAGCACAGTGAAATCTTCCTTGCCCTAAAACCCTCTCAGAAATTAGAGGAGAGGAGGCGTGTGTCCGGGAGTGTGACGTATATTACTAATGCCTTCCAGACCGAATTTCGGTCAAGGCGGCCAGTCGCAACTGAACCTAGCGATCTGCGCAGGAGAATATTGTAGCGCCCAAGTGAATGCGCTAGCACAGGTACACTCAATTCAAAGAGATCAGACGCAAAGCCAACTGCTTCACGTGCTTTCCGAGGCACGTGGGGCAATCATTGATTTTGGGCCGACTCGTTACGTACATTTTTTTTAGGAAAGAGTGACAAACGAGCACACAGTCCAGCTAATGGTAAGTGGTTGCTGTGACCCATAGATATCTGCATCTATCCTCAATAAAGAATCAAAATGCAGATGCGGTGTCACCCGTGAGACAAAAATGGAATGCCACTTTTACAGTAAAAAGGGTCGCCGGTTCTCTGAACTGACCATACGAAACAGCAATGTTAAGCTGTTTTTTTGCGCTGGTCTTCGGTCCTCTACACTCACCATACGGAACACAGTAGCGTTAAGCTGCTATTTTACGCTGGTATTCTGTGAGAGCGTGGTCCTTCTCCGGTCGAGCCGACCGAATGGATCGGTCGGTGCTACTATTATACTACTAAAATTGCTGCAGCATGGCTCTAGCACGTATAAAAGCTAACATAATAACTAACATAATAACTAACATAATAACTAACATAATAACTAACATAATAACCTACATAATAGGCTCTAACTTTACTTTTGCATTACCATTAAGTAAATCGTCTTGGTTACACAATATCTATGTCTCTATTAATTTACCTATACAACGGAGTTATCATAAAAAGTTGATTTATTGTAGCAGTCTCAATATTCATAACCAGGTTTACGCTTAAATAATCGGAATATTCCATTTCTTGGCATTATTATTAGGTCCTATTAAAATACTTAATATATTTTTTTATAGGATTAGGTGACAAACGGGCACATAGTCTACCTGAAGGTAAGTGGTTGCTGTGGCCCATAGACATCTACATCTATCCTCAATAAAGAATCAAAATACAGATACGTTGTGCCCGTGAGAGCTATGATAGAATGCCTCTTTTCCAGTAAAAAAGGGTCTGCGGTTTTCTATACTCACCATACGAAACACAGCAGTGTTAAGCTGCTAGTCGCTCTATCAAAAATCGATACTTTGTTGCTTTATTTGACTTGGATAGATCGTAAGAAAAAAATGTACGTAGTATGGCCATAAACCCTATTACACATTAAAGTGCTTATCTTTTTTTTATATCAATACTCGTATAAAGTAAGAAACGAACTTACTGACCACCTAATGGAAAGTGACCACTGCAGTGCATGGTCATCAAATAGAATAGAAAATAATAATTTTTATTCCACATAGATTATTACATAATACTTATTGAAAGTCACTTTTTTATTTACCACTGCTTCGGAAAATACCTCTGTCCTGGGAAGAACCAGTACGAAACCCAGCGACAATAATTTTGTTTCTTTTTGTTTGTACAAATTTTAAATGAGTTTTAATAGAACCAGCATGGTAGCGATCAACTCATTCCCAGGGTTTTTTTTTTCACTTACATATTCTTTGATATTATAATAACCCTTTTTGTACATTGACAGATTTTATGATTATTAATAAATAAATGAATTACTGATTCTGTGGAGTCTAGCCAACTTCAATCTAAGATGGCTACAGATGCGTTGTCGCCTCTGAGAGGTAAGGTGCAATTCCTCACTGTATGTTTTTTTATTATTTCTTTACACTCTTGTTTCTTGATACAAGCACTGCTATTTGGCAATACGGTGGTAATTGGTAAGAGGGTGGTAGCTTCCCAGACGGAATCTTAAGCAAAGACGGAGTCCTACCACCTAGAAAGAATATCTTTTTTTAAACATAGTAATTATAATAAAATGTATGTATCATAATATACACATACATTAGTTTATCGCAGGCTAAGCGATTAATTAACAATTGCTCAATTTTTTTATAGGATAGGGTGACAAAGGAGCACACAGACCACCTGATGGTAAGTAGTTGCTGTGACCCAGAGACATCCACATCTATCCTCAATTAAGAATCATAATGCAGATGCGTCGGCACCCATGTGGACTAAGATGAAATGCCTCTTTCACAGTAAAAAGGGTCGCCGGTTCTCTACACTGACCATACGAAACAGCAGTGTTAAGCTGCTATTTTGCGCTGATATTCTGTGAGAGCGTGGTCCTTCCCTGGTCGAGCTGACCCATTCATGCTAAAACTATACTATTATTGTAGCTGCTGCATGGCACTACCACATACAGAAATTAAAATTTTTATACAACCGACTTCAATATAAACAAAATGGGACATCGTCAATGTAGTCGAAGTTAATTAAATACGCATTATCATTTTTTTAAATACTAGTAATGCTATTAAATATTACTAACATTACCTTTAACCTCTTCTGGTAAGTTTAAAATGCTTGTGTTGGAAGTGGTTCACGACAGTTGTCGAATGGCGGATTCGAACCCACGACCTTTCGAATTCGCGGTCCGTGCCCTGCCATTAGGCTACTGACACTTCAAAATATTGAGGGTAACACAAAAACTACTCCTCAGATCTTGACCGATCTTCTCATGAGACCACATGACAAGCACTAACTTTCAAATTAAGAAAGAGTCATCAAAATCAAAATCAGTTTACCTAAAAAAAATTCTGAATTAACACACTTAAGAAAAATACAATCGAATTGAGAACCTCCTCCTTTTTTTTTGAAGTCGATGGAAAACAATATTTGGCCATCTATCCATCAATCCATTACAGCCAGGGTTCCCTCGTATATGCCCATTAGCAAGATATATGATATTTCACAAATACCGTAATAAAATATCGAAGCGTATCTACGGAATGATTTATTCGTTTTAAAATGTCTTCGATAAGCTGTTCACGTCTCGGAAATAATTAGATTTTACGTAGATCGTTATATATCGTGGCGGATTATTGCAATTTGAATATGCAGATTGAGGTTTAGATGAGGATAAAGAGAAGAGGGCTCTACGTTTAGCTTACTCTGTGGTGGGAGTTAAGAAATAATAGAAGCACATAAACATAACAACATAAACTTTCACGCCTATCACCCAGAGGTGTAGACAGAGATTACGAACTTCCATTTTGCAGAATCCATGCTGCAGCTATATTATAGTTGCACCGCAAATGGGTCGGCTCGACCGGGGAAGGACCACACTCTCACAGAATACCAGTATAAAATAGCAGTTTAATGCAGTGTGTCATATGGTGACTGTAGATAACCGAAGACCCCTTTTTGCTAAAAGAACGAGGTAGATATCCTTAGGCCACAGCATCCCCTAACCATCAATTGGGTTGTATGCTCGTTTGTCACTTTTACAAACGAACGAGCATACATCGTTTGTCACCCTTATTCTATAAATACAAAATAGACCATGTGCAAGTCGGACTCGCGCATTAAGGGTTTCGTACTATCATACAAGATTTCATACTATGTAGGAAAATACTTTTTAAATTAATTTAATTTTAATTTAATTTATTTAATTTTATTATAATTTTTAGCAAATATAGCGATACAAAATCTGTAAGCATTTCAAACGTCTACTTGTTGTTTGTTATTAAGATCGAGCAAAAACACCAAAAAAGAAACACGTTTCTAGTAGGGGAGCCCCGTTAAATTTTAATTTTTTTTTGTGGTTATAGCGGCAAAATAAATATGCATTTTGTGAAAATTTTAACACTCTACTTATTGCGAATTATGAGATACAGCCCACTGACAGAAAGACGGACGGACGGACGGACAGCGAAGGCTTAGTAATAGGATTATGTTAGTTAGCCTTCGAGTGCGTAACCCTAAAAAGGAGTACCTTTACGTAAAAAGATCACTTGACAGGATTTGAATAATGTTGCTAAATAAAAAATGTTTAGTCTAAGACTTGTCCCAGCAGAATTTAAATATTAAGTTACCTACTTTGCGAATACCCGCCGAAGTAAAATTTATTACTGAGTGTTCTACGATGAAGAAGTTCGCCGACTGTAATGTATTGATCCTTAGAGACATTCAAAATGATATTATATAACATGTGTTAACTTGAATTGTTTGCAAACTAGAATATAATACATCCACAATGTATTTAATAAATATTTTACTTTATTTGTTAATGGCCGGGTTGTTTATGATTGTTAATAAGTGTGCATTTAAGGAGACATAATGAATAAATTTTATGGAAAATAATCAGTAGTAAATATATAAATTTACCGTGTAATGGCGGTGTAAGAATATCCACTGCCCCATATCATCCCGTGGGTGTCGTAAGAGGCGACAAATGGAAACAAATCAGGAGATCGGCCGCAGTATATTCATTGTTATAAGGCTATTAGGTTAAAAATTGTAAAAACCGCTACTCATCGTTGACAAATATCTCCCTTATAAGGCAATCCATGGGGTAGCCCTATGTTCAGCAGTGGACTTTAATAGGCTGTAACAGTAGGTATATAACTTGCTATAATATTAAGGCTACGTTCAATTGGCACGGAAAAAACTAGCAAAAGATAAAATCAAAAAAGGTAAATCCATAAGATTGGATTGTTTAAAATGAATATTTTTTGATTTTTTTATAATATTGTCGCTTTTAAACAAGGCCATATGATATGCTCGATGGCGGTCGAATTGACTTCGATTCTCTGTATTACCACTAAAATTGTCACTTACAATTTAGATTACCGTAAGTTTTAGAGAGAGACTTTGAATCTGAAATGTGGTTCTTCACAGCTTGCCATATGAGCTCAAAGTTACTCAAAGCTGAACTAAAAGCTGAACAAGATTTTTCTCTGATGACACTGAGAATATCCCTTGGTGGTAAAACATTGCATTCTTGGACATTTTTTTTAAAGTATTTACACGAACTATTCCGAGCCACTGCCGAACTCCAACTCAAATATTATTAGACTGCAAAGTCATAGTTTCTGAGTTTACAGTACCTAATAAACCTAGCAAGCTAACAGCATAGCAAAGTGCCGAAGCAATCAGCTTTGTAGCAGTTTCTAACGGTTGCCGTTGAGCAATCAGTTTCAAAATAGGAGGTTCAGATGCCTGGGTGATCAGTAATCGATTGCTGAAAACAGAATTTGAAAATTCGAAACCGTTCTCGAGATAATCGTGGGATAGACGGACAGACGGACGGACAGACGGACAGACGGACTGACGGACAGACTGACAGACTGACAGACGGACAGACGGACAGATATCGTGAAATCAATAAGTGACTTCGCAAGCTTCGCCACTTAATAAGGACGAATCTTGAATGATTATATTTTTTTAAACTTATATTTAGTTGAAATTTAGTTATTTTATGACTAATACCAAGTAGATTTTAGTAAAGCGAAATCTTCGCAAGCAAAACTGTGGGTAAATCTAGTATAGACATTTATATAACATATTTACTTGAGTCTGTAAAAACGAAATAAGGATAACCAGCAGAGAGTTCTAGCTCTCCATTTTGCGGTAGAAATCTAATACTGCGAGACGTCCCATCTAGTCGTGTTTGTGCACACACTTCATTACGTCTACGTCAACATTATTCGGGTCAGTGCAAACGTGCCTGCGATATTTGAAGTTTCACATTCACATAAGATTACATTTTGAAATAATCTTGTTTTTTATATAAGTATGGATTATTATCAAAGAATAAATTTGACTTTTGCCCCATAAAATTTCAATCCGGTTTATATTGTTTTAACTATGTATTACTTTACTTAACTAACACGTTTGTTCGTGGTAGAACCATACTGCAGCTGCATTAGTAGTATAGTTGTAGCACGAATGGATCGGCTCTACCGGGGTAGGACCACGCTCTCACAGAATACCAGCGTAAAATAGCAGCTTAAAGAATAATACAAAGTCATACATAGCCACTCGATGGCGATATGAATTCGATATGATAAATAATCCATGCTCTGGTGTTGATGGTAAGGGACTACCGGCGCTACACTACACCTGACGTTCACCAGAAGTCACATCAAGAATTACAGAGTGCATTGCCAGCCTTTTAGTAATTTATTAGATTTAGACTTAGGAACTATTTTGATATTGTAAACAGATTATTGACGGCTCCGTGCCGCATTGGTTTAACAATGATTTTCGGCACTGGGGATGCGAGTCTGAATCCCATCGAAAGTGGCTGTGCCGCGCGTAAAGTATCTCTACCACGTACAATATAAACATTCACCTTGTCCGAAAATATTAAGTTTATTATTGTTATTTTATTTAGTTCTAATGATGCATCGAATTGTTTTCAAACTGTGGTGTGATTTTTTAAAATGGGTACTGTATTAGCTGTGAAAATGTATGTAATTTTGTGAGCGGGGAATGTGCTCGTGCAAATATTCGCAAATAAATTCAATAAAATAATTCAACATCTTTAATTAGATGTAAAATTGTTATTGTTATGTTAACAGGCTGTTAATAGATATGTATAGCAGAGTGTTTTATAGCTTACTTCAAATCACCGCACTGGGCTTGCGGTTAACTGGTTTCTGTGCTGTGTAATTATACTGTATTGTTATTCAACGAGGAAACGCAGACAGCATTCCCCCGAAGACTAGAGATGTGTTATGTGATGATATTAGTTTTTTGAGTAGTTAATATTATAAAGTTATATTGACATAGTTTATATTAGTATATATTTATATAGTCCTTAGAAACATAACTAAGCAAAAAAAGTGGCAGGAATAACAAAAAAAATAAAAATGCAATTACAACACTGACAAAGTAGCTAATAGGTTTCTACTGTCAGATTGCATATAAAAGAAGAAAGAACACGATTACACGACGCTTGTACCCTAACCTAACCCCCTAAAATTTGGAGAAGTTTACTTTTTAATTCTTTCCACTTGTAGTGACAAACAAATAGTCCACCAAGCCAACTTCAAACAAATAAGACTATAAATATGTCACCACTGAGAACTACGATGGAAAGTCCCACAGCCTGTAATTGTACTGTTTACTGGCTACCTATGTTTTAAGACCGAAACAATAGCGCACGCACTGCTATTTGGCGACGCAATTAGATAGGTGTGGTAACTACCCAGGTAAACTTCAAGGTAGAAAAGGAGTCCTTCTAGCTCTTGACGTTCAAGTAACATCTGAAATCTAGTCTAAATCCATTCATTTATCCATTACAGCCTGTAAAAAGCCTTTTCTGAACATAGGCTCCCCCATAGATTGGCTAACAAGAGCGGGATTTTATATTAGTTGCTTCGCTTGTTGACGGATTGGCAATAGAAGTTTTTTTATTTTTTTGAGTTTTTATAAGAACGTGATGCTGCCTATCTCCCGTTTTATTTACCCTCAATCGCCTCTACGCTACGCTCAACAATTTACCTACTCAGCTCACATAATAATTTCAACAAGACCGAATTTCAGTCACAAGGACTACGGCGAGACATCTGCGTAGGACAGGAATTAAAAGAAACTACGTTACAATAATAAGACTTAAATTGAACCTTCCATTAAATTCAATTTGTATCACACGTGCTGGCAACCACAGTATGAGAATAGAAAAAAAATTATTAAAGAAAAATGTATTCGTATCCATCCACAAATTCAATCTGAGAATGTGAAATTATTTCACACACGTACGCTCCTGCTCCTTTAATAAATTACCGAAAGCTACAGATTTTAGAAAGAAATGTGTTTATTATAAAGATAAATTGTGCGTGACGTCAATATGAAATAATTTTTCACGCTGATGATGGATACAACCGGCTCTTCCAACTCAGAATTTCAAAAGATCGGATTATGTTTAATTTTTCATTTTATTTCACGCGGGTGAAGTCACGGGGAACAGCTAGTTTTATATTTCTTTAAACTTTTGTCCATAAGATATAATAATATTATAGTTTCAATTTCGATCGCCTATAGCAAGATTCCATATGACATTATGCTGTGGAAATAACTAAATTAGACTAACCTTACTATTTCAACACAAGTAAGGCTGCTGATCTTTATAACATTTTTATGTACTTACCATAAGTAGGGATGTGGGCTCATTGTCATCCTTATTCTATAAAAAGGTGCTTGCCCCTTGGGCTCTATCGTCTCTTACATGAATGCAATTATTTGACTCCGTTTTATCGTACCTATAACTACCAGTTTAGCTGACAAGGTTGCTACGAATTCGGCTATCAGGTATTAAATCATATTATGTAAAGTTAAAATATATTTACCGAATTTATGATATTTTCAAGAAGTCTTATAGAAGCGCAACCCACTCCCTTTTACCCGTCCCCGTATGAACGTTCGGAAGGAAGGCGTTAAGCTGGCAGACGGGGGTTGGAAACAGAATGAAGATAACAAATGATGTTCTATACTATACTGAAATTTTTATAATCTCGATCTAGATTGAAATCTCGTTAGACGAGGATTTTTCGTCGGGAAGATTACACAGGGAAATATAGGAATAATAATACTATTAAGTAAGCTTCTACAAGCGGATCTTATAATTTCTTTTTATTATTTCTTTTTTTAAACTAGCACTCAGGGCACTTGATGCACTCCTCCTTATGAAAATGCGTATTCGTAATCGTCCCTAAGAATTAAGATAGAATGCCTTGTAACCTGTAAAAAGGGTTCCTCCGGTCCTCAACGTTTTCTTTACCATACAAAACACAGTTTTTAGGACTTCGTAGTTAAACAACACGTAGCCTACAGAATCACCATACCCGTTTATACGTCTGCGGGTTTACTCAGAGACCCTAGGTGCAACAAATGTGTAATTTGGCATGATTATAGATATTAATTTACAGCGAGCATTAACCATATGAGCTACAACGTCTCTTCGTTGAAATTATTAATTGCAACTTTAACTGCTGATTTATCACGTGCTAGGTGGTGAAAAAACATCGTGAGGAAACCTGCAAGTCTGAGAAATAAGACGCATTGGGTTAGCGCATAGTCCGTAACTTTAACTGACATATTAACTATAGATATTAATCACTCCTACAAAACTGTGAAATAAAATCTTAAATAATATTTTTATTTTAGGTAGGTCCCTAACAAATAAAGTGATATAGATAACGAGTTGATGTTGGTGGTTGTTCACACACCCTCTGACCCACAGCAGTGGTGTTTTCAGTTGAGCACACTGAAGAGTACACGGGTTTTTTTATCCATTAACGACCCAGTTTCCCGAACTCACTTCACAAATTGTTGTATCACCACTTTTGAAATAAGTTTTTAATATTTCCCAACTTTGTTCAAGCGAAAAGCGACCCATTTCATAAATGTCAGACATAAAACCAACTTTCTGTTTTATCGTAAATGTCATCAAACCTTCCAACCTCAAAATAACCTATAGTTCCAATTCCAAACGGTAAATGGCCCAACCTATAGGTTGTATTATTTTCAAAATTTAGAAGTTTTTTAAGCTCTCGTGAATAAATTTCCCTATAAGTCTGCTTAAAATAAGTCCATGAAATAGCATCGTCCTATTTTTAGGCGTTATAGCGGTCAAATCGCGGACTCACTTCATCACCATCATCATCTTCATCACTACAGTCCTACACAAGTCCACTGCTAAAAATGGGCCTCCCCTAGAAATGCCACAAAACACGGTCGTGTGCCACCTGCATCCATTGACTTCCTGCATGTCTTACCAGGTTGTTACTCCATCTAGCGGGGGGTACCCTACACTTTATCTACCAGTACGAGGCTGCCGCTCGAGAACCTTTCTTCCCCATTGGTTGTCGGTTCTTCAAGCTATAAGCTATTCTTCAAGCTCTCCCATTAGGAGTGTTTATTTTTTATAGGATAAGGGTGAAAAACGAGCACACAATTCACCTGATGGTGAGTGGTTGCTGCGGGCCATAGACATCTACATCTACTCGTATCCTCGATTTCAAATCAAAATGCTAATGCTTTGAAATCCGTGAGGACTAATATGGATGGATGGAATTCCCCGTTTCTAGTAAAAAGGATCTCCGGTTCTCTACACTCACCATACGAAATACAGCAGCGTTGAGCTGCTATTTCACGCTGGAATTCTGTGAGAGCGTGGTCCTTTCCCGGTAGAGCGGATTCATTCGTGCTACAACTATACTACTAATATAGCTGCAGCATGGCTCTACAACGTAAAAAAAACGTATGCTTTCATCACCACGCTTGGAGGGTAAATAGGCAATCACAGAAACAAACATCTCGCATATATGACGAAGTTCCTCGTCGCTGGTTGCTGGCTGGTGGTATTTTATACCTGGTGTAGATGAGATGGTTATACCACAATCTATAGGAAGCCATAAGATTTACTTTAATCTTTTTAGAATTTTTCACATTCACCTCTTACAATAACAGGGCGAAATGGAGTGTTGGATTCACTTCCGGCACCACCATTATTATTATAGATTAGGAGATTAATCATCGAAAAACTCAGCGGTCGCGATGGTATCGCATACCATCCTACCAACTATTTCTTTCGGAAAGTGTATGCTTTTCGCCCTGCGGCCTTTACAGCTTCATCTAAATGGACTCGTAAGCAAGGAATTACGAAATATTGAGTGCAACGACGCGCGCAAAGGGGCCACCCATAAATTACGTCACACAAATGTTATGGTTCGTTGACCCCCGTGTCGTCCTTGTCACAGGTGGTCACACTCGTGAAACCCCCTCCCCTGGGTGTGACGTCACATATTTTCAATTTTACACTAGACCAACGAGGTAGTCAACGCGTAATTACTAATTATAAATGCGTATTCGCAACCGCTACCTTTCTTTTTAAATTAGTATTTTTTCAAGATGTTAAACATTATTAGTTAAGATTCGCGTTTTAAAATAAAATGATGTATTAACTTGTTTAAATAGCTTGCTTATTGTTCTTTTTTTATCCAGCAACTCATTTGGATTTTCGCCAAAGTAAGGCCTGATTCTATTAATTTTTTTCTACTTTATAGTTTTTATACTCGCTTACCCCTTAAGCCAGAACACAATAGTAAGTACATTGCAGCGTAACTTCTGAAATAGATAACAATAATAAGATGCGCCATGTAGTGGTAGTTTAAGAGAATCCTCTTTCCCATACAATCCCGTGGGTTATGTGGGAAAGAGGATATATAGATTTCGTTTGCATTTTCTTTCGCATTTACCACGGGGAGTGCTCTGAGGAATTGTTCAGATTAATTCCAGCCGAAAATTTCGCGAACACACATCGCGGCAGAACTCCCGATACCATCCACACTATCTGGATGATTGGCGGTCCACCGCTGTGTGATTTACAAGATTTTTTCTTCCCCACACAACTTTCTTGTGGAATCGATTATCACCAGCGATTTCAGTCCGATACGACTTAGGGACCTTAAAGAATAAAGCCTACTCCTTTTTAAAAGGCCGGCACCGCATCTGCAACTACCCTGGTTCCCCTGGTGTTGCAGTTGTACATGGGCGGCGGTAGTCATAAGTGACTGATGGTCACCTGATGGTAAGCGATCAGGTGACCCACATGCTCGCTTGACCCCTCTCCTATAATAATAGCTATCCGGGTTTCATACCCTCCGGCAGAAATGAAATCGTTGGTTGCAATTAAATCGCTGATTTACCACGTTTTCGACGGTAAAGGAAAACATCGTGATTGCCAACACGCGTTGAAGCAGCACAGTGAACTCTTCCTTGCCTAAAACCATCTCAGAAATAAGAGGAGGCGTGCGTCCGGGAGTAGGACATATATTAAAATGTCCTCCAGACCGAATTTCGGTCAAGGCGGCCAGTCGCAACTGAATCTAGCGATCTGCGCAGGAAAGGATTATAGCGCCCAAGTGAATGCGCTAGCACAGGTACACTCTCAATTCAAAGAGATCAGGCGCAGAGCCAACTGCTTTACATGCTTTCCGAGGCACGTGGGTGAAACTGCTACTGAGAATTTCTTTACATAAAAACTCAATCATTGATTTTGGGCCGACTCGGTATGTACATTTTTTTATAGGATAGAGTGACAAACGAGCACCCAGTCCACCTGATGGTAAGTGGTTGCTGTGACCCATAGATATCCACATCTATCCTCAATAAAGAATCAAAATACAGATGCGTTGTCACCCGTGAGACTAAGATCCAATGCCTTTTTTCCGGTAAAAAGGGTCTCCGCTCCTCTACACGAAACACAGCAGCGTTAAGCTGCTATTTTACGCTGGTATTCTGTGAGAGCGTGGTCCTTCCCTGGTCGAGCCGACCCATTCGTGCTAATATTATACTACTAAAATTGCTGCAGCATGGCTCTACCACGTATAAAAGCTAACATAATAAGCTACATAATAGGCTCTAACTTTACTTTTGCATTACCATTAACTAAATCGTCTTGGTTACACAATATCTATGTCTCTATTAATTTACCTATACAACGGAGTTATCATAAAAAGTTAATTTATTGTAGCAGTCTCAATATTCATAACCAGGTTTGCACTTAAATAATCGGAATATTCTATTTCTTGGCATTACTATTGGGTCCTATTAAAATACGTAATATATTTTTTTATAGGATAAGGTGACAAACGGGCACATAGTCTACCTGATGGTAAGTGGTTGCTGTGGCCCATAGACATCTACATCTATCCTCAAAAAAGAATCAAAATGCAGATACGTTGTCACCCGTGAGAGCTAAGATAGAATGCCTCTTTTCCAGTAAGAATGAATCTCCGGTTCTCTACGCTCACCATACGAAACAGCAATATTAAGCTGCTAGTCGCTCTATCAAAAATCGAAACTGTTGCTTTATTTGACTTGGATAGTTCGTAAGAGAAAAATGTACGTAGTATGGCCATAAACCCTATTACACATTAAAGTGCTTATCTTTTTTTATATCAATATAAAGTAAGAAACGAACTTACTGACCATCTAATGGAAAGTGACCACTGCAGTGCATGGTCATCAAATAGAATAGAATAGAATATTTTTTATTCAACATAGATTATTACCTAATACTTATTGAAAGTCACTTTTTTATTTACCACTGCTTCGGAAAATACCTCTGTCCTGGTAAGAACCACTAAGAAACCCAGCGAGACTTTTTTAAACATATATCACCTCAATAATTTTGTTTTTTTTTTGTTTGTACAAATTTTAAATGAGTTTTAATAGAACCAGCATTGTGGCGATCACCTCATTCCCAGGGTTTTTTTTTTCACTTATATATTCTTTGATATTATAATAACCCTTTTTGTACAATTTTTCTTAAATAAACATTTGAACTTACTCATTGACAGATTTTATGATTATTAATAAATAAATGAATTACTGATTCTGTGGAGTCTAGCCAACTTCAATCTAAGATGGCTGAGGTAAAGTGCAATTCCTCACTGTATGTTTTTTTATTATTTCTTTACACTCTTGTTTCTTGATACAAGCACTGCTATTTGGCAATACGGTGGTAATTGGTAAGAGGGTGGTAGCTTCCCAGACGGAATCTTAAGCAAAGACGGAGTCCTACCACCTAGAAAGAATATCTTTTTTTAAACATAGTAATTATAATAAAATGTATGTATCATAATATACACATACATTAGTTTATCGCAGGCTAAGCGATTAATTAACAATTGGTCAATTTTTTTATAGAATAGGGTGACAAACGAGCACACAGCCCACCTGATGGTAAGTAGTTGCTGTGACCCATAGACATCCACATCTATCCTCAATAAAGAATTATAATGCAGATGCGTCGGCACCCATGTGGACTAAGATGAAATGCCTCTTTTACAGTAAAAAGGGTCGCCGGTTCTCTACACTGACCATACGAAACAGCAGTGTTAAGCTGCTATTTTGCGCTGATATACTGTGAGAGCGTGGTCCTTCCCTGGTCGAGCTGACCCATTCATGCTACAACTATACTATTACTGTAGCTGCAGCATGGCTCTACCATGTACAGAAATTAAAATTTTTATACAACCGACTTCAATATAAACAAAATGGGACATCGTCAACGTAGTCGAAGTTAATTAAATACGCATTATCATTTTTTTAAATACTAGTAATGCTATTAAATATCACTAATATTCCCTTAAACCTCTTCTGGTAAGTTTAAATAAAATGCTTGTGTTGGAAATTGTTCACGACAGTTGTTGAATGGCGGATTCGAACCCACGACCTTTCGAGTTCGCGGTCCGCGCCCTGCCATTAGGCTACTGACGCTTCAAATTATTGAGGGTAACTCAAAAACTACTCGTCAGATCTTGACCGATCTTCTCATGAGACCACATGAGAAGCACTAGCTTTCAAATTAAGAAAGAGTCATCAAAATCAAAATCGGTTTACCTAAAAAAAATTCTGAAGTAACACACTTAAGAAAAATACAATCGAATTGAGAACCTCCTCCTTTTTTTTTTTGAAGTCGATGGAAAACAATATTTGGCCATCTATCCATCAATCCATTACAGCCAGCGTTCCCTCGTTTATGCCCATTAGCAAGATATTTGATATTTCACAAATACCGTAATAAAATATCGAAGCGTATCAACGGAATGATTTATTCGTTTTAAAATGTCTTAGATAAGCTGTTCACGTCTCGGAAATAATTAGATTTTACGTAGATCGTTATATATCGCGGCGGATTATTGCAATTTGAATATGCAGATTGAGGTTTAAATGAGGATAAAGAGAAGAGGGTTCTACGTTTAGCTTACTCTGTGGTGGGAGTTAAGAAATAATAGAAACACATAAACATAACAAGATAAATTTTCACGTCTGCCACCCAGAGGTGTAGACAGAGATTACGAACTTCCATTTTGCAGAATCCATGCCGTAGCTATATTATAGTTGTAGCACAAATGGTTCGGCTCGACCGGGGAAGGACCACACTCTCACAGAATACCAGTATAAAATAGCAGTTTAATGCTGTGTGTCGTATGGTGACTGTAGATAACCGGAGACCCCTTTTTGCTTTAAAACGAGGATAGATATAGATGTCCATAGGGCACAGTATCCCCTTACCATCAATTGGGTTGTATGCTCGTTTGTCACCCTTATTCTATAAACACAAAACCGACCATGAGCGAGTCGGACTCGCGCATGTAAGGTTCCGTACACAACAAGATTTCATACTATGTAGGTAGATACTTTTTAAATATAGCGATACAAAATCTGTAAGCATTTCAAACGTCTACTTGTTGTTTGTTATTAAGATCGAGCAAAAATACCAAAAAGAAACACGTTTCTAGTAGAACCACGCTTTAAATTTTTAATTTATTTTATTTTTATATTTAAAGGTGGCAGAGCCATGCTGCAGCTATATAAGTAGTAAAGTTGTAGCACGAATGGGTCGGCTCGACCGGGGAAGGACCACGCTCTCACAGAATACCAGCGTTAAATACCAGCTTAACACTACTGTGTTTGTACGGTGAGTGTAGAGAACAGGAGACCCTTTTTACTGGAAAAGAGGCAATCCATCTACTCTACTAGAGGACTACCTCACGGCTGACAATGCATCTGCATTTTGATTCACAAACGAGGATAGATGTAGATGTCTATGGGCCATAGCAACCACTTACCATCAGGTGGACTGTGTGCTCGTTTGTCACCCTATCCTAAAAAGTGTTGGTTGTTATAGCGGCAACATAAATATGCATTCTGTGAAAATTTTAACATTCTACTTATTGTGGATTATGAGATACAGCCCGCTGACAGAAAGACGGACGCACGGACAGCGAAGGCTTAGTAATAGGATGCCGTTGATTACCCTTCGCCTACAGAACCCTAAAAAGGAGTATCTTTACGTAAAAATGTCACTTGAAAGAATTTGAATAATGTTGCTGGATGAAAAATATTAATTTTAGACTTGTTCCAGCAGAATTTAAATATTAAGTTACCTACTTTGCGAATACCCGCCTAAGTAAAATTTATTACTGAGTGTTCTATGATGGAGAAGTTAGCCGACTGTAATATATTGATCCTTAGAGACATTCAAAATGATATTATATAACATATGTTAACTTGAATTGTTTGCAAACTAGAATATATATCCACCATGTATTTAATAAATATTTTACGTTGGTTGTTTATGGCCGGGTTGTTTATGATTGTTAATGAGTGTGCAATTAAGGAGACATAATGAATAAATTTTATGGACAATAATCAGTAGTAAATATATAAATTTACCGTGTAATGGCGGTGTGAGAATATCCACTGCCCCATATCATCCCGTGGGTGTCGTAAGAGGCGACAAATGGAAACAAATCAGGAGATCGGCAGCAGTATATTCATTGTTATAAGGCTATTAGGTTAAAAATTAAAAAAAAACCGCTAACCATCGTTGACAAATATCCCCCTTATAAGGCAATCCATGGGGTAGGCCTATGTTCAGCAGTGGACTTTAATAGGCTGTAACAGTAGGTATATAAGTCGTTATAATATTAAGGCTACGTTCAACTGGCACGGAAAAAAACTAGCAAAAGATATAATTAAAAAAGGTAAATCCATGAGATTGGATTGTTTAAAATGAATATCTTTTGATTTTTTTAATAAAATGTCGCTTTTAAACAAGGTCATATGATATGCTCGATGGCGGTCAAATTGACTTCGATTCTCTGTGTTACCACTAAAATTGTTACTTGCAATTTAGATTACCGTAAGTTTTAGAGAGAGACTTTGGATCTGAGATGTGGTTCTTCACAGCCGGCCATATAAACTCAAAGTTGTTCAGAGCTGAACTTCAAGCTGAACAAAATTTTTTTCTGACACTGAGAACACACATCCTTCGATGACAAAACATTGCATTCTTGGAAATATTTTTAAAAGAAAAAGGAAACCCACCGGCATTGTGTATATTTACACGAACTATTCCGAGCCACTGCCGAACTCCAACTCAAATACTATTATGGTCCCCACTCACGATCAGTTAAACTGACATCAGTTCGACTGATCATTTCAAACGGAGTTAATCCAAAAAAATTTCGACACACACGGTCAGTTCAAAAATATCGGATTTTCAATATATCGATAATTATAAATATATCAAATCGGAGTTTTATATATCGGAAACATAAGCGATATATTGATGCTTATTGCTTAAAAATTATTCACACAGTTTATAATTTAGTATATTTTTTAAACAAATTAAATTATAAATGTATGAAAATGTTAGGTTCTTAGTAGTTTTTAGTAGCATAGTAGTTCTTTTAGTTTTTGGATGTACGTCAGTTCAACGGAGCAGTTTAACTAACAGCACGCCCGAATAAAATCCGTGTGTATCCGTCAGTTAAAAATTTCAACTTAAGATTTCACATTCACGGTCAGTTTTTGGTTGTACATCAGTTAAGCTGATCAGTTAAACTGACCGTGTGTGGCCACCATTAGACTGCAAAATCTAATAGTTTTGAGTTTGCAGTACCTAATAAGGACAAATCTTGAATTAATATATTTTCAAACTTATTTTTAGTTGAAATTTAGTTATTTTATGACTAATACTTAGTAGATTTTATTAAATCGAATTATTTGCAAGCAAAACCGCGGGTAAATCTAGTATAGACATTTATATAACATAATTTACTCGAGTCTGTAAAAACAAAATAAGCATGACCGGCAGAGAGATCTAGCTCTCCATTTTGCGGTAGAAATGTAATACTGCGAGACGTCCCATCTAGTCGTGTTTGTGCACACACTTCATTACGTCTACGTCAACATTATTCGGGTCAGTGCAACGTGCCTGCGATATTTGAAGTTTCACATTCACATAAGATTACATTTTGTAGTAATCTTGTTTTTTTTTATATAAGTATGGATTATTATCAAAGAATAAGTTTGACTTTTGCCCCATAAAATTTTAATCCGGTTTATATTGTTTTAACTATTTTTAACGATATATTTAATTGGATTACATTACTTTACTTAACTAACACGTTTGTTCGTGTTAGAGCCATGCTGCAGCTACATTAGTAGTATAGTTGTAGCACGAATGGGTCGGCTCTACCGGGATAGTACCACGCTCTCACAGAATACCAGCGTAAAATAGCATCTTAAAGAATAATACAAAGTCATTAACAGCCACTCGATGGCGATATGAATTCGATATGATAAAATATTCATGCTCTGGTGTTGATGGTAAGGGTCTGCCGGCGCTACACTACACCTGACGTTCACCAGAAGTCACATCAAGAATTACAGAGTGCATTGCCAACCTTTTAGAAATTTATTAGATTTAGACTTAGGAACTATTTTGATATTGTAAACAGATTATTGACGGTTCCGTGCCGCATTGGTTTAACAATGATTTTCGGCACTGGGGACGCGAGTTTGAATCCCATCGAAAGTGGCTGTGCCGCGCGTAAAGTATCTCTACCACGTACAATATAAACATTCTTGTCCGAAAATATTAAGTTTATTTTTGTTATTTTATTTAGTTCTAATGATGCTTTGAATTGTTT
This sequence comes from Parnassius glacialis, assembly GCA_033319125.1. Taxonomy (NCBI): domain Eukaryota; kingdom Metazoa; phylum Arthropoda; class Insecta; order Lepidoptera; family Papilionidae; genus Parnassius; species Parnassius glacialis. The sequence goes on from JAVANC010000010.1 coordinate 47,421,463, forward strand.
TCAAACTGTGGTGTGATTTTTTTAAATGGGTACTGTATTAGCTGTGAAAATGTATGTAATTTTGTGCGGGGAAGGTGCTCGTGCAAATATTCGCAAATAAATTCAATAAAATAATTCAACATCTTTAATAAGACATAAATATGTTATTGTTACGTTAATAGGCTGTTAATAGATATGTATAGCGGAGTGTTTTATAGCTTACTTCAAATCACCGCACTGGGCTTGCGGTTAATTGGTTTATGTGCTGTGTAATTATACTGTATTGTTATTCAACGAGGAAACGCAGCCAGCATTCCCCCGAAGACTAGAGATGTGTTATGTGATGATATAAGTTTTTTGAGTAGTTAATATTATAAAGTTATATTGACATAGTTTATATTAGTATATATTTATATAGTCCTTAGAAACATAACTAAGCAAAAATAGTGGCAGGAATAACAAAAAAAATAAAAATGCAATTACAACACTGACAAAGTAGCTAATAGGTTTCTACTGTCAGATTGCATATAAAAGAAGAAAGAACACGATTACACGACGCTTGTACCCTAACCTAACCCCCTAAAATTTGGAGAAGTTTACTTTTTAATTCTTTCCACTTGTAGTGACAAACAAATAGTCCACCAAGCCAACTTCAAACAAAGAAGACTATAAATATGTCACCACTGAGGACTACGATGGAAAGTCCCACAGCCTGTAATTGTACTGTTTACTGGCTACCTATGTTTTAAGACCGAAACAATAGCGCACGCACTGCTATTTGGCGACGCAATTAGATAGGTGTGGTACCTACCCAGGTAAACTTCAAGGTAGAAAAGGAGTCCTTCTAGCTCTTGACGTTCAAGTAACATCTGAAATCTAGTCTAAATCCATTCATTTATCCATTACAGCCTGTAAAAAGCCTTTTCTGAACATAGGCTCCCCCATAGATTGGCTTACAAGAGCGGGATTTTATATTAGTTGCTTCGCTTGTTGACGGATTGGCAATAGAAGTTTTTTTATTTTTTTGAGTTTTTATAAGAACGTGATACTGCCTATCTTCCGATTTATTACCCTCAATCGCCTCTACGCTACGCTCAACAATTTACCTACTCAGCTCACATAATAATTTCAACTAGACCGAATTTCAGTCACAAGGACTACGGCGAGACATCTGCGTAGGACAGGAATTAAAAGAAACTACGTTACAATAATAAGACTTAAATTGGACCTTCCATTAAATTCAATTTGTATCACGCGTGCTGGCAACCACAATATGAGAATAGAAAAAAATTATTAAAGAAAAATGTGTTCGTATCCATCCACAAATTCAATCTGAGAATGTGAAATTATTTCACACACGTACGCTCCTGCTCCTTTAATAAATTACCGAAAGCTACAGATTTTAGAAAGAAATGTGTTTATTATAAAGATAAATTGTGCGTGAAGTCAATATGAAATAATTTTTCACGCTGATGATGGATACAACCGGCTCTTCCAACTCAGAATTTCAAAAGATCGGATTATGTTTAATTTTTCATTTTATTTCACGCGTGTGAAGTCACGGGGAACAGCTAGTTTTATATTTCTTTAAACTTTTGTCTATAAGATATAATAATATTATAGTTTAAATTTCGATCGCCTATAGCAAGATTCCATATGACATTATGCTGTGGAAATAACTAAATTAGACTAACCTTACTATTTCAACACAAGTAAGGCTGCTGATCTTTATAACATTTTTATGTACTTACCATAAGTAGGGATGTGGGCTCATTGTCATCCTTATTCTATAAAAAGGTGCTTGCCCCTTGGGCTCTATCGTCTCTTACATGAATGCAATTATTTGACTCCGTTTTATCGTACCTATAACTACCAGTTTAGCTGACAAGGTTGCTACGAATTCGGCTATCAGGTATTAAATCATATTATGTAAAGTTAAAATATATTTACTGAATTTATGATATTTTCAAGAAGTCTTATAGAAGCGCAACCCACTCCCTTTTACCCGTCCCCGTATGAACGTTCGGAAGGAAGGCGTTAAGCTGGCAAACGGGGGTTGGAAACAGAATGAAGATAACAAATGATGTTCTATACTATACTGAAATTTTTATAATCTCGATCTAGATTGAAAACTCGTTAGACGAGGATTTTTCGTCGGGAAGATTACAAAGGGAAATAAAGGAATAATAATACTATTAAGCAAGCTTCTACAAGCGGATCTTATATTTTCTTTTTATTATTTCTTTTTTAAAACTAACACTCAGGGCACTTGATGGACTCCTCCTTATGAAAATGCGTATTCGTAATCGTCCCTAAGAATTAAGATAGAATGCCTTGTAACCTGTAAAAAGGGTTCCTCCGGTCCTCAACGTTTTCCTTACCATACAAAACACAGTTTTTGGGACTTCGTAGTTAAACTACACGTAGCCTACAGAATCATCATACCCGTTTATACGTCTGCGGGTTTACTAAGAGAGCCTAGGTGCTACAAATGTGTAATTTGGCATAATTATAGATATTAATTTACAGCGAGCATTAACCATATGAGCTACCACGTCTCTTCGTTGAAATTATTAATTGCAACTTTAACTGCTGATTTATCACGTGCTAGGTGGTGAAGGAAAACATCGTGAGGAAACCTGCAAGTCTGAGAAATAAGACGCATTGTGTTAGCGCATAGTCCGTAACTTTAACTGACATATTAACTATAGATATTAATCACTCCTACAAAACTGTGAAATTAAATCTTAAATAATATTTTTATTTTAGGTAGGTCCCTAACAAATAAAGTGATATAGATAACGAGTTGATGTTGGTGGTTGTTCACACACCCTCTGACCAACAGCAGTGGTGTTTTCATTTGAGCACACTGAAGAGTACACGGGTTGTTTTATCCAACAACGACCCAGTTTCCCGAACTCACTTCACAAATTGCTGAATCACCACTTTGGAAATTAGTTTTTATTATTTCCCAACTTTGTTCAAGCGAAAAGCGACCCATTTCATAAATGTCAGACATAAAACCAACTTTCTGTTGTATCGTAAATGTCATCAAACCTTCCAACCTCAAAATAACCTATAGTTCCAATTCCAAACGGTGTAAATGGCCCAACCTATAGGTTGTATTATTTTCAAAATTTAGAAGTTTTTTAAGCTCTCTTAAAATTATATTCCCTATAAGTCTGCTTAAAATAAGTCCAACAAATACCATCGTCCTATTTTTAGGCGTTATAGCGGTCAAATCGCGGACTCACTTCATCACCATCATCATCTTCATCACTACAGTCCTACACAAGTCCACTGGTGAAAATGGGCCTCCCCTAGAAATGCCACAAAACACGGTCGTGAGCCACCTGCATCCATTGACTTCCTGCATGTCTTACCAGGTTGTTACTCCATCTAGCGGGGGGTACCCTACACTTTATCTACCAGTACGAAGCTGCCGCTCAAGAACCTTTTTTTCCCATTGGTTGTCGGTTCTTCAAGCTATAAGCTATTCTTCAAGCTCTCCCATTGGGAGTGTATATTTTTTATAGGATAAGGGTGAACAACGTAAAGGAGTTTTCCTTGCACGTGATCGTGATTGCCAACACGCGTTGAAACAGCACAGTGAACTCTTCCTTGCCCTAAAACCCTCTCAGAAATTAGAGGAGGCGTGTGTCCGGGAGTGCGACGTATATTAATAATGCCTTTCAGACCGAATTTCGGTCAAGGTGGCCAGTCGTAACTGAACCAAGCGATCTGTGCAGGACAGGATTATAGCGCCCAAGTGAATGCGCTAGCACAGGTACACTCTCAATTCAAAGAGATCAGGCGCAGAGCAAACTGCTGTACGTGCTTTCCGAGGCACGTGGGTGAAACTGCTACTGAGAATTTCTTTACATAAAAACCCAATCATTGATTTTGGGCCGACTCGGTATGTACATTTTTTTATAGGATAGAGTGACAAACGAGCATACCGTCCACCTGATGGTAAGCGGTTGCTGTGACCCATACACATCCACATCTATCCTCAATAAAGAATCAAAATACAGATGCGTTGTCACCCGTGAGACTAAGATCGAATGCCTTTTTTCCAGTAAAAAGGGTCTCCGCTCCTCTACACTCACCATACGAAACACAGCAGCGTTAAGCTTCTATTTTACGCTGGTATTCTGTGAGAGCGTGGTCCTTCCCTGGTCGAGCCGACCCATTAATGCCACAACTATACTATTAATGTAGCTGCATCATGGCTCTACCACGTACAGAAATTAAAAATTTTAAACAACCGAATTCAATATAAATAAAATGGGATGTCGTCAATGTAGTCGTCAATTAAATACGCATTATAATTTTTTTAAATACTAGTAATGCTATTAAACATTACTAATATTCCCTTTAACCACTTCTGGTAAACTTAAAATGCTTGTGTTAGAAGTGGTTCACGACAGTAGTCGAATGGCGGATTCGAACCCACGACCGTTCGAGTTCGCGGTCCGCGCCCTGCCATTAAGCTACTGACGCTTCAAATTATTGAGGGTAACTCAAAAATCACTCGTCAGATCTTGACCGATCTTCTCATGAGACCACATGAGAAGCACTAGCTTTCAAATAAAGAAACAACGATCAAAATCAAAATCGGTTGACCTAAAAAAAGTTCAGAAGTATTTATTTATTTATTTGCCATTTCGTTACATTACATAACATTAGTACGTCAAAATTACAATTCAAATGATATAAGATTACACTAAATTATTTAAATCACAAATTAATATACATCTACATTTACATTTACATTATTTTACATGTTACTCAAGTCAGAAAATGAACATTTCATATATTCTTCTATATTATAGAAAGCGTGTTTCAAAAAAGATGTTTTTGTTACTTGTAGAAACGCGTTTTAGTAACACACTTAAGAAAAATACAGTCGAATTGAGAACCTCCTCCTTTTTTGAATTCGGTGGAAAACAATATTTGGCCATATATCCATCAATTCATTACAGCCTTATGTAAAGATATTTAGCCGGGTTCCCTCATATATGTCCATTAGCAAGATATTTGATATTTCACAAATACCGTAATAAAATATCGAAGCGTATCAACGGAATGATTTATTCGTTTTAAAATGTCTTAGATAAGCTGTTCACGTCTCGGAAATAATTAGATTTTACGTAGATCGTTTTATATCGCGGCGGATTATTGCAATTTGAATATGCAGATTGAGGTTTAGATGAGGATAAAGGGAAGAGGGCTCTAAGTTTAGCTTACTCTGTGGTGGGAGTTAAGAAATAATAGAAGCACATAAACATAACAACATAAACTTTCACGCCTATCACCCAGAGGTGTAGACAGAGATTACGAACTTCCATTTTGCAGAATCTATGCTGCAGCTATATTATAGTTGCACCGCAAATGGGTCGGCTCGACCGGGGAAGGACCACACTCTCACAGAATACCAGTATAAAATAGCAGTTTAATGCTGTGTGTCGTATGGTGACTGTAGATAACCGAAGACCCCTTTTTGCTAAAAAACGAGGATAGTTGTAGATATCCTTAGGCCACAGCATCCCCTAACCATCAATTGGGTTGTATGCTCGTTTGTCACTTTTACAAACGAACGAGCATACATCGTTTGTCACCCTTATTCTATAAATACAAAATCGACCATGTGCAAGTCGGACTCGCGCATTAAGGGTTTCGTACTATCATACAAGATTTCATACTATGTAGGAAAATACTTTTTAAATTAATATTATTTAATTTTATTATAATTTTTAGGAAATATAGCGATACAATATCTGTAAGCATTTCTAACGTCTACTTGTTGTTTGTTATTAAGATCGAGCAAAAACACCAAAAAAAAAAACACGTTTCTAGTAGGGGAGCCCCGTTAAATTTTAATTTTTTTTGTGGTTATAGCGGCAAAATAAATATGCATTTTGTGAAAATTTTAACACTCTACTTATTGCGGATTATGAGATACAGCCCACTGACAGAAAGACGGACGGACGGACGGACAGCGAAGGCTTAGTCATAGGATTATGTTAGTTAGCCTTCGAGTGCGGAACCCTAAAAAGGAGTACCTTTACGTAAAAAGATCACTTGACAGGATTTGAATAATGTTGCTAGATAAAAAATGTTAATCTTAGACTTGTTCCAGCAGAATTTGAATATTAAGTTACCTACTTTGCGAATACCCGCAAGTAAAATTTATTACTGAGTGTTCTACGATGGAGAAGTTCGTCGACAGTAATGTATTGATCAATAAAGACATTCAAAATGATATAATAAAACATATTTTAACATGAATTGTTTGCAAACTAGAATAAACATCCACTATATATTTAATAAATATTTTACTTTGGTTTTTTATGGCCGGGTTGTTTATGATTGTTAATGAGTGTGCAATTAAGGAGACATAATGAATAAATTTTATGGACAATAATCAGTAGTAAATATATAAATTTACCGTGTCATGGCGGTGTAAGAATATCCACTACCTCATATCATCCCATGGGTGTCGTAAGAGGCGACAAATGGAAACAAATCAGGAGATCGGCAGCAGTATATTCATTGTTATAAGGCTATTAGGTTAAAAATAAAAAAAAACCGCTAACCAGCGTTGACAAATATCCCCCTTATAAGGCAATCCATGGGATAGGCCTATGTTCAGCAGTGGACTTTAATAGGCTGTAAAAGTAGGTATATAAGATGCTATAATATTAAGGCTACGTTCAATTGACACGGAAAAAACTAGCAAAAGATAAAATCAAAAAAGGTAAATCCATGAGATTGGATTGTTTAAAATGAATATCTTTTGATTTTTTTCAGTTATATGATATGCTCGATGGCGGTCAAATTGACTTCGATTCTCTGTTACCATTAAAATTGTTACTTGCAATTTAGATTACCGTAAGATTTAGAGAGAGACTTTGGATCTGAGATGTTGTTCTTCACAGCCGGCCATATGAACTCAAAGTTGTTCAGAGCTGAACTTCAAGCTGAACAAAATTTTTTTCTGACGACACTGACATCCTTTGATGGTAAAACATTGCATTCTTGGAAATATTTTTTAAAGGAAAAGGAAACCCACCGGCAGTGTGTATATTTACACGAACTATTCCGAGCCACTGCCGAACTCCAACTCAAATACTATTACTGAGTTAATCCAAAAAAAATTCGACACACACGGTCAGTTCAAAAATATCGGATTTTCAATATATCGATAATTATAAATATATTAATATCGGAGTTTTATATATCGGAAACATAAGCGATATATTGATGCTTATTGCTTATAAATGATTCACACAGTTTATAATTTAGTATATTTATTAAACAAATTAAATTTTAAATGTATGAAAATGTTAGGTTCTTAGTAGTTTTTAGTAGCATAGTAGTTCTTTTAGTTTTTGGATGTACGTCAGTTCAACGGAGCAGTTTAACTAACAGCACGCCCGAATAAAATCCGTGTGTATCCGTCAGTTAAAAATTTCAACTTAAGATTTCACATTCACGGTCAGTTTTTGGTTGTACATCAGTTAAACTGATCAGTTAAACTGACCGTGTGTGGCCACCATTAGACTTCAGAATCTAATAGTTTTTGAGTTTGCAGTACCTAATAAGGATGAATCTTGAATGATTATATTTTCAAACTTATTTTTAGTTGAAATTTAGTTATTTTATGACTAATACTTAGTAGATTATAGTGACACGAAATATTCGCAAGCAAAACCGCGGGTAAATCTATTATAGACATTTATATAACATATTTACTCGAGTCTGTAAAAACAAAATAAGGATGACCGGTATAAAGAATTAGCTCTCCATTTTGCGGTAGAAATCTAATACTGCGAGACGTCCCATCTAGTCGTGTTAGTAAGTGCACACACTTCATTACGTCTACGTCAACATTATTCGGGTCAGTGCAAACGTGCCTGCGATATTTGAAATTTCACATTCACATAAGATTACATTTTAAAGTAATCTTGTTTTTTTTTTATATAAGTATGGATTATTATCAAAGAATAAATTTGACTTTTGCCCCATAGAATTTCAATCCGGTTTATATTGTTTTAACTATTTTTTACGATATATTTAATTGGATTACATTACTTTACTTAACTAACACGTTTGTTCGTGGTAGAGCCATGCTGCAGCTACATTAGTAGTATAGTTGTAGCACGAATGGGTCGGCTCTACCGAGATAGTACCACGCTCTCACAGAATACCAGCGTAAAATAGCAACCTAAAGGAAAAATACAAAGTCATACACAGCCACTCGATGGCGATATGAATTCGATATGATAAAAAATTCATGCTCTGGTGTTGATGGTAAGGGTCTGCCGGCGCTACACTACACCTGACGTTCACCAGAAGTCACATCAAGAATTACAGAGTGCATTGCCAAACTTTTAGTAATTTATTAGATTTAGACTTAGGAACTATATTGATATTGTAAACAGATTATTGACGGTTCCGTGCCGCATTGGTTTAACAATGATTTTCGGCACTGGGGACGCGAGTTTGAATCCCATCGAAAGTGGCTGTGCCGCGCGTAAAGTATCTCTTCCACGTACAATATAAACATTCACCTTGTCCGAAAATATTAAGTTTATTATTGTTATTTTATTTAGTTCTAATGATGCTTTGAATTGTTTTCAAACTGTGATGTGATTTTTTAAAATGGGTACTGTATTAGCTGTGACAATGTATGTAATTTTGTGAGCGGGGAAGGTGCTCGTGCAAATATTCGCAAATAAATTCAATAAAATAATTCAACATCTTTAATTAGACATAAAATAATTATTGTTACGTTAACAGGCTGTTAATAGATATGTATAGCGGTGTGTTTTATAGCTTACTTCAAATCACCGCACTGGGCTTGCGGTTAATTGGTTTCTGTGCTGTGTAATTATACTATATTGTTATTCAACGAGGAAACGCAGCCAGCATTCCCCCGAAGACTAGAGATGTGTTATGTTATGATATTAGTTTTTTGAGTAGTTAATATTATAAAGTTATATTGACATAGTTTATATTAGTATATATTTATATAGTCCTTAGAAACATAACTAAGCAAAAAAAGTGGCAGGAATAACAAAAAAAATAAAAATGCAATTACAACACTGACAAAGTAGCTAATAGGTTTCTACTGTTGGGTTGCATATAAAAGAAGAAATAACACGATTACACGACGCTTGTACCCTAACCTAAACGAAGTTGAAAAAAGAAGTTGCTTACTTTTTAATTCTTTCCACTTGTAGTGACAAACAAATAGTCCACCAAACCACCTTCAAACAAAGAAGCCTATAAATATGTCACCACTGAGGACTAAGATGGAAAGTCCCACAGCCTGTAATTGTACTGTTTACTGGCTACCTATGTTTTAAGACCGAAACAATAGCGCACGCACTGCTATTTGGCGACGCAATTAGATAGGTGTGGTACCTACCCAGGTAAACTTCAAGGTAGAAAAGGAGTCCTTCTAGCTCTTGACGTTCAAGTAACATTTGAAATGTAGTCTAAATCCATTCATCCATCCATTACAGCCTGTTAAAGTCCTTTTCTGAACATAGGCTCCCCCATAGATTGGCTTACAAGAGCGGAATTTTATATTAGTTGCTTCGCTTGTTGACGGGTTGGCAATAGAAGTTTTTTATTATTTTGAGTTTTTATAAGAACATGGTGCGGCCTATCTCCCGTTTTATTACCCTCAACCGCCTCTACGCTACTCTCAAAAATTTACCTACTCAGCTCACATAATAATTTCAACTAGACCGAATTTCAGTCACTAGGACTACGGCGAGACATCTGCGTAGGACAGGAAATAAAAGAAACTACGTTACAATAATAAGACTTAAATTGAACCTTCCATTAAATTCAATTTGTATCACGCGTGCTGGCAACCACAATATGAGAATAGAAAAAAATTATTAAAGAAAAATGTGTTCGTATCCATCCACAAATTCAATCTGAGAATGTGAAATTATTTCACACACGTACGCTCCTGCTCCTTTAATAAATTACCGAAAGCTACAGATTTTAGAAAGAAATGTGTTTATTATAAAGATAAATTGTGCGTGAAGTCAATATGAAATAATTTTTCACGCTGATGATGGATACAACCGGCTCTTCCAACTCAGAATTTCAAAAGATCGGATTATGTTTAATTTTTCATTTTATTTCACGCGTGTGAAGTCACGGGGAACAGCTAGTTTTATATTTCTTTAAACTTTTGTCTATAAGATATAATAATATTATAGTTTCAATTTCGATCGCCTATAGCAAGATTCCATATGACAATATACTGTGGAAATAACTAAATTAGACTAACCTTACTATTTCAACACAAGTAAGGCTGCTGATCTTTATAACATTTTTATGTACTTACCATAAGTAGGGATGTGGGCTCATTGTCATCCTTATTCTATAAAAAGGTGCTTGCCCCTTGGGCTCTATCGTCTCTTACATGAATGCAATTATTTGACTCCGTTTTATCGTACCTATAACTACCAGTTTAGCTGACAAGGTTGCTACGAATTCGGCTATCAGGTATTAAATCATATTATGTAAAGTTAAAATATATTTACTGAATTTATGATATTTTCAAGAAGTCTTATGCGCAACCCACTCCCTTTTACCCGTCCCCGTATGAACGTTCGGAAGGAAGGCGTTAAGCTGGCTAAGACGGGGGTTGAAAACAGAAGATAACAAATGATGTTCTATACTATACTGAAATTTTTATAATCCCGATCTAGATTGAAATCTCGTTAGACGAGGATTTTTCGTCGGGAAGATTACAAAGGGAAATAAAGGAATAATAATACTATTAAGTAAGCTTCTACAAGCGGATCTTATATTTTCTTTTTATTATTTCTTTTTTTAAACTAGCACTCAGGGCACTTGAGGAGAAGGAGTCCATCCTTCTTATGAAAATGCGTATTCGTAATCGTCCCTAAGAATTAAGATAGAATGCCTTGTAACCTGTAAAAAGGGTTCCTTCGGTCCTCTACGTTTTCTTTACCATACAAAACACAGTTTTTAGGACTTCGTGGTTAAACAACAAGTAGCCTACAGAATCACCATACCCGTTTATACGTCTGCGGTTTTACTCAGAGAGCTTAGGTGCAACAAATGTGTAATTTGGCATGATTATAGATATTAATTTACAGCGAGCATTAACCATATGAGCTACCACGTCTCTTCGTTGAAATTATTAATTGCAACTTTAACTGCTGATTTATCACGTGCTAGGCGGTGAAGGAAAATATCGTGAGGAATCCTACAAGTATGAAAAATAAGACGCATTGGGTTAGCGCATAGTCCGTAACTTTAACTGACATATTAACTATAGATATTAATCACTCCTACAAAACTGTGAAATTAAATCTTAAATAATATTTTTATTTTAGGTAGGTCCCTAACAAATAAAGTGATATAGATAACGAGTTGATGTTGGTGGTTGTTCACACACCCTCTGACCAACAGCAGTGGTGTTTTCATTTGAGCACACTGAAGAGTACACGGGTTGTTTTATCCAACAACGACCCAGTTTCCCGAACTCACTTCACAAATTGCTGAATCACCACTTTGGAAATTAGTTTTTATTATTTCCCAACTTTGTTCAAGCGAAAAGCGACCCATTTCATAAATGTCAGACATAAAACCAACTTTCTGTTGTATCGTAAATGTCATCAAACCTTCCAACCTCAAAATAACCTATAGTTCCAATTCCAAACGGTGTAAATGGCCCAACCTATAGGTTGTATTATTTTCAAAATTTAGAAGTTTTTTAAGCTCTCTTAAAATTATATTCCCTATAAGTCTGCTTAAAATAAGTCCAACAAATACCATCGTCCTATTTTTAGGCGTTATAGCGGTCAAATCGCGGACTCACTTCATCACCATCATCATCTTCATCACTACAGTCCTACACAAGTCCACTGGTGAAAATGGGCCTCCCCTAGAAATGCCACAAAACACGGTCGTGAGCCACCTGCATCCATTGACTTCCTGCATGTCTTACCAGGTTGTTACTCCATCTAGCGGGGGGTACCCTACACTTTATCTACCAGTACGAAGCTGCCGCTCAAGAACCTTTTTTTCCCATTGGTTGTCGGTTCTTCAAGCTATAAGCTATTCTTCAAGCTCTCCCATTGGGAGTGTATATTTTTTATAGGATAAGGGTGAACAACGTAAAGGAGTTTTCCTTGCACGTGATCGTGATTGCCAACACGCGTTGAAACAGCACAGTGAACTCTTCCTTGCCCTAAAACCCTCTCAGAAATTAGAGGAGGCGTGTGTCCGGGAGTGCGACGTATATTAATAATGCCTTTCAGACCGAATTTCGGTCAAGGTGGCCAGTCGTAACTGAACCAAGCGATCTGTGCAGGACAGGATTATAGCGCCCAAGTGAATGCGCTAGCACAGGTACACTCTCAATTCAAAGAGATCAGGCGCAGAGCAAACTGCTGTACGTGCTTTCCGAGGCACGTGGGTGAAACTGCTACTGAGAATTTCTTTACATAAAAACCCAATCATTGATTTTGGGCCGACTCGGTATGTACATTTTTTTATAGGATAGAGTGACAAACGAGCATACAGTCCACCTGATGGTAAGTGGTTGCTGTGACCCATAGACATCCACATCTATCCTCAATAAAGAATCATAATACAGATGCGTTGTCACCCGTGAGACTAAGATCGAATGCCTTTTTTCCAGTAAAAAGGGTCTCCGCTCCTCTACACTCACCATATGAAACACAGCAGCGTTAAGCTTCTGTTTTACGCTGGTATTCTGTGAGAGCGTGGTCCTTCCCTGGTCGAGCCGACCCATTAATGCCACAACTATACTGTTAATATAGCTGCATCATGGCTCTACCACGTACAGAAATTAAAAATTTTAAACAACCGAATTCAATATAAATAAAATGGGATGTCGTCAATGTAGTCGTCAATTAAATACGCATTATCATTTTTTTTAAATACTAGTAATGCTATCAAACATTACTAATATTCCCTTTAACCACTTCTGGTAAACTTAAAATGCTTGTGTTAGAAGTGGTTCACGACAGTAGTCGAATGGCGGATTCGAACCCACGACCTTTCGAGTTCGCGGTCCGCGCCTTGCCATTAAGCTACTGACGCTTCAAATTATTGAGGGTAACTCAAAAACTACTCGTCAGATCTTGACCGATCTTCTCATGAGACCACATGAGAAGCACTAGCTTTCAAATAAATTTTACATGTTACTCAAGTCAGAAAATGAACATTTCATATATTCTTCTATATTATAGAAAGCGTGTTTCAAAAAAGATGTTTTTGTTACTTGTAGAAACGCGTTTTAGTAACACACTTAAGAAAAATACAGTCGAATTGAGAACCTCCTCCTTTTTTGAATTCGGTGGAAAACAATATTTGGCCATATATCCATCAATTCATTACAGCCTTATGTAAAGATATTTAGCCGGGTTCCCTCATATATGTCCATTAGCAAGATATTTGATATTTCACAAATACCGTAATAAAATATCGAAGCGTTGTAGTGTTATGCTACTTACTTATCATTTTACATTAATTTAAATCCATTTTTCCATTCTGTTTCGATTTTCTGCATTCACTTCAAAACTGGATATTTTACATCACCTTTATTTCCATAGGATCCTGTAACGATTTTAAACCATAAGAACACAATCACAAATCATTTCTACTTCGTATTTTCACATTATCAGCACTTTTAAATTGGTGTCAATGAAGTCTACCTTTTTTCGATCTTTTAGTTAGTTTTCCTTAACTCTACAATTTCGGGCTTTGTGTGGGTAGTTGCGCTACCTTTTTTCCTATATCAATAATATCTCCTTTTCCACTAAAATCTTGCCGTTTTCTTATTACAATCCTAAAACTAAAATTTGACATGTTTTGTTATTGTTGTTTATTTGGTCTCCATGGAAATTATATTCAAATTTGCTACCGGTCTGTTGTTTCTATTTCGATAATTCCACATAAATACTCTTTCCTCTTGACCATTTACAAAAAATTTCCGTTTAATTTAAATAATTTTTCCGTTCTCTCTAGAAAGATATAAAAGCCGAACAATCGGTGAAGAATTTGAGTCTTGCTTCAGTTCTCGAATTGGAAGCATCTTCTAAAGGCCTTATCCCGGGGCCGCTCTGCCCCGGGATCCTGCAAGCCTCTGTCCTACCTGAAGCCACTGGACTCTACGAACCTCTGCTCTATCTGAAGTCGCTGGACTCTACAAACCGTTGCTCTGCCTGAAGTCGCCGGGTTCCTACAAGTCTCTGTTCTACCTGGAGTCGCCGGAACCTGCAAACCTCGGTTCCGCCTGAAGTCACCGGAACCTGCAAACCTCTGTCCCGCCTGCAGTCACCGGATCCTGCAGGTTTCTGTGATGTCTGAAGCCGCCGAGGATCCTGCAAGCCCCTGTCTGGCCTGAAATCGCCGGATCCCGCAATTACCACATTCACCGGAGGTCGCCGCCTAGAGACGCCCACGCCTTCTCACCTACGCCGTGCGTGCTCGTTCCAGGCGCTGAGAGCACACCTTGGATCTTCCGACTCAGCTTCGGCACTAATCTCTTTTTTTTATTACTTTTTTAAAATAATCTGTAAATCGCATCATCCATCCTCATATTCATACTCCATTTTTGTTATATAAAATTGTAAATATTTCTGAATCTTAAATATATTATTTGTTTTGTTGTATTTTTGTTGTTTTGTTGCTCTTAGGTTAGATTCTTTTTGTTCTTAATTGTCTCTACACGACAGTTTGGCGCCCAACGTAAAAGTCCTCTTTCTCTCTTAATTCTTCACCTTTACTGCGCCTTGTCTAGTCCCTTTTGATTTAATTGCTTTCCCTTTCGTTCTTAACTTATTATTCATCATTCATTTACACATCCTTTTCATATCTTCAAAATTCTAAAACAAAACTTCTTCTAGTTTTTCAACTTATCTGGATTGTATTTAGGCCTACATATAACACTTCATTTACATTCGTCACTCTAAGTTACATTCATCACTATAATATTTTTTATTCTAGATAACTTAGAGGTACGATTTTTAATAATATTTTTATTTCTTAAACTTAACTTTACACGTAATTATAACAATGAAAAGGGTTATTAAGTACGAATTCCTTAACAAGGCCGAACTTGAATACGAAGTGAAGATTAGATGTGAGGAACCAGCTAATACTGTTTTGCTTCTAAAAAAACAAGTTTTACGTTTAGTTGCGAATTCTCACCCTGAAGATATTCTGACTTCTCCAATTCCGATCGAGGATGACTTGTCTCAAATTGATTCTACACTGACCTATCTGGACTGTAAAATTAAAAAATTTTTACAAGGTGAAACCAAATATTTACGACTAATAGAAACTTTTATTAACCATGTTTTTTACAGATTAGAGCGAATAGATACTGACTTATATCCAGACTTTAAAGCTAATTTCGAGACTTTGAAGATGAAATATGACGCTATGGCTAAACAATTCGAATCCTTGACTCCACCTTCAACTGAAAATGACGTTCCATCACTTGACCCTCCTGTTGACCCGACTGTTACGGTTGACCCGACTGTCACGGAACTCCCTCTTGTTTCTCAAACTTCTATTCAGGTCCATACCCCGTATCCTCCACCACCACCTCAATCTTTTTCTCCAACCAACGTCTTCAAAGATCTGAAAAGACACACCTTCAATGGTAAAAGCTGTCCAAGATCCTTTCTTCAAAAACTGGAAGAATACTGTATAGCTCGTGGCTTGTCCAAAGACTTGTTGATTTCACAAGCGTTTGAAATTTTCACTGACAATGCTCTTCATTGGTTCAGATTTAAATATAATCAGAATCCAAACTTAACGTGGAACGAACTTTCTTCATTATTAATCAAAGACTTTGGTGGTTTTGATTATGATCACAAACTTTTAGAAGCGATTAGGAATCGAACTCAAGGTCGAGACGAACCTATTGTCATCTATATTTCCATCATGTCTGGAATGTTTTCTCGTCTTTCGAAGAAACTTTCTGAAACAGAACAATTGGAGATTATTTTGAGGAATATTCGCCCATGTTATTCTGTCTTCGTAGCTCTAAAAGACATTGACTCTATCGACTCTCTTTTGGCTACTTGCCAAAACTATGAAAAATTCCTAGACAGAGACAAACAATTTAAAGAACCAAATGTACAACAAAGTCCTCTTATTTCTGAATTCAACTACAAGCATTCCACTTCAAGTTCAGTTGACTCTTCAAATTCTTCTAATAACTCACGACCTTCTCCTCCCCTCATGAATAAATTCACTTCATCCTACAAATACCCTTCTAGGCAAGTTAATAGTCTCTCTCAAACTAAAGCTCCTCAAGAAAGCTCCTTTTGTGTTCGCTGTCGTAAACAAGGTCATTGAACACCTGTACTCAACCACGATTCGTGATTTGTTTCAAATGTGGTCTTAAGGGTTTTAAAACTGCAGATTGCCCTACTTGTTCTCCCAAACCTAATACTAGTTCAAAAAACTAACTACTGACTTGAAAAGTAACTTAAACTTTGATAACGACGATTGGACTAATTGGATTAAAACAATTCAAAACTTCTTTTGTTGTTACAAAATCTCTTCTACACTCTACTCCAAGGAACAAGATCTTAATCGTCCATTCGTTAATGTCAAAATTTATAACTTAACTTTATCTGGCTTACTAGATTCTGGCAGTTCAGTAACTATTCTGGGTAATAATTCTCATTTGGAAATTCTTAAACTGGGCTGCAAACTTTTCAAGTCAGATCTTATTACTGTCTCTACTGCTAATAATCAAAAAGTTAATTCCTTGGGTTATTTTGACTTACCTATTCATTTCAATAATCAAACTCATTTAATTAAAGCTTAGGTTTTCCCCGAAATATTTCCTTCGCTAATATTAGGTATTGACTTTTGGAGAAAATTTAATCTTTTACCTAGTGTTTTATCTTCTCTTAACTTTACAGAATCTAAATGTTCTGCTATCGAAACTAAAGATACTAAAGTTTTACCTTATGAGCATTTAACTCCTAGTCAAAAGAACATCGCTAATGACATCATCCAACGCTTCAAGACAATTTCTTTTGAAGAAAAAGGTATCCTGGGATGCACACACTTAATCACCCACAAGATTGACACTGGTGATTCTCTTCCAATCAAACAAAGATGTTACAGACTGTCTCCTGAAAAACAAAAAGCGTTAATTAATGAAGTTGACAAGATGCTGCGATGGAACGTCATTGAACAATGCGAAAGTCCTTGGTTATCTCCAGTTCTCATCACTCCGAAGAAGAATGGTGAATGGCGTTTCTGTGTTGACAGCAGGAAGCTTAACTCAATTACACGTCGTGATGCTTATAAGTTACCACTAATAAGCGAAATTTTGGACAACCTGAAGAATGCCAAATACTTATCAAGCATTGACATTGCGAAAGCATTTTGGGAAATTCCCTTGAATCCTGCGGATAAAGATAAAACTGCCTTTTATGTACCTGGAAGAGGTATGTTTAGATTTAAAGTAATGCCTTTTGGCCTCACCAACTCACCTGCAACTCTACAAAGATTAATGGATATGCTGTTTACTCCTGAATTTGAGAACAAGGTATTTTGCTATCTGGACGACATTGTTATTATTAGTGAGACTTTTGATGAACACATATCGCTTCTCATGAAAGTTCATGAAAAACTATCATATGCCAATCTAACTATTAACTTTGAGAAGAGTCAATTCTTCAAGAAAGAACTGAAATACCTTGGTTTTTTGTGGACGAGTATGGTCTACGTGCAGATCCAGATAAAATAAAAGCTATTTTAGAATATCCTGTACCTACTTGCAGAAAAGAAGTACGAAGTTTCATAGGCACATGCAGCTGGTTCAGAAGATTCATTCCAAACTTTAGCACTATTGCCTCTCCACTCAACCAACTAACCTGTTTCGGGAAGAACGCTCCTAAATTTTTATGGAATTCACAAGCTGCAGCTGCTTTCCAGAAACTTAAAAAAGCTTTGGTAACTGCTCCTGTCCTTGCTTGCCCTAACTTCGAACTACCCTTCTCTGTACATTGTGATGCATCAAATTATGGCATAGGAGCAATGCTTACTCAACAACAAGATGATAAAGAAGTCGTGATTGCTTACATGAGTAAAGCACTAAATAAAAATCAACAGAACTACTCAACTACTGAAAGAGAAACATTGGCTGTAATAACTGCATTAGAACATTGGCGATGTTACCTAGACAATGGTAAAGAATTTACAATATATACTGATCATGCTGCGCTTAAATGGTTTCAGAATTTATCAAACCCATCAGGAAGACTTGCTCGCTGGACTTTACGCTTATCATGCTTTAACTTTGTCATAAAACATAAAAAAGGAAAGGATAACGTTGTTCCAGATTTATTATCAAGACATAAAAATCAAGAATGTCCTGATACACGAGAAACTTCATCTCAAGGCGTACATCCCATTACGATTGAAGAACCACCTGATATTAGACTTGAACACTACAACAAAATTTTTCTCGGATGTTCCAACAATCCAGACGCATATCCCAACTACACTATCAGGGATAACAAACTTTACCGCTGTATCCATTCTCCCGATCGTCTAAACGATGACTTTATTTGGAAAGAAGTTCCACTACCTCAAGATAGACAGGCACTTATTGAAGCTAACCATGGTTCCCCTTCAGAACTCCATCTTGGTATCTTCAAAACATTCAAGAAAATATCATTAAAATACTATTGGCCTGGTATGTTTAAGGACATTGCTGAATTAATCTCGACTTGTGAAACCTGCTTAACCTACAAACACCCTAATCATTCTCCCTATGGTCTTATGGGTAAACCCAAACTTTGCTCCAGACCTTTTCAAACTATATCCTTAGATCTTATGGGTCCATTGCCAATGACTCGAAGACGAAATCAGTATATTCTAGTAATTAACTGCAATTTTACTAAATATACTATGATTTTTCCCCTGAAACGTGCTACTTCAGCTAATATTATTAATGTTTTGGAAAATTCAGTTTTTCTAGTTCATGGCATTCCTCAAACTATTATAATGGACAACGCTGTTCAATTTCAGTCGCGAGAATTCCACTCATTTTTAAATTCTTATAATGTTCCTTGTATTTTTCACACAGCTTTATATTGTCCTCAGGTTAATCCTACGGAGAAGTTTAATAGTACAATTATTACAGCTCTAGCATCTCTAGTAGGAGACGATCATAGATCCTGGAACAACCATCTTGCTAAGATTCAGTACGCAATGAACAGCGCTACAAATGTAGCTACTGGTTTTACTCCAAATTTTTTAGTCTTTGGTAGGGAAACAATACCTTGTGGTTCCTTCTATACTCCAACTCAGAACCTCGAGGAATTGGTATTTATGCCTCGTGATATTTACGCGTCTAATGCTGGTCTCCTCTTATCTATATTTCACAAAGTTCAAACTAAACTTCACATAGCTCACGCTAAAAATAGCGCTCGCTATGATCTTCGTCGGTCTTTTAAAGAATTTAATGTGGGAGATACTGTTTGGCGTAAAAACCATGTTTTAAGCAATGCCGGCGCATACTTTAATGCTAAACTTGCCCCTAAGTTCATCAAGTGCAAGATGATAGCTAAACTGTCACCACTAGTCTATGTGCTTGAAGACCCTAATGGAGTTAGAGGCAAGTGGCACATCAAAGATGTAAAATCATAAATTTTCTTAACTTTTATTAACCGTTAATTTGTATATATGTATAAATATCACCATCATTCTCACCGTATTATTTTATTTCTTTTAATTTGTTTGTTTGTTTGATGATCCAGTGTTCTTCAACACATCTTGCTTTAGGACCTCGAACTTTCGTTGGTTAATCGTCACTTTTTATTTTTATTTCAGACACATCTCGTTGGTGATGTTGCTGATCTCTGGCTTTGAGCCCTACCGCTCTGGCCGTTCTTAATCTTTACTTAAGTCATAGCGACTAAAGCTTACTTGAGGTATTTCTTTATCTTTATCTTCACTTGGGAGCGGCTCACTACTCCCTTAATTTTCTTTACCTTTATCTTCACCTGGGAGCAGCTGGCTACTCCCTTAATTTTTTATCTTCACTTAGGAGCGGATGACAACTCCCTAAATAAGCCTGAATGTCCTTTCGAAAAACACACATTTAGAGTGGTGTCTCTTCGACTAATTTATTTTTTTTCCCACGCAGGAGCGGATGACTACTCCTTAAATAAGCCTTAATGTCATTTTGAAAACACACTTTTAGAGTGGTAGTCATTGAATGTGAACTCCACCCTTACCTGAATGCAGATGATGAATGTAAGAGATAGTATATCTGATTTTGACTGGTGATGTCTGTTTCTGCAAAGCTGTGTTTTTATGGTTTATTTTAGAATGTATATATCAAAATTTTTGCTGAGTCAAAAATTTTCCAGGGTCGGGGGGAAAATGTAGTGTTATGCTACTTACTTATCATTTTACATTAATTTAAATCATTTTTCCATTCTGTTTCGATTTTCTGCATTCACTTCAAAACTGGATATTTTACATCACCTTTATTTCCATAGGATCCTGTAACGATTTTAAACCATAAGAACACAATCACAAATCATTTCTACTTCGTATTTTCACATTATCAGCACTTTTAAATTGGTGTCAATGAAGTCTACCTTTTTTCGATCTTTCAGTTAGTTTTCCTTAACTCTACAATTTCGGGCTTTGTGTGGGTAGTTGCGCTACCTTTTTTCCTATATCAATAATATCTCCTTTTCCACTTAAATCTTGCCGTTTTGTTATTACAATCCTAAAACTAAAATTTGACATGTTTTGTTATTGTTGTTTATTTGGTCTCCATGGAAATTATATTCAAATTTGCTACCGGTCTGTTGTTTCTATTTCGATAATTCCACATAAATACTCTTTCCTCTTGACCATTTACAAAAAATTTCCGTTTAATTTAAATAATTTTTCCGTTCTCTCTAGAAAGATATAAAAGCCGAACAATCGGTGAAGAATTTGAGTCTTGCTTCAGTTCTCGAATTGGAAGCATCTTCTAAAGGCCTTATCCCGGGGCCGCTCTGCCCCGGGATCCTGCAAGCCTCTGTCCTACCTGAAGCCACTGGACTCTACGAACCTCTGCTCTATCTGAAGTCGCTGGACTCTACAAACCGTTGCTCTGCCTGAAGTCGCCGGGTTCCTACAAGTCTCTGTTCTACCTGGAGTCTCCGGAACCTGCAAACCTCGGTTCCGCCTGAAGTCACCAGAACCTGCAAACCTCTGTCCCGCCTGCAGTCACCGGATCCTGCAGGCTTCTGTGATGTCTGAAGCCGCCGAGGATCCTGCAAGCCCCTGTCTGGCCTGAAATCGCCGGATCCCGCAATTACCACATTCACCGGAGGTCGCCGCCTAGAGACGCCCACGCCTTCTCACCTACGCCGTGCGTGCTCGTTCCAGGCGCTGAGAGCACACCTTGGATCTTCCGACTCAGCTTCGGCACTAATCTCTTTTTTTTATTACTTTTTTAAAATAATCTGTAAATCGCATCATCCATCCTCATATTCATACTCCATTTTTGTTATATAAAATTGTAAATATTTCTGAATCTTAAATATATTATTTGTTTTGTTGTATTTTTGTTGTTTTGTTGCTCTTAGGTTAGATTCTTTTTGTTCTTAATTGTCTCTATACGACAGCGTATCAACGGAATGATTTATTCGTTTTAAAATGTCTTCGATAAACTGTTCACGTCTCGGAAATAATTAGATTTTACGTAGATCGTTATATATCGCGGCGGATTATTGCAATTTGAATATGCAGATTGAGGTTTAGATGAGGATAAAGGGAAGAGGGCTCTAAGTTTAGCTTACTCTGTGGTTGGAGTTAAGAAATAATAGAAGCACATAAACATAACAAGATAAACTTTCACGCCTGCCACCCAGAGGTGTAGACAGAGATTACGAACTTCCATTTTGCAGAACCCATGCTGCAGCTATATTATAATTGCACCACAAATGGGTCGGTTCGACCGGGGAAGGACCACACTCTCACAGAATACCAGTATAAAATAGCAGTTTAATGCTGTGAGTCGTATGATTACTGTAGATAACCGGAAACCCCTTTTTGTTTTAAGACGAGGATAGATGTAGATGTCCATAGGGCACAGCATCCCCTTACCATCAATTGGATCGTATGCTCGTTTGTAAGACATCGTTTGTCACCCTTATTCTATAAACACAAAACCGGCCATGTGCGAGTCGTATTTGCGCATGACGGGTTTCGTACTATCGTAAAAGATTTCATTCTATGTACGTAAGTTTTTTTTAAATATTATTTTATTTTATTATAATTTTTAGCAAATATAGCGATACAAAATCTGTAAGCATTTCAAACGTCTACTTGTTGTTTGTTATTAAGATCGAGCAAAAACACCAAAAAAGAAACACGTTTGTAGTAGGGGAGCCCCGTTAAATTTTAATTTATTTTATTTTTGTTATTTGTTGTTATAGGGGCAAAATAAATATGCATTTTGTGAAAATTTTAACACTCTACTTATTGCGGATTATGAGATACAGCCCACTGACAGAAAGACGGACGGACGGACGGACAGCGAAGGCTTAGTCATAGGATTATGTTAGTTAGCCTTCGAGTGCGGAACCCCAAAAAGGAGTACCTTTACGTAAAAAGATCACTTGACAGGATTTGAATAATGTTGCTAGATAAAAAATGTTTAATCTAAGACTTGTTCCAGCAGAATTTGAATATTAAGTTACCTACTTTGCGAATACCCGCAAGTAAAATTTATTACCATGGACGTATAAATAAGGCGGACTGAATCTCGCTATACAACTCAGCGACGCACCCATAATAAGTCAGCTTCCGTGTACGTACAAGGGTTCACGCACACATTCACACTAATAATAAGTCTAGCGCCTGCCATTACGCAACAAACGTCGTCCGAGAGAAGTAGTTGGCGTAAGTAAAAACAAAAATCAATATGCCGTCTTGCGTCGTTAAATTTTGTAAAAATCATAGTGAGTTTATCAATAAACATCATGGACTCACCTTTCATATGTGACTCATTAACTATAATCACTTATTTGAGTATTTTATGTCTTAAATTAAAATGTTATTTTTGGAACACAAAACATGAGTCACGTGATCAGTGTTGTTAATTATATTTATAGGGAAAATTACCCGAAATTTGGGAAATTGCTATTTTTACCCGAAAAATTACCCGATCGATTATAATGCAGTTATATGCATTTTGTAGTAAGTTAATAATAGGATATCTGCCGGGTAGCATTGGTCATTATGCAACAAAAGAAAATCTAAATGCCAAAAATGCATCGCATTTCTTTCATAAATTAATAAATTTGAAAACTTTAGGAGTATTACGTTTTCCATCTAACGATTTATTTAATATTTGTTGTACTTGCGAAATGGTTATACGAAAGATTATTAAGGAAAACATTACAATGTACAATGTAGTTACAAAAATATTAGAAAAGTTTATTGCCAATAGACGGCTCCGTGGCGTAGTGGCTTAGCAATGAGTTGCAACGCTTGGCGCAGTGGGTTCGAATCCCGCACGGAACAAGTATTTGTATGGCCTACAAATAATTGTTCCGGGTCTGGATGTTTGTCCTTGTGCAACATATGTTTGTAAACTGCCTCCACGATACAGGAGAAAATCCTTGTGTGGATGTAACGTTTAAAAAATAAAATAAAAAATTGACAGGGTTTTTGTAAGCTTGGAATTTGAGCACATATTTGCAGGGATAGAGCACAAGATAAGAGTTATTAAATATATAGCAGAAAAATATTTGGCGATTTGATTTCACCATATTTCTAAATTAGATGGGATTTCAAGAACCTTCGAAAGTAAAAGACATTTTTTTAGAAAAATTATTCAACCAAAAGGTTTTTAACGTTGTTGTTTGTCGTGAATATGATAAATTATGGTAATTATTTATCACTTATTGTCATAAATAATAACAAAGTTAGTAAAAAATTTCCTCGCGTACATTCGCTCGATTAAATAAAATTATGTGTCTTACCTAGTTTGAAGAGCACCTCCCGCCCTCTCTCAATTACGTGCACTATCCCCGTCACCACTAATCCCAGCACCACTACTCCCAACACCACTAAATTAGAAAAGACACACCATTAACGACAATACGACACGTGTTTCGCCTCTACACGAGGCATCTTCAGGTGATGTAGACTCTGCGGTGGCTGACCGCTTTGAAATGATGTGTCTTTCCTATTGTGGTGGTGTTGGGAGTAGTGGTGCTGGGATTAGTGGTGACGGGATTAGTGGTGACGGGGATAGTGAATGCAATTGAGGGATGGCGGGAGGTGCTCTTCAAACTAGGTAAGACACATCTTTTTATTTTATCGAGCGGATGTACGCGAGATAATGTTTTACCAAATTTAATATGATGGATTTCCGCAAAGTAATGCATGATTCTATTAATTATCATAAATAAGAACTATAATTTACACTTGCAGAAATTTTAAATAAATAAATATATTAACTTTGGCCTCTCAGTATATTTACGGAAATTTAATGTATGTATTTGTATTTAGTGATGTATATTCTGTAAATACTAGGAACAAGCACAAGTTAGTTATACCAGTTAATCGACTCAAAAGAATCAGTAATTCCTTCATGTATACGCTTTCATAACAAAGTCCCAGAAAATATGCAGGCCTTATCTATCAAAGTTTAAAATTTTTAGCAAGCAAAAATTGTTTAGTAAGGATTATTAGGGTATACTACTAAAGAGTACATGACTGATAGTAACCCCTGAGAATGAGGTGATCGGTTTTAGAAACAGCATGGTAGCTGTTTCTAAATGTTTTCATACTAATTCTAAAATAATATATTTTAAATTAATTGTATATTAAATTTTTTGGTTATCTATAATATGTTTATTTGTTATATATTTCGTTAAAATATTTATAATATATTTCGTTCCACACACACAACACAATTTTTGTATAATATGTTTGCAACAAAATTAATTTAAATGAAAATTGATTGACATAGAATAATTCGATTTCAATCAAAATCTAAATTTTAAATTCTTAGATTTTTTTAATGGTCAAATGTATTATTTTTATTAGTTACGTAATAATAAATTAGTATTACATCAAAGTTATGTTATATTTTGACAGATTGTTTTATAAAAAAATGGGGAAATTTTGTTTTACATGACAACCCTACATAACACGCAAACATGCTTGCACCGCCGCCATTACAGTGCATCAGTCCTTTCTTAACAAAATTCTGTCCGCCTTATTTATACGTCCATGTTTATTACTGAGTGTTCTACGATGGAGAAATTCGTCGACAGTAATGTATTGATCCATAAAGACATTCAAAATGATATAATAAAACATATTTTAACTTGAATTGTTTGCAAACTAGAATATATATCCACCATGTATTTAATAAATATTTTACGTTGTTTGTTTATGGCCGGGTTGTTTATGATTGTTAATGAGTGTGCAATTAAGGAGACAATGAATAAATTTTATGGACAATAATCAGTAGTAAATATATAAATTTACCGTGTAATGGCGGTGTAAGAATATCCACTACCTCATATCATCCCATGGGTGTCGTAAGAGGCGACAAATGGAAACAAATCAGGAGATCGGCAGCAGTATATTCATTGTTATAAGGCTATTAGGTTAAAAATAAAAAAAAACCGCTAACCAGCGTTGACAAATATCCCCCTTATAAGGCAATCCATGGGGTAGGCCTATGTTCAGCAGTGGACTTTAATAGGCTGTAACAGTAGGTATATAAGATGCTATAATATTAAGGCTACGTTCAATTGACACGGAAAAAACTAGCAAAAGATAAAATCAAAAAAGGTAAATCCATGAGATTAGATTGTTTAAAATGAATATCTTTTGATTTTTTTCAGTCATATGATATGCTCGATGGCGGTCAAATTGACTTCGATTCTCTGTTACCATTAAAATTGTTACTTGCAATTTAGATTACCGTAAGATTTAGAGAGAGACTTTGGATCTGAGATGCTGTTCTTCACAGCCGGCCATTTGACCTCAAAGTTGTTCAGAGCTGAACTTCAAGCTGAACAAAATTTTTTTCTGACGACACTGAGAACATCCTTTGATGGTAAAACATTGCATTCTTGGAAATATTTTTAAAAGAAAAAGGAAACCCACCGGCAGTGTGTATATTTACACGAACTATTCCGAGCCACTGCCGAACTCCAACTCAAATACTATTACGGAGTTAATCCAAAAAAATTTCGACACACACGGTCAGTTCAAAAATATCGGATTTTCAATATATCGATAATTATAAATATATAATTATCGGAGTTTTATATATCGGAAACATAAGCGATATATTGATGCTTATAGCTTAAAAATGATTCACACAGTTTATAATTTAGTATATTTATTAAACAAATTAAATTTTAAATGTATGAAAATGTTAGGTAGTTAGTTAGTTTTTGGATGTACGTCAGTTCAAGGGAGCAGTTTAACTGACAGCACGCCCGAATAAAATCCGTGTGTATCCGTCAGTTAAAAATTTCAACTTAAGATTTCACATTCACGGTCAGTTTTTGGATGTACATCAGTTAAACTGATCAGTTTAACTGACCGTGTGTGGCCACCATTAGACTGCAGAATCTAATTGTTTTTGAGTTTGCAGTACCTAACAAGGACGATTCTTGAATTAATATATTTTCAAACTTATTTTTAGTTGATATTTAGTTATTTTATGACTAATACTTAGTAGATTTTAGTAAAACGAAATATTTGCAAGCAAAACCGCGGGTAAATCTATTATAGACATTTATATAACATATTTACTCGAGTCTGTAAAAACAAAATAAGGATGACCGGCAGAGAGATCTAGCTCTCCATTTTGCGGTAGAAATCTAATACTGCGAGACGTCCCATCTAGTCGTGTTTGTGCACACACTTCATTACGTCTATGTCAACATTATTCGGGTCAGTGCAAACGTGCCTGCGATATTTGAAGTTTCACATTCACATAAGATTACATTTTGAAGCAATCTTGTTTTTTTTTTGTATATAAGTATGGATTATTATCAAAGAATAAATTTGACTTTTGCCTCATAAGATTCCAATCCGGTTTATATTGTTTTAACTATGTATTACTATACTTAACTAACAGGTTTGTTCGTGGTAGAGCCATACTGCAGCTACATTAGTAGTATAGTTGTAGCACGAATGGGTCGGCTCAAACGGGGAAGGAACACGCTCTCACAGAATACCAGCGTAAAATAGCAGCTTAAAGAATAATACAAAGTCATACATAGTCACTCGATGGCGATATGAAATCGATGTGATAAAAAAATTATGATCTGGTGTTGATGGTAAGGGACTACCGGCGCTACACTACACCTGACTTTCACCCGGAGTCACATTAAGAATTACAGAGTGCATTGCCAACCTTTTAGTAATTTATTAGATTTAGACTTAAGAACTATTTTGATATTGTAAACAGATTATTGACAGCTCCGTGCCGTATTGGTTTAACAATGATTTTCGGCACTGGCGACGCGAGTTTGAATCCCTTCGAAAGTGGCTGTACTGCGCATAAAGTGGCTCTACCACGTACAATATAAACATTCGCCCTGTTCGAAAATATTAAGTATATTGTTGTCATTTTATTTAGTTCTTATGATGCTTTGAATTAAGTGTTTTTAAACTGTGATGTGATTTTCTAAAATGGGTACTGTATTGGTTGGGATAATGTATGCAATTGTGTGAGTGGGTAGGGTGCTCATGCTAGTATTCGCAAATAAATTCAATAAAATAATTCAACATATTTAATTAGACATAAAATTGTTATTGTTACGTTAACAGGATGTTAATAGGCTGTATAGCGGAGTGTTTTATAGCTTACTTCAAATCACCTCACTGGGCTTGCGGTTAATTGGTTTCTGTGCGGTGTAACTATACCGTATTATTCAACGAGGAAACGCAGCCAGCACTCCCCCGAAGAGATGCGTGATGTGATGATATTAGTTTTTGTAGTTGTTAATATTGTAAAATTATATTGATATAGTTATTAGTCCTTTGAAACATAACTAAGCAAGAAAAGTGGCAGGAATAACAAAAAAATATAAAAATGCAATTACAACACTGACAAAACAGCTAATAGGTTTCTACTGTCGGATTGCATAGAAAAGAAAAAAGACCACAATGACACGACGCTTGTACTTACTAATTATTATAAAACGTAAAAAAATTACAGTTACACTAAAAAATTGTTAAGTAACAGAAAATAAATTAAGTATTTACCATTATTCCGTAGTTCTTATAATTTTTTAGATACTATCAATTTTAAATTATATAATTCATTTTGTTTCTTTTTAAGTGATTGGTTATACAGTTTTTTCTATCGAGAAAATAAAAAAGTGTTTTAGAAACATAATTCACAGATATATATTTATGATTAATACACATATATATTTTCCCGCCGCCATAAACTGTACAGATTTGGCGTAAATTGTTTCAATTTTGGGTCTTCACGGAGCCATTAAGAAAAGATTGAAAATTTAGAAACAAGACAAACAATAAAATACAGACCCATAGTAGCAATAGAAGCTCAACCATAGTTGTTGCCTTTGTAAAACTCATTTTAAAATTATTAAACTTTAAAAAAAATTAACATCTAATTTTTAAGAAATATTTCCACTAAATTTAATAGCCTTTATAGTCGGGGTTTTAGTTATTTGATACACTTTGAACGGTAAATATTAAATTATGTCATAATCATTATATTTTCTTTATTTTTAAGTTATTTTAAAAAAAGATATTTTTAGTTTATATTTTACCCTTTTGAGTGGACGATGCAATATCATAAACCCAAACTTTCTTGCTAGTTCTTCCCCGGACAGATGTTTTTTACGAACCAGCGGTAAAAGTAAAAAAACGAATTTCTATAGAAACTTTTAAATAAAAATATTTTATTCTATTGTTCTATTCTCTTCAATGTAACAACTACAGTGTAATGTAAACATTCAAATAAAACTACTATTAAAGTCATGGTTAACTATGACATTGGGACATCGAACTCTTTAGTCGCCCGGTGACTATGGGTGCTGTAAAGTGCTCGAAATATCGGGTATATAAAATTAGATAGAATCCATAAAAACTACACTGAACTACATATAAATTTAATGTAGTGTTCGCATAAATATAAGAAAAGCCTACTCCTTTTTAAAAGGCCGGCAACGCATCTGCAATTCCCCTGATTACCCTGGTGTCGCAGTTGTTCATGGGCGGCGGTAGTCACTTACCATACCTTACCAGGTGAGCCGCATTCTCGTTTGCCCCCTCTCCTATAAAAAAAAACCACTATTACGTCTAAATATTTATGTTAAAATCTTCAATTCCCGGTTTTTGTTAAATATTGTTTAAATTTAAATAAGACCTCCTTTGAGGTAAAGCCTATTAAAAAAAGAAATTAAATCATCTTGTGTTTCACAATGAGGGCATCCACGACTTTTTCTGCCACCAGGGCGGCGCCACTTTACAGTGAGGTAAAATATTTGACAGATTTCATAGCGGGGATGATAATTTTTTAGGAAAATGTAATCTTTAAAGTTTGTTTCTGTATTATTAGGTATATTTTATATTAGTTACATTAGAAATGAATAAACCAAACTATAAAATATAACTAAAAGCCGATTTTTTTTTAAAAAGAGTTATAAAGTGCAAAAAAAAAATCAAACCACTGACGCATTGTGTGGTGTATTAATATAGTATTCTAGATAATGATAAACTATTTATTTAAAACTACTTTCTCAAGAAAAGTGTCGGAAGGGGTAGACCTAGGCGGACATTTCTAGACCAAATCAGGGACGTCTTGAAAAAAGGTCAGGTCAAGAGTACCCTAAACCGTAGAGCTAGTATGAAGGGAATAATGAAAGTGGACGAAGCGAAACAAGTATGTAAGGATCGTAGCAAGTGGAAAGAAGTGGTCTCTGCCTACCCCTACGGGAAAGAGGCGTGATTATATGTATGTATGTATGTACTTTCTCAATTAACTGACACTGTGCAACAAAAAACTTTACCTCAGTCGCTACTAGCGACATCTGGCGAGTGGAAGATTATTAGCCTTCATTAGCGAAAGTATCGCGTTACATACGAACAAAAAAATACAGGCTCATTGATCTCTTTGATATCAGCTAAAAATTAAGAAAAATTATAAATATTAAGGGTTTAACTAATATAATTTATTTTAATGCTACAAAAACCTAATCGAGGGTGTTTTCAATTCCTTAAAATCCAATAAGTGGTAGAAGAGAATAAGCAGATAGCTATCTAGGGACAAAAACTTAATTAATTTCCACCGTACTTGAAAAACTCCATTAGACGTTCCCGCCGCAGAGCGCATCATAAAATAATTATCGTCTTTTCTCCTGCAGCGTTGTTGTAAAACATTATATTTTCACTTGCAGTGTCAAGAATTTAAACTTTGTCTATTTAATTTCTATCTTACTTCAAAATAGTATTTTTTCAATTCGATAATGTAATTTGTTTGTGTGCATGTTATGCGATATCTAAAGTAAACTTAAAAGTAATGTAAGCAAAGCAAATAACAAAAAGCAAATAGTGTAAGTTCATGAATTTTAAACCTTTAATAAAATAAAAAATGTAACACCTTAAATTAGGAAAATTGCTTACATTTTAATTCTTTCTACTTGTAGTGACAAACAAATAATCCACCAAGTCAACTTCAAACAAAGGAGCCTATAAATATGTCACCACTGAGGACTACGATGGAAAGTCCCACAGCCTGTAATTGTACTGTTTACTGGCTACCTATGTTTTAAGACCGAAACAATAGCGCACGCACTGCTCTTTGGCGACGCAAATAGATAGGTGTGGTACCTACCCAGGTAAACTCATAGGTAGAAAAGGAGTCCTTCTAACTCTTAAAGTTCAAGTAACATCTGAAATGTAGTCTAACTCCATTCATCCATCCATTACAGCCTATAAAAATCTACTTCTGAACATAGGCTCCCCCGTAGATTGGCTCATAAGAGAGGGATTTTACATTAGTTGCCTCACTTGTTGGCGGGTTGGCAATAGCAGTTTTTTATTATTTTGAGTTTTTATAAGAACATGGTGCTGCCTATCTCCCGTTTGATTACCCTCAATCGCCTCTACGCTACGCTCAACAATTTACCTACTCAGCTCACATAATAATTTCAACTAGACCGAATTTCAATCACAAGGACTATGGCGAGACATCTACGTAGGACAGGAATTAAAAGAAACTACGTTACAATAATAAAACTAAAATTGAACCTTCAATTAAAATCAATTTGTATCACGCGTGCTGGCAACCACAATATGAGAATAGAAAAAAAATTATTAAAGAAAAATGTGTTCGTATCCATCCACAAATTCAATCTGAGAATGCGAAATTATTTCACACACGTACGCTCCTGCTCCTTTAATAAATTACCGAAAGCTACAGATTTTAGAAAGAAATGTGTTTATCATAAAGATAAATTGTGCGTGATGTCAATATGGAATAATTTTCCATGCTGATGATGGATAAACCGGCTCTTCCAACTCAGAATTACAACAGATCGGATTTTGTTTGATTTTTAATTTTATTTCATGCGGGTGAAGTCACGGGGAACAGCTAGTTTTATAATATATTTTTTAAACTTTTGTCTATAATATATAATATTGTCAATTTCGATCGCCTATAGCAAGATTCCATATGACATTATGCTGTGGAAATAACTAAATTGAACTAATCTCGCTATTTCAACACAAGTAAGGCTTCAGATCTTTATAACATTTTTATTACACACAATCTACTTACCATAAGTAGGGCTGTGTGCTCGTTTGTCATCCTTATTCTATAAAAAGGTGCTTGCCCCTTGTGCTACTTCGGCTCTTACATTGATGCAATTATTTGACTCAGTTTTATCGTATCTATACCTACCAGTTTAGCTGACAGGGACGCTACGAATTCGGCTATCAGGTATTAAATCATATTATGTACATTCTTATTAAAGTTAAAATATTTTTACTGAATTTATGACATTTTCAAGAAATGTTATAGAAGCGCCCACTCCCTTTTACCCGTCCCCGTATGAACGTTCGAAAGGAAGGCGTGAAGCTGGCAGACGGGGGTTGGAAACAGAATGAAGATAACAAATGATGTTCTATACTATATTGAAGTTTTTAATAATCTCGACCTAGATTGAAATCTCGTAAGACGAGGATTTTTATGTCGGAAAGATTACACAGGAAAATATAGGAATAATAATAGTATTAAGTAAGCTGCTACAAGCGGATCTTATAGTTTCTTTTTATTATTTCTTTTTATAAACTAGGACTCACGGCACTTGATGGACTCCTCCTAATCAAAATGCGTATTCTTAATCGTCCCTAAGAACTAAGATAAAATGTCTTGTAACCTGTAAAAAGGTACTCCGGTTTTCCACAGTTTTTACCATACAAAACACAGTTTTTAGAGTTCCGTAGTTAAACAGCACGTACCCTACAGTATCACCATGCCCTTTTATACGTCCGCGGTCTTACTCAGAGACTCTAGGAGCTACAAATGTGTAATTTGGCATAATTATAGATTTTAATTTTCAGCGAGCACTAACGATTTGAGCTAGCACGGCTCTTCGTTGAAATTGTTAATTGCAACTTTAACCGCTGATTTATCACGTGCTAGGCGGTGAATGAAAACATCGTGAGGAAACCTGCATGTCTGAGAAATAAGAAAAAAATAAAAAAATTCAAAGAACTTGGAACTATTTTAATATTGTAAACAAATTATTGACGGCTCCATGGAGCATTGGTTTAGCAATGATTTTCGGCACTGGGGACGCGGGTTTGAATCCCTTCGAAAGTGGCTTTGCCGCGCATGAAGTATTTCTACCACGTACAATATAAACAGTCACCTTGTCCGAAAATATTAAGTTTATTATTTTTATTTTATTTAGTTCTTATGTTGCTTCGAATAAAGTGTATTTCTAACTGTGGTGTGTTTTTTTTTAAATGGGTACTGTACGAGTATTGACTGTGATAATGTATGTAATTGTGTGAGCGGGGAAGGTGCTCGTGCAAATGTTCGCAAATAAATTCAATAAAATAATTCAACATTTTTAATTAGACGTAATTTTTTATTGTTACGTTAACATGCTGTTAATAGATATATAGCGGAGTGTTTTATAGCTTACTCTTACAACCTTACTCTACCTTGCGACAGCTTTTCTCAAAACTGGTTGGAGCAACAAAATCGCGATTTTGGCATCTAATTAGCAACAAATTAGCTAAAAATTCCTAGATACAATTTTAAGATTTCTGCTGACTTTTCACTGCTAACTTTATAGAGCTGATGTTGATGGTTGTTCACGCCCCCTCTGAGCAACAACAGTGGTGTTTTCGGTTGAGCGCACTGAAGAAATAGGTACACGGGTTGTTTTATCCAACAACGATCCAGTTTCACGAAAACGCTTCATGAATTGTTGTATCACCACTTTTGAAATAAGTTTTAATATTTCCCAACTTTGTTCAAGCGAAAAGCGACCCATTTCATAAATGTCATACATAAAACTAACTTTCTGTTTTATCGTAAATGTCATCAAACCTTCCAACCTCAAAACAACCTGTAGGTTGTTTTTTTAAATTTTGAAGTTTTTTAAGCTCTTTTGAATAAAATTCCCAATAAGTCTGCTTAAAATAAGTCCATCAGATACCATCGCCCTAATCATCGGAAAACTCAGTGGTCGCGATGGTATTGCATACCATCCTACCAACTTTTTATTTCGAAAAGTGTATGATGTTCGCCCTGCGGCCTTTACAGCCTCATCTAAATAGACTCGTAAGCGAGGTCTTACAAAATATTGAGTGCAACGACGCGCGTAAAGGGGCCATCCATAAGTTACGTCACACAAATGTTATGGTTCGTTGACCCCCGTGTCGTCCTTGTCACAGGTGGTCACACTTGTGAAACCCCCTCCCGTGGTGTGACGTCACGTTCAATTTTACCCTAGACCAACGAGGAAGTCAATGCGTAATTAGTAATTAGAATAGAATAGAATAGAATATTTTTTTATTCAATATTAATTATTACATAATACTTATTGAAAGTCATTTTTTATTTACCACTGGTTCGGAAAATACCTCAGTCCTGGGAAGAACCAGCAAGAAACTCAGCGGGACTTTTTTTCAAACATAATTTCACTTAACAATAATTTTGTTTATACAATTTTTTAATGATATTTTCATATAGTCACAGTAAATATATAGTAGGAACAGTATGGAAACTTCGAACAAACGCTCGAAACGGCACACTCACAAACATGCGCAACGACGAGACTTCTAAGCGTTCGTCGCGGTGTTCTCAGTAGCGAGTGTCGCCTCAAGACTTTAAAAATGCCACGCACGTATTGCCACAGTAAATATATAGTAGGAACAAAATGGAAACTTCGAACAAACGCTCGAAACGGCACTCTCACACAAACATGCGCAACGACGAGACTTCTAAGCGTTCGTCGCGGTGTTCTCAGTTGCGAGTGTCGCCTCAAGACTTTAAAAATGCCACGAACGTATTGCGTAGTATACGGCTGTTTGAACTCGGCTTCATCAAAACCGGAGCTATCTTATTTTAAGCTTCTTGCTGATTTTGAAAGGTAAGAATGATTTTTATTGTCATTGTAATAATCGTTATCGAATTTATAAGTCCGTGTGATTGATCATAATGAATTCGTGAACTTATTTGTACACCCAGAATTCGGCGGTTTTGGGGCTATTAAAAAGCTGAAGCTGACAAAAAGTAAATCCAAGATGGCGGCTGCAATAGGTATCATTTTTTTCGTCATGGGTGCCATTTTTATGGGTTTCGAGGGTGTTGAAGCCGGTAGTGCTGTCGAAATATAAATCCAAGATGGCGGCTGCAATAGGTATCAATTTTTTCGTCATGGGTGTCATTTTCATAGTTTTTGAGTATGTTGAAGCCGATAGTGCTCTTGAAATGTAAATCCATGATGGCGGCTGCAAAAGGTATCAATTTTTTCGTCATGGGTGTCATTTTCATAGTTTTTGAGTATGTTGAAGCCGATAGTGCTGTTGAAATGTAAATCCATGATGGCGGCTGCAATAGGTATCAATTTTTTCGTCATGGGGTGCATCGATCACTAATAAAAAACATGGGTGTCATTTTCATGCTTTTAGAGGGTGTTGAAGCCGATAGTGTTGTCGAAATATAAATCCAAGATGGCGGCTGCAATAGGTATCAATTTTTTCGTCATGGGTGTCATTTTCATAGTTTTTGAGTATGTTGAAGCCGATAGTGCTGTTAAAATGTAAATCCATGATGGCGGCTGCAATAGGTATCAATTTTTTCGTCATGGGGTGCATCGATCACTAATAAAAAACATGGGTGTAATTTTCATGGTTTTCGAGGGTGTTGAAGCCCAAAAATGCTGTCAAAATATAAATCCAAGATGGCGGCTGCAATAGGTATCAATTTTTTCGTCAAGGGTCTCATTTTCATAGTTTTTGAGTATGTTGAAGCCGATAGTGCTGTTGAAATGTAAATCCAAGATGGCGGCTGCAATAGGTATCAATTTTTTGGTCATGGGTGTCATTTTCATAGTTTTAGAGTATGTTGAAGCTGATAGTGCTGTTGAAATGTAAATCCAAGATGGCGGCTGCAAAAGGTATCAATTTTTTCGTCATGGGTGTCATTTTCATAGTTTTTGAGTATGTTGAAGCCGATAGTGCTGTTGAAATGTAAATCCAAGATGACGGCTGCAACAGGTATTAATTTTTTCGTCATGGGTGTCATTTTCATGGTTTTTGAGGGTGTTGAAACCGATTTTTCGTTGTTGCTTTAAAAAAGAACACATAAACTGCAAAGTAGCTGATCTAATTTACAAAAAAATAAACAAAATCGGTTTCATAGTACCCTGTCCTTGTTTCCCAACAGTTTATTAAAAAAAATCATGTTCATTAGAATGATATTTTTTACACAGTTAAATTTAATAATAAAGAATTCCGAACTTGTCGTAGCAGTCGAAAGTATTTTTCTGTAAATAATTTGTAATAATCTATACAAATAAATAAAATTGAAGTGTCTGTTTGTAATGTTAAAATAACAGCTTTTTACTAAATGCATATGAAAGTAAATACGGT
The DNA here is from genome assembly GCA_033319125.1 of Parnassius glacialis. NCBI lineage: Eukaryota > Metazoa > Arthropoda > Insecta > Lepidoptera > Papilionidae > Parnassius > Parnassius glacialis. Next base: position 47,457,652 of record JAVANC010000010.1, read on the forward strand.
ACTTATAACTAAATAAATATTTTTAAAATTTTTGTCTGTCTGTCCGTCTGTTTGTTCCGACTAATCTCCGAAACGGCTCGACCGATTTTGACGGCACTTTCACTGGCAGATAGCTGATGTCATAAGGAGTAACTTAGGCTACTTTTATTTTAGAAAATGAATTATTGTTCTGCGCTAAAAAATAAAAACCCTAACACGCGAGCGAAGTTGCAGGGAACAACTAGTGAAAAATAAAGGTACGTTTTCGTCCAGTGCGTTCCCGCCGAAACTTTCAAAAGGTTACGCAGTTAAAGTTAAACAAAGTTAAAGATCTATAGTTCTACAAGTTGTTGTGTGTTATTATTAAATTGTTTTCCTTATTTAAACTATCGTTTTTTGCTGAGATTATATATTTAGATTGTAAGCTAGTTATTTAAATTCGATTGATTGATAAAAAAAGCAATATCAAAACATTAAAAGTTACAACCCTATTGCTTCAATGGAGCGTAGGTAATTATATCCTCAACTAGGCTTAGTTTCCATACTGTTCATATTTATACTGTGGTATTGCGTAGTATACGGCTGTTTGAACTCGGCTTCATCAAAACCGGAGCTATCTTATTTTAAGCTTCTTGCTGATTTTGAAAGGTAAGAGTGATTTTTATTGTCATTGTTATAATCGTTATCGAATTTATAAGTCCGTGTGATTGATCATAATGAATTCGTGAACTTATTTGTACATCCAGAATGCGGCGGTTTTGAGGCCATCAAAAAGCTGATAGTGCAATAGTGGTAACAAAAAGTAAATCCAAGATGGCGGCTGCAATAGGTATCATTTTTTTCGTCATGGGTGCCATCTTCATGGGTTTCGAGGGTGTTGAAGCCGATAGTGCTGTCGAAATATAAATCCAAGATGGCGGCTGCAATAGGTATCAAATTTTTCGTCATGGGTGTCATTTTCATAGTTTTTGAGTATGTTGAAGCCGATAGTGCTGTTGAAATGTAAATCCATGATGGCGGCTGCAATAGGTATCAATTTTTTCGTCATGGGGTGCATCGATCACTAATAAAAAACATGGGTATCATTTTCATGGTTTTCGAGGGTGTTGAAGCCGATAGTGCTGTCGAAATATAAATCCAAGATGGCAGCTGCAATAGGTATCAATTTTTTCGTCATGGGTGTCATTTTCATAGTTTTTGAGTATGTTGAAGCCGATAGTGCTGTTGAAATGTAAATCCATGATGGCGGCTGCAATAGGTATCAATTTTTTCGTCATGGGGTGCATCGATCACTAATAAAAAACATGGGTGTCATTTTCATGCTTTTAGAGGGTGTTGAAGCCGATAGTGTTGTCGAAATATAAATCCAAGATGGCGGCTGCAATAGGTATCAATTTTTTCGTCATGGGTGTCATTTTCATAGTTTTTGAGTATGTTGAAGCCGATAGTGCTGTTAAAATGTAAATCCATGATGGCGGCTGCAATAGGTATCAATTTTTTCGTCATGGGGTGCATCGATCACTAATAAAAAACATGGGTGTAATTTTCATGGTTTTCGAGGGTGTTGAAGCCCAAAAATGCTGTCAAAATATAAATCCAAGATGGCGGCTGCAATAGGTATCAATTTTTTCGTCAAGGGTCTCATTTTCATAGTTTTTGAGTATGTTGAAGCCGATAGTGCTGTTGAAATGTAAATCCAAGATGGCGGCTGCAATAGGTATCAATTTTTTGGTCATGGGTGTCATTTTCATAGTTTTAGAGTATGTTGAAGCTGATAGTGCTGTTGAAATGTAAATCCAAGATGGCGGCTGCAAAAGGTATCAATTTTTTCGTCATGGGTGTCATTTTCATAGTTTTTGAGTATGTTGAAGCCGATAGTGCTGTTGAAATGTAAATCCAAGATGACGGCTGCAACAGGTATTAATTTTTTCGTCATGGGTGTCATTTTCATGGTTTTTGAGGGTGTTGAAACCGATTTTTCGTTGTTGCTTTAAAAAAGAACACATAAACTGCAAAGTAGCTGATCTAATTTACAAAAAAATAAACAAAATCGGTTTCATAGTACCCTGTCCTTGTTTCCCAACAGTTTATTAAAAAAAATCATGTTCATTAGAATGATATTTTTTACACAGTTAAATTTAATAATAAAGAATTCCGAACTTGTCGTAGCAGTCGAAAGTATTTTTCTGTAAATAATTTGTAATAATCTATACAAATAAATAAAATTGAAGTGTCTGTTTGTAATGTTAAAATAACAGCTTTTTACTAAATGCATATGAAAGTAAATACGGTACTTATAACTAAATAAATATTTTTAAAATTTTTGTCTGTCTGTCCGTCTGTTTGTTCCGACTAATCTCCGAAACGGCTCGACCGATTTTGACGGCACTTTCACTGGCAGATAGCTGATGTCATAAGGAGTAACTTAGGCTACTTTTATTTTAGAAAATGAATTATTGTTCTGCGCTAAAAAATAAAAACCCTAACACGCGAGCGAAGTTGCAGGGAACAACTAGTGAAAAATAAAGGTACGTTTTCGTCCAGTGCATTCCCGCCGAAACTTTCAAAAGGTTACGCAGTTAAAGTTAAACAAAGTTAAAGATCTATAGTTCTACAAGTTGTTGTGTGTTATTATTAAATTGTTTTCCTTATTTAAACTATCGTTTTTTGCTGAGATTATATATTTAGATTGTAAGCTAGTTATTTAAATTCGATTGATTGATAAAAAAAGCAATATCAAAACATTAAAAGTTACAACCCTATTGCTTCAATGGAGCGTAGGTAATTATATCCTCAACTAGGCTTAGTTTCCATACTGTTCATATTTATACTGTGGTATTGCGTAGTATACGGCTGTTTGAACTCGGCTTCATCAAAACCGGAGCTATCTTATTTTAAGCTTCTTGCTGATTTTGAAAGGTAAGAGTGATTTTTATTGTCATTGTTATAATCGTTATCGAATTTATAAGTCCGTGTGATTGATCATAATGAATTCGTGAACTTATTTGTACATCCAGAATGCGGCGGTTTTGAGGCCATCAAAAAGCTGATAGTGCAATAGTGGTAACAAAAAGTAAATCCAAGATGGCGGCTGCAATAGGTATCATTTTTTTCGTCATGGGTGCCACCTTCATGGGTTTCGAGGGTGTTGAAGCCGATAGTGCTGTCGAAATATAAATCCAAGATGGCGGCTGCAGTAGGTATCAAATTTTTCGTCATGGGTGTCATTTTCATAGTTTTTGAGTATGTTGAAGCCGATAGTGCTGTTGAAATGTAAATCCATGATGGCGGCTGCAATAGGTATCAATTTTTTCGTCATGGGGTGCATCGATCACTAATAAAAAACATGGGTATCATTTTCATGGTTTTCGAGGGTGTTGAAGCCGATAGTGCTGTCGAAATATAAATCCAAGATGGCAGCTGCAATAGGTATCAATTTTTTCGTCATGGGTGTCATTTTCATAGTTTTTGAGTATGTTGAAGCCGATAGTGCTGTTGAAATGTAAATCCATGATGGCGGCTGCAATAGGTATCAATTTTTTCGTCATGGGGTGCATCGATCACTAATAAAAAACATGGGTGTCATTTTCATGCTTTTAGAGGGTGTTGAAGCCGATAGTGTTGTCGAAATATAAATCCAAGATGGCGGCTGCAATAGGTATCAATTTTTTCGTCATGGGTGTCATTTTCATAGTTTTTGAGTATGTTGAAGCCGATAGTGCTGTCGAAATATAAATCCAAGATGGCGGCTGCAATAGGTATCAATTTTTTCGTGATGGGTGTCATTTTCATAGTTTTTGAGTATGTTGAAGCCGATAGTGCTGTTGAAATGTAAATCCAAGATGACGGCTGCAACAAGTATTAATTTTTTCGTCATGGGTGTCATTTTCATGGTTTTTGAGGGTGTTGAAACCGATTTTTCGTTGTTGCTTTAAAAATGAAAACATAAACTGCAAAGGAGCTGATCTAATTTACAAAACAATACACAAAATCGGTTTCATAGTACCCTGTCTTTGTTTCCCAACTGTTTATTAAAAAAAAAATCATGTTCATTAGAATGATATTTTTTACACAGTTAAATTTAATAACAAAGAATTCCGAACTTGTCGTAGCAGACGAAAATATTTTTCTGTAAATAATTTGTAATAATCTATACAAATAAATAAAATTGAAGTGTCTGTTTGTAATGTTAAAATAACAGCTTTTTACTAAATGCATATGAAAGTAAATACGGTACTTATAACTAAATAACAATTTTTAAAATTTTTGTCTGTCTTTCCGTCTGTTTGTTCCGGCTAATCTCCGAAACGGCTGGACCGATTTTGATGGCACTTTCACTGGCAGATAGCTGATGTCATAAGGAGTAACTTAGGCTACTTTTATTTTAGAAAATGAATTATTTTTCTGCGCTAAAAAATAAAAACCCTAACACGCGAGCGAAGTCGCAGGGAACAACTAGTGAACAATAAAGGTACGTTTTCGTCCAGTTCGTTCCCACCGAAACTTTCAAAAGGTTACGCCGTAATGACAAAGTTAAAGATCTATAGTTCTACAAGTTGTTGTGTGTTAATATTAAATTGTTTCCCGTATTTAAACTATCGTTTTTTGCTGAGCTTATCTATTTAGATTGTAAGCTAGTTATTTAAATTCGATTGATTGATAAAAAAAGCAATATCAAAACATTAAAAGTTACAACCCTATTGCTTCAATGGAGCGTAGGTAATTATATCCTCAACTAGGCTTAGTTTCCATACTGTTCATATTTATACTGTGATATAGTTCTCGAGGATTGCGTGCACGCGCTGGACGCGTCTTTGGACTGCGCTAAGTAATTATATTAGTGACAAAGACAAAATCATACGTTGAAGAAGAATAGATATAGTGCGCTGGGTTTTAAACTAAATCGTAAGCGTACGATTGCTCCGCTTTTGAACCTTTTCTATGACAACTTTGTTACCGCCCATTATCGAGTGTATCAATTAGCATTGTCCACGGCATATGTGCCTAGGCCTATTTGAAAACATTATAAAATGCAGCACACACCAGACAAAAAAATGTACTCCTATGGATCCGATCCAAATGTTGCAATGATAAAGAACAAGGATTTGACTATCAATAATTGAATTAATATTCGTCAGAAGAAAAAACGTATTGATGACGACACCGACAGTGATTTTTGCTCGGCTCGTGAACCCAGAAAACAGAAAACATCTTGTTGCAGTGCACACACATTTAATAATAATTTAGTAAACTTCCGGGAATAAATGGAAACAATAAATCTGCTTCTTAACTCGATGAAAGAAGACCAAAATGCGCGCTTTTCACGGATTCTCAGCGATATGTCTCAGATAAAAAACCAAATTAATGATATTAAACAAGCCAACGCGGAGATTGAAAAATCAGTTGATTATCTTGGAGAAAAGTAGGTGCAACTGGAGAAATTTAGGAAAGAAATGATAGAGGATTCTAAAAAACAAGGAAACAGAGTGAAAGACGTCCTACAAAAAATATCTATCTTTAAAAGTGCAACAGGGCGTTGGAAGAGCGTATAATGAAACTTGAGCAGAAGGAGTTGGAGATGCAAATTGTGCTTACAAATGTGCAAAAGCAGGAAGGTGAAACCTTAGTGGCAACTGTAAGCAAAATTTGCCAACACTTACAGTTAAAACTGGAGAACATTGAGAAAGTCTGGAGAATGTCGGGTGATAATAACAGAGCAGTAAGGCCCTTGGTAGTGGCATTGCGCTCACGAGAGGCTCACTTATCATAGCTGAAGTGCAGAAAAACGGTAATTACAAATGCTATTATTTTTAAAAACGATAACAACTCTCGAATTTATATAAACGAGTATTTAACCCGTCAAATGCGTGACCTGTTCTGGACAGCGAAAACTAAGTTAAAGGAAACATACAAATACATATGGGTACAGAACGGCAAAATACTTGTTAAGAAGAATGAAAGTGAAAAAAAAGTTTATCAAATTAATTTTCAAACTGATATAGATACCCTCATTCCAAAGAAAGAAGAGTAATAAATACCGTATTACATACGAGAGTAATAATAAGTAAATAACATGTCTCATAATTTTATTCCGCAACAAGATGTGCAAGATATTGAATACTTTAGATTTTCAGATGTAAAAACGTGGCATGATTCAGTAAATGCAAACATAACTCAACTACAAATAATACATGTAAACATATGCTCCCTGAGAAAACATTTCAATGAATTATTAGTTACATTAGAAAATTAATTAAATTAAAAATTTTACACAGTGGTAGAGACACGCGGCAGCTCTTGCTGTCACACGGATGGGCCGGCTCGAACCGGGGTGGTACCACGACCTCACAGAAAACCAGCGTGAAGTAGAGGTTTACCACTGCGTTTTGCTTGGTGAGTGCAGGTGGCCGGAGGCCCTTTTTACTGGAAATGAGGCATTCCATCTTAGTCCTCACGGGTGACAACGCATCTACATTTTGACTTGTAATTGAGGATAGATGTAGATGGCTATGGGCCGCAGCAACCACTTACCATCAGGTGGACTGTGTGCTCGTTTGTCACCCTTATCCTATAAAAAAAAAATTGTATTAATAATTTAGACATAATATGTTTAACAGAAATTAATATAAAGAAGCATGAGACGTATAGATACCAAATAAATGGATTTGAAATGTTTAGCCGGACTAGAGAAGACAGAAAAGGTGGGGGAATACTATTATACGTAAGAAGCAAATTCAAGTTTGTAACGAAAGAAGTGTGCGTTAAACTGTGTCAGATGTTAACTGGTGAACTGCAAACAAAGAACTACAGTACAACCATTTTTGTTGTATACCGACCTCCCGATACGAGTAAGACAAGTTTTGTTTCTGAGTTAGAATATATAGTACGCTGTGTGCCCAATAGGAATAACTTAATTTTGATTGGTGATATAAATATTAACATTTTAAAACAGGATACTGGGGCAGCGGCAAATGTTTATCAAAATACGTTGTGTTGTCTGGGATTACAGTGCGGAATACGAGACGTCACGCGCATCGACCATGTGTTTGTGAGAACTGATAGGGCAAGCGCACTTTATGCGTATACAGTTACCAGTAGGATCGCTGACCATTATATTATCGGTCTCGCAGCTGATTTAGACAAACAGGTAATGAATTCTTTACCATGTATATGTTATAATAACAACATGATTTTAGAAATGTTACATGATATAAAATGGTTAGATTTATTATGTACAGAAGATCCTGTTGAACTTTATTCTAACATTGTAAATATATTTCAGGGCATATACAAAACATGTACTTTTCAACGCACACATAATAATAAACGAGAAACGCATATATGGATAGACAAACAACTGCAACATGAAATAAATAAAAAGGACTCTCTTTTTAGGAAATAGAAATCCCATACAAAAAATAATAATTATAGACTTGAATATACTAGGCAGAAAAATTATACAAATAAACTTATTAATAGTGCTAGGAATAATTACAGAAAAAGATGCTTAATAGACTTTAAAGGGGATATGAAAAAAATATGGAGTACTGTAAATTCTTGGTTAGGGCGAAATAAATTATCTGTAGATAGTGTCATCGAAAAGTACATGTTAAAAACAAAAAATAAGTCAAATGTATGTGATGGCTTTTGTAATACTTTTACTCGTGAGATAGAGGACATTAAAAATAAGCACATTTGTAACAATTTATTACTTGAACGGAAATCGTATGTTTCTGAAAGTGATGTTTTAGATTTATTAAAGTACTACCTGAGCATGTAGTAAAAGTGATTGACAACATGGACTGCAATAAGGCACCGGGATCGGATAGTATTCGAATAAAGGATCTAAAAGAAATTAAGAATAAAATTGCCCCAGTAATTGCACATCTTATAAATCTAAGCATAAAAAAGGTTATTTATCCTGAGGAGTTGAAGTTAGCTATAATTAGGCCAATATATAAACAAGGTCTTCATACGGAATTTACAAATTATAGGCCGATAGCCATTTTAAATATATTAAATAAAATAGTAGGTCAAATTACAGCTTTTCTTGAAAATAACAAAATTAACAACGATGCTCAGCACGGTTTTTGCCCAAATAGAAATACAGCTACAGTTTTGTCTAAACTTACTGATGATATAAATAGCTCGTTAAATAAACAAAAAATAGTATTTGCTTTATTCATCGACTTTAAAAAAGCTTTCGATACTCTTGATCACGATGGCTTACTGCAGTCCATGCTGGAGTGCGGCATAAGAGGGCCAATGAACGCATGGTTTAGGGAATATTTAAATAATAGACAGCTGAAAGTACGTATATGTGGAACTGAGAGACTGAATATATTAAATTTAGTGTTCCGACTGGCTTGGTTTATGGTCCGGTTGGATACATAATGCATGTAAATAGTATGCCCAATGTTATAAAAAAATGTAGATCGTATATGTATGCCGACGATACATGCATATTATATAGCGATACGAACCAGAACACAATACAGGTAGTAACGCAAAACGACTTCGACAATGTAGTTTGTTGGGCCCGTGACAATGGGATAATAATCAATATAGATAAAACAAAATGTATATCTATTCTATCTCCCTACATTAAAAATAAATTTATCGTCATAAAAATAATAGGACACAAATACAAGTGCCTGCATCAAAATAAAATTAATTGTAAATGTCCTAACCTCCAAACTATGTCTTCCTATAAATACTTAGGAGTAAATGTAGATAATCATTTTGGAAGGAACATTCATGTAGATACAGTATGTAACAAATTAAGATCAATTTACTGTAAATTACAAAATTTAAAGTTTATAATACCCAGAAGTATTATGTACGTACTTTATTACGCATTAGTTGATGCAGTAATATCTTACGGGTTCGGCGCGTATGGTCTCACTTTTCCTGTTCACCTAAATAAAATTAAATATTTGCAAATGAGAATTCTAAAATTGTTAGTAGATGAAAAAACCATAAACTCAACTAATAAAGATTATATTAAACTCTTTAAAATATGTGGTATACTGCCTATATAATTATAAGTCAAAATGTCTAACTTAATTGAACAATATAACAATATTGAATATAAACAGGAAAGAGAGTATACGTACCAAACACGACTATCTAGAACACCCAAGCTGTGTTCCAAATGTCATTTTTTTTTATGGAAAACGTGAAAGACGATGGATAACGCCCGTATTTATTAAGCAGCTACCTCATGATTTAATAAAGAATATAGAAAGTAAAAATAACTTAAAAAATACTCTGAGAAAGCATTACTTGTCTCTATGTCCATAGTCGTATACCGGTTAAGACCTTCAATATGCTTTGTTTAATTATTTGTAAAATATTTTTTTTACTTTTTAGGTAGTTAATAAGTTTTGTTTATTGTATTTTATTCTTCCTTATTATGTGCTCCTTATAAAAGTAGAACATAAATATGTGTATCCATGAGAACTCCTGCCGACAAACTGTGTTCACAGTTTGGCAGATTGTACGTATGTATTATGTACTTAGAATTGGAAGCAAATAAAAAAAAAGAACCAGCATGGTGGCGATCACCCTATTCCCAGGGGTTATTTTCATTCATGTATTCCTTGATATTATAGTAACCCTTCTTGTACAGTTTTTCTTTAATAAAACTTTTAAACTTGTTAATTGACAAACTTTGAATATGTTCTGGGATTTTGTTGTAAAAGCGTATACTTTGCCCCATAAATGAATTACTGATTCTGTGGAGTCTAGTAACTGGCATTACAAGCTTAAGTTTGTTCCTAGTATTTAAAGTATGCACATCCTTATTCTTATTAAAGCTATTTATGTTTTTATGCACATACATTACATTCTCATAAATATATTGCGATGCCAAAGTTAATATGTTAATTTCTTTAAATTTTTCTCTGAGGGACTCTTTACAATTTAGGTTATAAATCGCCCGTAAGGCTCTCTTTTGCAAAACAAATATAGCTTCAATATCAGCTGCATTACCCCATAGCAAAATTTCATAAGACATTACGCTATGAAAGTAACTAAAATACACTAATCTAGCTGTCTCAACATCTGTGAGACTTCTAATCTTTCTTACAGCATATGCTGCAGAACTAAGTCTGCTTGCTAATTTAGATATATGAGGGCCCCATTGAAGTTCCGCGTCAATAGTAATACCAAGAAAAACAGTGGTATCCCCAAGACTCAACTCCTCTCCATTTAACAGCACATTGGTATTCGAATGTTTTACATTAGGTATTGTAAATTTAATACACTTTGTCTTATTGCCGTTTAAGAGCATATTGTTGGCGTTAAATGCTATGTTATTATATGCTAATGTTATTATAAATACGTATTCTCAACCGCCACCTTACTTTTTAAATTAGTATTCTTAACATTTTGAAAAAATGCTACGGTACGTGGTAGAGCCATTCTGCAGCTATATTAGTAGTATAGTTGTAGCGCGAATGGGTCGGCTCGACCGGGGAAGGACCACGCTCTCACAGAATATCAGCGTAAAATAGCAGCTTATCACTGCTGTGTTTCGTATGGTGTGTGTAGAGAACCAGCAACCCTTTTTACTGGAAAAGAGGCATTTCATCTTAGTCCTCATGGGTGAAAACACATCTGCATTTTGATTCTTTATTGCGGATAAATGTGGATGTCTATGGGCCGCAGCAACCACTTACCATCAGGTGGACTGTATGCTCGTTTGTCACCCTATCCTGTAAAAAAAATCATTTAGCTAAGATTCGCGCAATAAAATAAAATGACGTGTTAACATGTTTAAATAACTTGCTTTTTGCTATTTTTTTTTTATCCAGCAACACTTGAAAATTTCACCAAATTAACACCTGATTCTATTGATTTTCTACTACTTTATTTTTTTACTCACTCTCTCCACTATCCAGAACACAGTAGTAAGTACATTGCAGCATGACTTCAGAAATAGATAAGAATAATAACTTACGCCATGTAGTGGCAGTTTAAGACAATCTTATTTCCCATATAATTCCGTGGATTTCCTAATAAGCTAAGCGCTCGCTATTACTTTCATTGTAAGCAAGCTAACCGGGTTCGATACCCTCCGGCAGAATGAAATATTAGTTGCAATTTAATTGCTGATTTACCACGTGTTCGACGGTAAAGGAAAACATCGTGATTGCCAACACGCGTTGAGGCAGCACAGTGAACTCTTCCTTGCCCTAAAACCCTCTCAAAAATGAGAGAAGAGGAGGCGTGTTTCCGGGAGTGTGACGTATATTAAAATGACCTCCAGACCGAATTTCGGTCAAGGCGACCAGTCGCATCTGAACCTAGCGATCTGCGCAGGAGAAGATTATAGCGCCCAAGTGATTGCGCTAGGCACACTCAATTCAAAGAGATCAGACGCAGAGCCAACTGCTTAACGTGCTTTCCGAGGCACGTGGGTGAAACTGCTACTGAGAATTTCTTTACAGAAAAACCCAATCATTGATTTTGGGTCGACTCGGTACGTACATTTTTTTATAGGATAGAGTGACAAACGAGCACACAGTCCAGCTAATGGTAAGTGGTTGCTGTGACCCATAGATATCTGCATCTATCCTCAATAAAGAATCAAAATGCAGATGCGTTGTCACCCGTGAGACAAAAATGGAATGCCTCTTTTCCAGTAAAAAGGGTCTTCGGTTCTCTACACTCACCATACGGAACACAGCAACGTTAAGCTGCTATTTTACGCTGGTATTCTGTGAGAGCGTGGTCCTTCCCCGGTCAAGCCGACCCATTCATGCTACAACTATACTATTACTGTAGCTGCAGCATGGCTCTACCACGTACAGAAATTAAAATTGTTATACAACCGACTTCAAAATAAACAAAACGGGACATCGTTAATGTAGTCGAAGTTAATTAAATACGCATTATCATTTTTTTAAATTCTAGTAATGCTATTAAACATTACTAATATTCCCTTAACCCTCTTCTGGTAAGTTTAAAATGCTTGTGTTGTAAGTGGTTCACGACAGTTGTCGAATGGCGGATTCGTACCAACGACCTTTCGAGTTCGCGGTCCGCGCCCTGCCATTAGGCTACTGACGCTTCAAATTATTGAGGGTAACTCAAAAACTACTCGTCAGATCTTGACCGATCTTCTCATGAGACCACATGAGAAGCACTAGCGTGTTCCGTACTATCGTACAAGATTTCATACTATGTAGGTAAATAATTTTTAAATATTATTTTATTGTATTATAATTTTTAGCGCATATAGCAATACAAAATCTGTAAGCATTTCAAACGACTACTTTTTGCTTGTAATTAAGATTGCGCACAAACGCCAAATAAAAAAACAAGTTTGTAGTAGGGAAGCCCCGTTCAAATTTTAATTTATTTTATTTTTATTATTTGTTGCTATAGCGACAATATAGGTACGCATTCTTGGAAAATTTTAACTGTCTACTTATTGCGGATTATTAGATACAGCCCGCTGACAAAAAGACGGACGCACGGTCAGCGAAGGCTTAGTAATAGGATGCCGTTCGTTACCCTTCGCGTACAGAACCCTAAGAAGGAGTATCTTTACGTAAAAATGTCACTTGACAGGATTTGAATAACGTAGCTGGATGAAAAATGTTAATCTTAGACTTGTTCCAGCAGAATTTAAATATTAAGTTACCTACTTTGCGAATACCCGCCTAATTTATTACTGAGTGTTCTATGATGGAGAAGTTCGCCGACTGTAATGTATTGATCCTTAGAGACATTCAAAATGATATTATAAAACATATGTTAACTTGAATTGTTTGCAAACTAGAATATAATACATCCACCATGTATTTAATAAATATTTTACGTTAGTTGTTTATGGCCGGGTTGTTTATGATTGTTAATGAGTGTACATTTAAGGAGACATAATGAATAAATTTTATGGAAACAAATCAGGAGATCATATTAACAGTGGTAGAGCCACGCGGCTTTTGCTGTCGCACGGATGGGCTGGCTCGAACCGGGGTGGTACCACGACCTCACAGAAAACCAGCGTGAAGTAAAGGTTAACCTCTGCATTTCGCTTGGTGGAGTGCAGGAGGCCGGAGGTTCTTTTTACTGGGTATGAGGCATTCCATCTGAGTCCTCACGGGTGACAACGCATCTGCATTTTGATTCGTAATCGAGGATAGATGTAGATGTCTATGGGCCGCAGCAACCACTTACCATCAGGTGGACTGTGTGCTCGTTTGTCATCCTTATCCTATAAAAAAATCATCAGCAGTATAGTAATTGTTATTAGGTTAAAAATTAAAAAAAACTGCTACCCATCGTTGACAAATATCCCCCTTATAAGGCAGTGGACTTTAAAAGGCTGTAACAGTAGGTATATATCTTCCTATAATATTAAGGCTACGTTCAATTGGCAAGGAAAAACTAGCAAAAAATAAAGTCAGAAAAGGTAAGTCCATAAGATTGGATTGTTTAAAATGAATATCTTTTGATTTTTTTATTATAATGTCGCTTTTAAACAAGGACATATGATATGTTCGATGGCGGTCGAATTGACTTCGATTCTCTGTGTTACCACTAAAATTGTTACTTGCAATTTAGATTACCGTAAGATTTAGAGAGAGACTTTGGATCTGAGATGTGGTTCTTCACAGCCGGCCATATGAACTCAAACTTGTTCAGAGCTGAACTTCAAGCTGAACAAATTTTTTTTCTGACACTGAGAACATCCTTTGATGGTAAAACATTGCATTCTTGGAAATATTTTTAAAAGAAAAAGGAAACCCGCCGGCAGTGTGTATATTTACACGAACTATTCCGAGCCACTGCCGAACCCCAACTCAAATAATATTATGGTCCCCACTCACGACCAGTTAAACTGATATCAATTCGACTGATCATTTCAAACGGAGTTAATCCAAAAAAATTTCGACACACACGGTCAGTTCAAAAATATCGGATTTTCAATATATCGATAATTATAAATATATCAATATCGGAGTTTTATATATCGGAAACATAAGCGATATATTGATGCTTATTGCTTAAAAATGATTCACTCAGTTTATAATTTAGTATATTTATTAAACAAATTAAATTATAAATGTATGAAAATGTTAGGTTCTTAGTAGCTTTTAGTAGCTTAGTAGTTCTTTTAGTTTTTGGATGTACGTCAGTTCAACGGAGCAGTTTAACTGACAGCACGCTAGAATAAAATCCGTGTGTATCCGTCAGTTAAAAATTTCAAGTTAAGATTTCACATTCACGGTCAGTTTTTGGATGTACATCAGTTAAACTGATCAGTTTAATTGACCTTGTGTGGCTACCATTAGACTGCAGAATCTAATAGTTTTTGAGTTTGCAGTACCTAATAGGGATGAATCTTGAAAGATTATATTTACAAATTTATTTTTAGTTTAAATTTAGTTATTTTATGACTAATACTTAGTAGATTTTAGTAAAACAAATTATTCGCAAGCAAAACCGCGGGTAAATCTATTATAGACATTTATATAACATATTTACTCGAGTCTGTAAAAACAAAATAAGCATGACCGGCAGAGAGATCTAGCTCTCCATTTTGCGGTAGAAATCTAATACTGCGAGACGTCCCATCTAGTCGTGTTTGTGCACACACTTCATTACGTCTACATCAAAATTATTCGGGTCAGTGCAAACGTGCCTGCGATATTTGAAGTTTCACATTCACATAAGATTACATTTTGAAGCAATCTTGTTTTTTTATATAAGTATGGATTATTATCAAAGAATAAATTTGACTTTTGCCCCATAAAATTTCAATCCGGTTTATATTGTTTTAACTATGTATTACTTTACTTAACTAACACTTTTGTTCGTGGTAGAGGCATGCTGCAGCTACATTAGTAGTATAGTTGTAGCACGAATGGGTCGGCTCAAACGGGGAAGGAACACGCTCTCACAGAATACCAGCGTAAAATAGTAGCTTAAAGAATAATACAAAGTCATACACAGCCACTCGATGGCGATAGGACTTCGATATGATAAAAAAATTCATGCTCTGGTGTTGATGGTAAGGGTCTGCCGTCGCTACACTACACCTGACGTTCACCAGAAGTCACATCAAGAATTACAGAGTGCATTGCCAACCTTTTAGTAATTTATTAGATTGAGACTTAGGAACTATATTGATAATGTAAACAGATTATATATATTGACGGCTCCGTGCCGTATTGGTTTAACAATGATTTTCGGCACTGGGGACGCGAGTTTGAATTCCTTTGAAAGTGGCTGTACCGCGCATTCAGTGGCTCTAAAACGTACAATATAAACATTCGCCTTGTTCGAAAAGAACTAAAAAAAATGAAAATAACTAAATAAAATGACAACAATATACTTAATAAAGTATATTGTTGTCTTTTTATTTAGTTCTTATGATGCTTTGAATTAAGTGTTTTTAAACTGTGGTGTGATTTTCTAAAATGGGAACTGTATTGCTTGGGATAATGTATGCAATTTTGTGAGCGGGGAAGGTGCTCATGCTAATATTCGCAAATAAATTTAATAAAATAATTCAACATATTTAATTAGACGTAAAATTGTTATTGTTACGTTAACAGGCTGTTAATAGATATAATATAGCGGAGTGTTTTATAGCTTACTTCAAATCACCTCACTGGGCTTGCGGTTAATTGGTTTCTGTGCGGTGTAACTATACTGTATTATTCAACGAAGAAACGCAGCCAGCACTCCCCCGAAGACTAGAGATGTGTGATGTGATGATATTAGTTTTTGTAGTTGTTAATATTGTAAAATTGTATTGACATAGTTATTAGAAACATAACTAAGCAAGAAAAGTGGCAGGAATAACAAAAAATAAAATAAAAATGCAATTACAACACTGACAAAACAGCTAATGGGTTTCTACTGTCGGATTGCATAGAAAAGAAAAAAAGAGCACGATGAATTGACGCTTGTACTTACTTATTATAAAACATGAAAAATGTTTAGTTACATAAAACATTGTTAAGTAACCGAAAATAAATAAACTGTTTTCCGTAGTTCTTATAATTTTGTTAAGTACTATTAATTTTAAATTATATAATTAATTTTGTTTCTATTTAAGTAGTTAGTTTTCCATATTTTTCTATCGAGAAAATAAAAAAGTGTTTTAGAAACAGAATTCACAGATACATATTTATGATTAACATATATTTTTCCCGCCGCCATAAACTGTACAGATTTGGCGTAAATTGTTTCAATTTTGAGTCTTCTCGGAGCCATTAAGAAATGATTGAAAATTTAGAAACAAGAAAAACAATAAAATACAGACCCATAGTAGCAATAGAAGCTCAACCATAGTTGTTGCCTTTGTAAAACTCATTTCAATTTTTTAACTTTAAATAAAAATTAACATCCAATTTTTATGAAATATTTCCACTAAATTTAATAGCCTTTATAGTCGGGGTTTTAGTTATTTGATACACTTTGAAAGGTAAATATTAAATTAGGTGATAATCATTATAATATTATCTTTTTTTTAAGTTAATTTAAAAAAAGATATTTTTAGTTTATATTTTACCCTTTTGAGTGGACGACGCAATATCATAAACCCAAACTTTCTTGCTAGTTCTTCCCAGGACAGATGTTTTTTTACGAACCAGCGGTAAAAGTAAAAAAACGAATTTCCGTAGAAACTTTTAAATAAAAATATTCCATTCTATTGTTCTATTCTCTTCAATGTAACAACTACAGTGTAATGTAAACATTCAAATAAAACTACTATTAAAGTCATGGTTAACTATGGCATTGGGACATCGAACACTTTTAGTCGCCCCGTGACCATGGGTGCTGTAAAGTGCTCGACATATCGGGTATATAAAATTAGATAGAATCCATAAAAACTACACTTAACTACATATAAATTTAATGTAGTGTTCGCATAAATATAAGAAAAGCCTACTCCTTTTTAAAAGGCGGGCAACGCATCTGCAATTCCCCTGTTTACCCTGGTGTTGCAGTTGTTCATGGGCGGCGGTAGTCACTTATTCGTACCATCAGGTGAGCCACATGCTCGTTTGCCCCCTCTCCTATGAAGAAACCACTATTACGTCTAAATATTTATTTAAAATCTTCAATTCCTGGTTTTTGTTAAATATTGTTTAAATTTAAATAAGACCTCCTTTGAGGTAAAGCCTATTAAAAATATAAATTAAATCATCTTTTGTGTCACAATTAGCGAAAGTATCGCGTTACATACGAACAAAAACATACAGGCTCATTGACCTCTCTAAAATCAGCTAAAAATAAAGAAAATTGTACATATTTAGGGTTTAACTAATATAATTAATTTTAATGCTACAAAAACCTATTCGAGGGAGTTTTCAATTCCTTAAAATCCAATATGTGGTAGAAGAGAATAAGCAGATAGCTATCTAGGGAGAAATAAACGTAATTCATTTCCGAAAAACTCCATTGGACGTTTAATTTCCCGCCACAGAGCGCATCGTAAAATAATTATCGTCTTTTCTCCATTAGCGTTGTTGTAAAACATTATATTTTCACTTGCACTGTCAAGAATTTAAACTTTGTCTATTCATTTTCTAGCTTACTTCAAAATAGTGTTTACTCAAATCCATAATGTAATTTTTTGTGTACCTGTTATGCGATACCTAAAGTAAACTTAAAATTTATGTTAGGTGTAGCTTGAACCATAGTCAAATTGCGAATATGTACCCACGGCTTTTTAAGTTTGCGACCAGTACCCTAACCATTGAGCTACTGTCACTTAGCAATTAAGATTCAAAATGCAGATGCGTTATCTACTTTTACTATATTAGGTCTAAGGAAACATTTTGAGATGACATGTAAGAATATTATTACGCACAAATAAAATAAAAAAAAAACAAAAAGACAGCTCCGTGGCGCAGTGGCTTAGCAATAAGTTGTTGCGCTGGGAGCCGCTAGTTCAAATCCCGCACGGAACAAGTATTCGTATAACCTACAAATAATTGTCACGGGTCTGGATGTTTATCCTGGTGCAATTTATGTTTGTAAACTGCCTCCACGATACAGGAGACGGTCCTAGTGTGAGGGTAAAGTTTTTTAAAATTAACGAAAAAAAATTAACGAAATAAAGTTTTTCAAATCGACATAAAAGTGACAAAAGAGTACAATGCTCACCTGATGCTACTAGTATGATGTAGTTTATAGGTACATATCATCATCATCATCATTTCAGCCCTTTACAAGTCCAATGCTAAACATAAGCCTAATCCCCCAATCAAAGCCTTTTGGCTTTGATTGGGGGATTAGCATAGTCCTGAGCCAATGCATCATCGAATTTGTGTATGTCTTACCCGGCCGTCACTCCATCTCCCACTAGCCACTCGAGAACCTTTCTTCTTCATCTGTTGTCGCTTCTTCGAGCTATACGGCCGACCCATTGCTACTTCAACTTTCTAATCCATAGGGCTATGTCGGTTACTCTGGTTCTACTGTACTGTTTAGTCGGCACATATATCTACCCACAATTTTCATTGTCACCCCTGATGATTAGAATGTAAAGCCTCGTTACCAATAAAAACTAGAATCTGCTTATCAGGTGTTCATTGCGACCATGTTCCCTGGTCGAGTAATAATATTTTTACGTGGTAAAGTCATGCTGCTATATTAATAGTATAGTTGTAGCACGAATGGGTCGGATCGACCGGAGAAGGACCACGCTCTCACAGAATACCAGCGTAAAACAGCAGCTTAATGCTGCTGTTTTTCGTATGGTGAGTGTAGAGAACCGGAGACCCTTTTTACTTGAAACGAGGTATTCCATCTTAGTCCTTACGGGTGACGACGCATCTGCATTTTGATTCGTAATCGAAGATAGATGTAGATGCCTATAGGCCACAGCAACCACTTACCGTCAAGTGGACGGTGTGCTCATTTGTCACCCTCATTCTATAAAAAAAAATAGGCTGCATCTTGACTGTACCATGTAACACTAATTATTTATATTTTCATTGTTCAAACATATTTCAGTAACCTGTTGTTCCAATGTTCAATACATACATACACTAAAATGCTAACTGGAAACCGTAATTTGCATAGGTGGCGCTTGTGAAGTTGGTTGGCATAATACTCTGAAAGGTTATTGGAAATGGGCGACCAAGCAGAAGCCCTGTAAATGTCGATCGACATCAATTAACGATAGGTGTAAGCAAATTTATTTATGTATTGCACAGGTTGTCAGAGAACTCTTTATTGACTGAACTTGTTTTTACCCGTGACTTCGTCTGCGTAGAATTTACATAAAAAAAACAATGCAGATCATTAGACAAGTCGTTGATTCATAGAAAAAAACAACTTAGAACTCAGTTTTTTTGCTATTATTTCGAAAACTGTGTACAATATGGGGAAATGTTTGAAAATTGGATATGTTTTAATTTTACATACAAAAGGTCTTACCACCTTATCCTTCAACACTACTGAATTTGTTGTCAAAAGATGCTGAAGTAAAAAAATGTTTCTCGGAATTTCAGCAACTTCAACATAAATAAAATGAGAACATCATCAATGTAGTCAAAGTCAATTAAATACGCATTAATAGTAACTCAAAAACTAGTGACCAATATATTGATCATATTTATATGAGCACACATGAGAAGCACCAGCTTTCAAATAAAATAGAATCATTAAAATCGATTCACTAAAAAAAGTTCTGAGGTAACACACAAAAAATACAGTCTAATTGAGAACCTCCGCCTTTTTAAGTCGGTTAAAATAAGAGCAGTCTGCGAGCGGATGTTAAACTTTCTCTTCTGCTTACGCAACCAACGATAATCAGCAATAAAATAGCGTACTGGACTATACATTCAGTACAGAGCAATTACAGTTCTATACCTTAATAAATATGTCCCGTCACAATTACACGGTAGTCTAACATGAGAGACGTAATTACATGATAACCTCAAAATACACAAACCAACAGCAACACTACCCATCTCATTGTAACACAAAGCAACGTCTCAGCAACGCCATCTTTCTTACCTGCACTAGAAGAATTACTGCAACGGACAGAACGATACCTACTGTAATTCTACGAGTCTTAACACTCGTCGAATGACTTAGACGGAATCTCTCGCGCACGGCGCCTACAATGAACTTTATACTACATAAGCGAGTGCGGGTTTCGAGACATGATATTTATTTTAATAACGATATTAAACACATTTTTTATGACAATAACCAAAATAGAAAAGCTAATTAAAAAAATATTGTTTTGCTAATGCCCCATTTACAAAAATTATTATTTTAATGATTACGTTTTGTAATTATACACGTTATTTTTTGGAAGTAATTGGAAATAAAGCCTGGGAACGAGTTGGGGGTGACTCAAACTTTAGGCCTAGTCAGTTTGAATAGCCTATCATGTAGATAAGAGGATGTCATGGGAGTCATGGTTGAATAGGGGCAAAAAAATCTCATTACACTCGTAGGGGGTCAAAATGGCTAAAAACCAAAAAAAATCTTATTTAGGCTATAACTCCGCCTCCTTCGGAGTTTCATAACACAGTGTTACACAGTCTTTACTTCCCGCATCTCACTTGTTTTTTATTAGTAAAGAGTCGTTAATTCAGTTTACTTTTTCATTCAGCTACTAATATTTTTTGTTTGAATGGAGAAACCGTGTGATCATCATTCAATTACAAGTTTATTACTGGACATTGACCTCTCCTGTTGTAGGGTCGATTTGCCCTATCACGATTTGCAGGCGGACTGACGAACGCAGTACCAGACGTCTCGAACCTTAAACAGTATTTTGGGACTGATATAAACGGGATTTTTATTCTCCACTGCAGGCCGTATGAGGAAGCTCAAGGTCGCTCAGCGAGCTATGGAGAGGGCTATGCTCGGCGTTTCTCCGCGTGATAGACTTGAAAACGAGGACATCTGCAGTAGAACTAGAATAACCGACATACCCCAAAGAATTAATATGATGAAGAGGCAATGGGCTGGCCATATAGCTCGAAGAACCGTCAACCGATGGAGAAGAAAGGTTCTCGAGTGGCAGCCTCGTACTGGCAGGCGAAGTATAGGGCGTCCCCCCGCTAGATAGAGTGACGACCTGGTAAGACGTGCTGGAAGTCAATGGTTGCAGGTGGCTCGGTACCGTGCGTTGTAACATTCCTTGGGGGAGGCCTATGTTCAGCAGTGGACTTGTGAAGGGCTGTAATGATGATGATGATAAACGGGATTTTTATACTGCCATCTAGCGGAAACCACAAGAAATTTTCCGCATTTCCTATAATTATCTTAAATGACACCCATGGGACAAAATGGGATGTTGGTTTATCTTACGTTACCATACGTCACCAATACATACCCTAAGCGTAACAATAATGACAAAATTTACCTTTTTAAAGATAAGGAGAGAAAAAGAAATATAGAAATAGAATATATAAGATCCAAATGCAATATTTATTTTGAGGCCGACAATCATTAAAGCTAAAGACATTAAGACACGGTGTCTCCGACAGGTTAATTCAGTTATACATCGAATGCTTCGGGCGGACGACCCAATTAAACACGGGATTTAATAACATACTCTGGTGTTAACGTTCACCTTTGTAGACGTCACAAATGTCATAGCTTGATATTTGCTATAGATAAACCAATAATGATTTGAGAGAGATAGCAGAGAACGGTATTATAAGATATATTTTATACATGAAGTCAAAAACCTCAATAGATACAGCCAATACATTTTGTATGTTTAGTAAAAACCAAAGTCTCGCCGGTAAATTCTCCCAACGGTACCAATGGAATTGTTGAAGTGCTGATTTATCATATGCTCCGTGGTCAAGGAAAACATCGCGAGGGAACTTACATATCTGAGGAATGAAACATGTCGAGAATATTATGTGAAGTTAACCACAACATGCACGTTAGCAACGGGCTGGACCAAGTGCACTATAACATACATACATACATACATAAACACTCACGCCTGTCACCCAGAGGGGTAGGCAGAGACTATGGACTTCCATTTGGCACGATCCTGACAGACCTCTCTCGCTTCCTCCACATCCATATACCTACGCATACACGCTCGTCGGTTAAAGGTACTATTGATTTGGCCCATTTTCAATATATCGCCAATTTGGTCGATAAACTTTCGCCTAGGGCGACCCTTCCCGACTCTGCCATTCACCTCTGCAACATAAATTTGCTTTGTCACTCTTTCCTCATTCATTCTTTCTACATGACCAAACCACCGAAGCATTCCTTTCTTAATCCTGGTCACAACATCATCTTGCAAACCACACTCTTCTCTTATTAAACAATTTCTCACTCTGTCATTCAGATTCATCCCTAACATACTCCTTAATGATCGCATTTCTACAGCATTTATTTTACTCTCGTGCTTCTTCTGCCACACCCAACTTTCACTACCATACGTTAAAGTAGGCACTAACACAGCATTGTGAATTGCCATACGTGCCTTTTTGGACACATTCTGACTTTTCACAATAGAGTGTAGAGCCCCATTCACTCTATTTCCTGCATTCACTCGTCGTTCTATATCCTTATCATATCTACCATCCTTGCTAAACACTTCCTATAAATAATAATAATAATAATGTCCTCCAGGCCGAATCTCGGTCATGGCGGTCTCAGCAGAGACTAGCCATTGGCGCAGGACAAGATTATAGTCATTCACACACACATACACACACAGGTGCATTCTCTATTCCCTCACTCTCATAGTCCGATGGGACGGTACTCGTAATTAGACATGGCCGGAGAGAAATCAGGCGCAGAAGCAACGGTCTTATGTATTTTCCGAGGAAGGGCAGGGGGGGGGGGGTGAAACACCACCAACTTGAAGACTCCGGATTGCAACTGAGAATTTGTTGACAGAAAAACCCAATAACTGCTTTTGACCCGACCCAAGATTCGAACCCGGCACCTCATGATCAGTAATCGCGTTTACGACCACGGCGGTTTTTTTTTAATTCGTTTTTATCAAGACTCTGCTACCCATCTTCTGGCTTGTCACCTATAACGACATCTATGAGACGATATGCGGTAGTGGATGTTCTAACTCCACGACTACACAGAGAAATTTGATTTTTTGATTTCTTTGTATTATCATCGTCATCATTATTACAGCTCTTCACAATTCCACTGCTGAATGTAGGTCTTCCCCAAGATATGCTACAAGGCACAGTCTTGAGTCACCTTCTACTGTACTGTTTGTTTATAAGGTTAAAAAAGTTATGTTGCGTAGAGGCTGCGCTGTGGTAATCACTTGTGTTAGTTTGCATGCTTCATCTATTTTAATGTTACGGTGTGATTTGTTAACTACTTTCTGTGCTCTATGGGTTATAACATAAACCAAGAAACATTTATTTATTTATTTAATCTTTATTTTGATAAACCTTTCTCTAGTGGTTACAATGGGCGGACTTAATGAATTATGGCATTCTCTACCAGTCAACCCTCTCAAGTTTACGTGGTAGAGTCATGCTGCAGCTATATTAGTAGTATAGTTGTAGGACGAATGGGTCGGCACGACCGGCATGGACCACGCTCTCACAGAATTCCAGCGTAAAATAGTATCTTAACACTGCTGTGTTTCGTATGGTGAGTTTAGATAAGCGGAGACCCTTTTTACTGGAAAAGAGTCATTCCATCTTAGTCCTCACGGGTGACGACGCATCTGCATTTTCATTCTTTATTGAGAATCGATGTGGATGTCTATGGGTAACAGCAACCACTTACCATCAGGTGGACTGTGTGCTCGTTTATCACCCTATCCTATAAAAAAAATCAGATAAGTAAAAGTTGGTAGGTGCTAAAAAAGGTTATTAAAAAAATCTAAAATTTATTTAAATATGAGAGTAATTTCTAAGATGTAAATACATATATATAATATAGGGTATATTATATTTATTTGCTCGTCTATTTTACTAATTATTGTTTCCTTACTTGTTACTATTTTAAGGTTCAAAAACAAAAAAAAAACATTTATCCGTCTATTTACTTTATACTCTCATGTTCAAATATCATTCAGTACTGAAAATACCCTAAAGCCATTGAAATGCAACAAAAAGGTTTCAGACGTGTAACCAATCAACCAAAATAATAATACAGACGAATAAATCAAAATGTTGATGTGAATTTACTGTGCGATGTTAGACACTGTTTTCTTTTGGTAACAATATACAACTGTATAAGGATTTCTTATATTTACGCGAACACTACACATTGAATAAAACTGTTTTTTACGAATTTTATCGCGTTAAATACGAATTAAACACTATAAAATCCGTAAAAAATAGTTTTAAACAGTGGTAGAGTCAGGCGGCAGCTTTTGCTGTCGCATGGATGAGCCGGCTCGAACCGGGGTGGTACCACGACCTCACAGAATACCAGCGTGAAGTAGAGGTTTACCTTTGCGTTTCGCTTGGTGAGTGCAGGTGGCCGGAGGCCCTTTTTACTGGAAATGAGGCATTCCATCCTAGTCCTCACGGGTGAAAACGCATCTGCCTTTTGATCTGTAACAGAGGATAGATGTAGATGTCTATGGGCCGCAGCAACCACTTACCATCAGGTGGACTGTGTGCTCGTTTTTCACCCTTATCCTATAAAAAAAAAGTTTTAGTTAATATACAACTGTATATTTGAAATTAATTCAAACATATTTATATTTTGTTTCGGTGTAGTTTTTAACATTTATTCAACACAACCTGACTCATTTGGGGATAATTACCACAGTTGTCACGCCTGACAGACGGGTTGACAACCACAGTTTTTAACCCCCGACGAAAAAAGAGAGGTGTTATATGTTTTTAGTGTGTATCTGTGTACCTGTGTATATGCGTATCTGTGTATTTGTATGTCTCGTACGGATGAACCAATTTTGGAAAAGTTTTTAGAGTTCCGTACTTACACAACAAGGAACCCTTATAGTTTCGTCATGTCCGTCAGTCCTTCCGCGGTTTTACTCAGAGACCCTAGGTACTACATATCTGTAATTTTACATAGTTACAGATATTAATTACGCTTAGAAAACTGTAAAATAAAATCTTAAAAAAAACATTTTTATTTTGAGTACTTCCCATACAAGTAAATGGAGGATGATTTTTTTACCCGTCTATTCAATCATGTTGGGTACCGTTGGATAGGTCTGTCAAAAATACTGACATCTTTTCGATTCAGGCGTTCGTTTTCGAAATATTTAGCTTTAAAGTGGTATTTTTCATTAACGAGCCCCCACTCCTCCCCCCCTCTACCCACTAAACCGCTATTTGAGGAAATGTGAAAGGTATATATATAATGAAGTTAAAAGGTAAACTATCACAGATAAGTAGAATTAAGAAGTTACCGATTAATAATCGACCAACTTATAAAATGCAGTTGGATTAGTAGAGATTTCGTTACAACTCCATAGAAAATGATCTAAAACTAGCTGCATTATAACTTGGTAATTATATTTTAAAAGTTAAAAGTCATCGGTGGTCGCAAAATCTATTGAAAGCTATGTTTACGTCTCATTACACTTACACACACTTCACACATACTTTACAATTTTTTTATAGAATACATAATATAACATACTCATACTCACAATTAAAGATTATTTTGATAAGTTTACTTTAAAAATTTATTATAAATTAAATAATAGTAACGACGTGGAGCAATTACAGATTCTAAGAGAGCATTTAATTGGCATACAGTTTAATAAAACAAAATCTATTCTGCACTAACTTCCTTCCAGTAATCTAAATGGCAAAATCGTTTTCGTTTTTTATTCGGTAAGTATGTTTTCAGAATCAATATAAATGTTCTATAATACTATTATGAGTTACCTTGAAGAAGCATTCGATGATCTACATACTTCCAGACGAATATCTTGGAAGTGCCCGACCTTAATCAAAATTTCCATTGCATAGTCATCTTTGCAGTTTATATTTTACGCTGGTATGCTCTGAGAAACTGTTTCTTCTCTGTTCGAATCGACCCCTCTATACAGCAGTCATATTATAGCACGACTATACCACATAGTATTCGTATATCGACTTGATAAAGTTTTCGTCGTAGAACTTCAAAAGTTTGAATATACATCTCGCTAAATATGTATACACTTATAATTAAAAATTAAAAATTTTGTACAACCGACTTCAATATAAATTATTAAGAATAACTCAAAAACTATCGGATACCTTGATCAAATTTAAGAGACCACATATAAAGCACCAGCTTTTAAATAAAAAAAGTCACGAAATCGATTTACCCAGAAAAAGTTATGAGGTAACACATAAAAAAGGAAAATAAACATACAGTCGAATTGAGTACCTCCTCCTGTTTGAAGTCGGTAGAAAATATTTTTTTCTATATAAACTGATTTTAGAGTACAAAAAACTATTAAGTTGAAATTTTAAAATTTTATAATATACTAAATCCTTCCCGTATATTACTCTTGAAATGGTATCATAAAAACATCGATCAATAATAAAAAAACTAGATACACAATCAGTGACAAAAATGTCCTTACCGAATGAGCGCCCACTCGAACAATTTGGGAGCGCTTTTAATTTGTACGTAGCTTTGTGAATACAACTTTAGACAATGCATTTAAGGTTGAATTTATATTAATGTAAAGGGTTTTTCAACAAGAACTTTGTTTTCTAAAACAAAATAAAACAAAGAGTTTAGATGAAGATGATTCAAATTTTTATTGTATTACGAAGAGAAAAGTTTGGCAATTATAAATGAAAAATGATATCTGGCAAATATCCACCACGACCACGCTGACAGATGTCGATTCTTTCATCAAAGTTTTTAATCACTTTTTGGCAAAATGGCGGGTCTATTTCGTTAATCACGTCACGGATTTTGAGTTTTAAGGCCGCGATCGATTCGATTGGCTCCGTATAGACTCTGTCCTTAACATAGCCCTACAAAAAATAATCCAGTGGTGTTAAATCACACGATCTGGCTGGCCATTTAACAGCTGAATTTCGTGAAATTTTGCGATCGGGAAATTTGGTTTGCAATAAATTGATCGTTTCGTTGGCTGTGTGACATGTGGCACCGTCCTGTTGAAACCACATGTTTGTGATATCGATGTCATCAATAATAGGCCAAAATTGAGATGTTAACATCTCGCAATAGCGTGATCCATTGACCGTTACCGCATTTCCAGCCTCATCTTCGAAAAAAAAAACGGCCCAATCACGCCTCCAGACCACATAGCGCACCATACAGTGACACGTTGAGCATGCAAAGGCTTCTCAGTAATCGCTTTAGGATTTTCAGAAGCCCAAATGCGGCAATTTTGCTTGTTGACGTACCCTGACAAGTGAAAATGGGTTTCGTCTGAAAAAAGATTTTTTCAGAAAAACCAGCGGGCTGTTCCTGAATGAATTGAGCGAATCTACGGCGATGTGAATGGTCGGTCAGCTTCAATTCCTGCACCAGTTGAACCTTGTAAGGCTTCAAAGCCAAATCGTTACGCAAATTTCGCCATGTGGTGGTTTTGGATAACCCCAATTGTTTAGAACGTCGATGAATTGACAAATTTGGATCTTCTCCAACACTGTGGCTCACGGCTGCGATGTTTTCGGTTGAACGACCCGGTCGAACACGCGTTGGTGTTGCCGCATTTTGTACCGAGCCTGTCGATTCAAATTTAGCGACCAAATTCTTAATAGCGGTCTCAGAAGGACGATTATGTTGTCCGAAAATATCACGAATTTTACGAAACGTAACTTTAACAGAAACACCATTTTCATAGTGGATTTTAATTATTTTAATGCGATTTTCGAGCGAAATTGAATTCATTGTAGCAATTGCCAAAGCATCTACTACGAACAGGTCAAAAAACTAAATGTCAAAACTGTCATGTTTTTTGTGCCCCCAATTGAAAAACAAAGTTCTTGTTGAAAAACCCTTTATATTTATTTCAACTACAATTACGTCAACACAATTGGCGACAGTTTTTAGAGAACTTTTGCATGGGATTATGTATCTAGTTTTTTATTAGTGATCGATGCATAAAAATCACTAGTATAATATCTAAAAAATCACGCATATACATACGTACGGAAGAAACAACTTCCTTTTTATAAATTCGGTTAAAGATTGTTTATGGAATGGATTACCATAGTTTATATTTTATTTAACAAATATAGCTAGGATTCTTTGCGGCACATAGGGCTTTCCACGGAATGCAAATTTTATGGTTTGCATTACAAAATATGCTCCAACACGAGTTGACGCTTTTCCCTAGCAAAAAACTAACCCGACAAATTATATTTTAAATTAATTTGATGATTGCAACGTTATTTTATCCAATCCTAACTTAGATGAAACAAAATGATTGATAAAATTTTACAGTATAATATCCTCCTCGGATACGTTCACTAGATAGCTGTTTTTTTTTTAATTTTGGTTGGTTATTAGATTGAATATTATATAGTTCATGATGACAAATACAGCGATATGATCGCATTTTAATTGAGGTAGGTATTAAAATAAAAAATTTAAAAAGACATATCTAATGTAACTAGTATGTACTTTAAAGGCTTATTAAAGTTTGTCATTTTAGCGATATTGTACCTAATGATTATATTACTTAATTCTGTTAAATATTGCGTTACCTTAATGATTGTAAACTGCTATTTTTTAATGTTCCTTTGAGTTTCTTGCTGGTTCTTTTTTTTATAAAATAAGGGTTACAAACGAACACACAGTCAACCTGATGATGCTAAGTAGTTGCTGTGGCCCATAGACGTCTACATCTATTCTCGACTACGAATCAAAATACAAATGCGTTCTCACCCGTAAGGACGAAGATAGAATGCCTTGTTTCCAGTAAAAGGGGTCTCCGGTTCTCTACTCTCACCATATGAAACACAGCAGTAATAAGCTGCTATTTTACGCTGGTATTCTGTGAGAGCGTGGTCCTTCCCCGGAGGAGTCGACCCATTCGTGCTACAACTATACCAGTAATATAGCTGCAGCATGACTCTACCACGTAAAGGACAGAGGCATTTTCCGAAGCAATTATGCACATGAGCGATTTTCAATAAGTGTAATTTATAATCTATTTTGAATAAAAAAGTTTCTATTTTATATTTCTAGTATCATAGCAACGGGGAAATAAATGAGTAGAGCCTAAAGGGATTGAACGCACGCACTCGGACATCGTATATCTATGATATTATAACTAGGTATATCTCGAAGTATAGTATATATTACTATATCCATAAGTAAGTTAAACATTAATATTGAGTATATTACCACGACACCACCTCAATCTATTTATTTAAAACATAAAAGATTTTTAATATTGATATGGTCACTATAAGAGGTTGTTACGTTAGATAATTACGTAATAAGTTAAGATAGAAGGTCCCTTAAGTAGGGACTGAATAAATTAACCGACTTTGTATTAGATGGAACTCACAACTTTACAGTAGAAGAACCGAGTTGCGAGAAATGGTTTTTTTACAAGTTATGTTTTTGATGGCATCTCATTTCTTTTTGGAGATAGTTATATCTAGGTACCTATCTTCACCTATTATTCTATTATATTAAACATATATAGGTACACTGATTCATCCACTGCAAATGTAACTTTGTAGTCCTATATATTTATATGGGATTACAAAGTTATTTATGCAGTAAGAGTATCTCAAAAACTGTACCGAAATTATAATATATTTTAGTTTTACCTTGACTTATATACTAAGCAATAATTGTATTATTTAAATTTGAAG
The DNA here is from genome assembly GCA_033319125.1 of Parnassius glacialis. Taxonomy (NCBI): domain Eukaryota; kingdom Metazoa; phylum Arthropoda; class Insecta; order Lepidoptera; family Papilionidae; genus Parnassius; species Parnassius glacialis. The sequence goes on from JAVANC010000010.1 coordinate 47,487,369, forward strand.
CTTCTATGTCTGCTAGAAGTGCCTTAGAGTTTTAATAATCGGTTGGTTAGTGAGTGACAAAATTAAGAAACTTTGATTAGTTATAATTCTAAACTACTAGTTCAAATTGATTGACATTTGAAATGTACCGAATTTATACAATGCCTACTTGGATAGTGAAAATTCAGGCTTCTAGTTTTATCCACAACTAAGTTATAGGGGTTCGGAAATGGCCTGAACTGCTTCGAGAAAAAAATGGTACGACCGTTTCGCTATTATGCTCGACTCAGATCTCCGGTTCTTCACTTTCACCATACGGAACAGCAGAATTAAGCTGCTATTTTACGCTGGTATTGTAAGAACGTGATCCTTCACCAGTTCAGCCGACCCATTAGTGCTACAACTATAATATTGCTGCAGCGTGACTAGTACGCATAAAATCTAATTATTAATGTTAATAAATTGTTAATGAAGGTTATTACTAACGTAAATTGAAACCACACATTGAATAATTAAAGCGCTCGCTTATTAATGTACTGCTGAAACGGAAAACTGAAAAAGTACATATTTATTACAGAAAATCATTAATAAACATGAGCTTCATAAAGCAACCATTTATAAAGCAACTCTTTCTGTCAATATGTTGCTATTTCATTTAAAAGCTATCGCTGTAATGAAAATTTTAATCCGTACGCAACAACGAATGACGGATCATTTATTAATCCGTCTATAGACAATCATCTAAGACTAGATTTTTTAATTAATATCAATATTTTATTGATATTATTAAAATTTAAAAGAATTTATTTCGGAACTAGTCCATATCACACGTCATAAATACACATCGAAATTAAAATATTACATCTAAGTTATAATGTTAATTTTATAATATGAATTACATAGAAAAAATATTTCATTTAAATTAAATTATTACAATTAGGTACCTAAATTATAGAAATTCAAATAAAATACACAAACACAACAAAACAGATACACAGCTTTAACATAACACGTACTGTAACGTATTTAAATTTAGGTTTACATCCGGAGTGCTCAACATGCAGCCTGGTTCAGTGTAGCGTTATAGGCCAATCCAGATCCATCCGCCAGAGGAACAGTTGCATGTAGCCATTTGAGACGCCCCGTATGCGGCGCATCAGGGACGCGACTCGCTTCCGAATGATCGTTGCGAATCCGTCTATATTTGCATCCACAAACATTCCCGATGCGCTACAGTAGCGTGGCAGCTTCATCAGTGCTCTGAAAGCGTTATTGTATAGAATGCATAGGCCGTCGTAAGATTTTTTTGTAAACTTGATCTTTAAACTGCACGTGTACAACGTAGCCTTTACTTCTGCAATACAGCGCGCAAACCTACGTGCCAAGATATTGGCCCTAACATTATGTAAAGAATGAAATAAAATACAGCAACATATTTTATAGGTAGGTGGTAGATCCATGCTGCAGCTATATTAGTAGCATAGTTGTAGAACGAAAGGGTCAGCTCGACCGGGAAAGGACCACGCTCTCACAGAATACCAGCGTAAAATTGCAGCTTAACACTGCTGTGTTTTGTATGGTGAGTGTAGAAAACCGGTGATCCTTTTTTACTGGAAAAGAGGCATTCCATCACAGTCCTCACGGGTGACAACGCATCTGCATTTTGAATCGCAAACGAGGATAAATGTAGATGTCTATGGGCCACAGTAACCACTTACCATGAGGTGGGCTGTGTGCTCGTTTGTCACTCTATCCTATAAAAAAAATATTCGCAATAACTATCAAGAGGACTATAGGGTAAACACCATAGGGTAAACACCATAGGGTAAACATCGCCACTACACGATAAACACCGCCACTATACGGTAAAGACCGCCACTATACGGTAAATACCGTCACTATACGGTAATCACCTCCACTATTCGGTAAACACTGCCACTATACGGTAAACACAGCCACTTTACGGTAAACACCGCAACTACAAGGTAAACACCGCCACTATATGGTAAACATCGCCACTACACGGTAAATACCGCCACTATACAGTAAATACCGCCATTACTCGATAAACACCGCCACTATACGGTAAACATCGCCACTACACGGTAACCACCGCCACTACACGGTAAACACCGCCACTATACGGTAAACATCGCCACTACACGGTAAATACCGCCACTATACAGTAAACACCGCCATTACTCGGTAAACACCGCCACTATACGGTAAATATCGCCACTACACGGTAAACACCCCCACTATACGGTAAACACCGCCACTATACGGTAAAAACCACCACTACACAGTGTATTATTTTAAAAAAATATTACGAATATTCCTACAGTAAAAAAAGCATTTGTAGGACTAACGATCAATATACCAGGTGTCGCGCAACTTTGTCGCAGATATTTTTCTCTGACTCACTATGTAATATCTAACATGGTTATGTCATCTCAGTGAACACAAGCATTTCGGAGCGATTCCCCGAGTTGACTCTTACAATAGCCATGAGAAAAGATGACATGTAAAACTATATTTTGCTGCCACCATACTAAACCAAGTATTTCTTAAACTAAATTCTAAACACATGCCTCCTTAATACAGGATTTTACACGACTGCCCCAGAAGGAGAGTAATCTTTTTCGAGAGTATGTATGTATGTATGTATGTATATCTATGTCTATCTTTTAGACAGTACCTATGTCAGTCTACTTTTATATATAATAAATTAAATTAAATACTTAAAATATATCCTATGCAATTAAATATATGCAAAAAAAACTTTAATGCATTGGTTGTATACACTGACTTATGACGAGGTTGAAATTTTTTTAAATAGAATTGTCTGAAATCTATCTCACCAACATCTTATACATTTATAGGTAACAGTCTGTATGCCGTCTTTCATATTTGACCAATAAACTTTTTTTTGCAAGGCTCTCAAGTCAACATACTTATACTTTCTTCATCCACCAACACATACACACACCCCCACATCATACATACAACAACACTCAACTCACAATTGAACAGTGGTAGAGCCACGCGGCAGCTTTTGCTGTCGCATGGATGGGCCGGCTCGAACCGGGGTGGTACCACGACCTCACAGAATACCAGCGTGAAGTAGAGGATTACCTCTGCGTTTCGCTTGGTGAGTGCAGGTGGCCGGAGGCCCTTTTTACTGGAAATGAGGCATTCCATCTTAGTCCTCACGGGTGACAACGCATCTGCATTTTGATTCGCAAATGAGGATAGATGTAGATGTCTAAGGGCCGCAGCAACCACTTACCATCAGGTGGACTGTGTGCTCGTTTGTCACCTTTATCCTATAAAAAACACTCCTACACTCACATTCGCACACTCCTTAATATACACATAGTAATTACAAATTTTCTATAGGTTAAACTTTTTGTAATCTTACTTTTTTGTAATCCTTAAGGGAAGTAGCGGGTCATTCCACGAGTATCCTCTGGTTTCTCACTGGGAAGTCTCAGTATTATGTTGTTAACAAGATTACCGAAATAAACGTATTATTAATTATTATTATATCTACTTACTATATTTATTTATTTACTTATTATATTTACTTCTTTGGAACGCTCTGTAGCTTGAACGGCTTGATGGATTTTTGCATATATTAGGTGTAATAATATTTATACATTGCATAAGTAAATACAAAAAACGGGAGATGAAGTTTTTTTTCCGTAAATTTTTTAACGCAGTCTGGTTTTTTAATTAGTGTTTTAACCATTAAGCTTATTTAATAGTTTGTTACACAATTCCAGAAATGTTTATTTTTATGTAAGTACTTTTATACCTTTTACGTCATAGGTCTTCGTTGTCACAGCATTCGAATCCCATCATCAATATTTGTGCGAAAATACAAATATTTTGTTTAGTCGAGTTTGTTTGCCGGAATCCATATTACTACTGCGGCGCAACTTTCAAAAAGACGACATACTATTTACAAAGTTCAGTGATGCATAAAGCCATTTATTACGCTTAAAAATTTCTCGATCAAAGAGCGTACAGTGAATGAACCATAATAAACACAGGTACCTTCTATTTTGCATGATGCACATTTTACATTAATCGAAATTAAATTTAATTAAACATTTTTTTTTGCTCTACTTGTAATAACGTTCTTATTTTTATTATATTTTTATTCAGACTGAGTCCATAGAGATGTAAGCATAATAATAATATATTATATTCTTATAAACGAAGGTACCTGAGGGTATCGTTACTTTAAACTTTGCCGCCCTATAAAACCAAAACTGGGAGGAGTACCGAGTCAAAAACACAAAGTCGTTTACTATAACTAATATTTTAAGAAAAAATAGCAAGCAAGCATTGGAAATAATTAAGAACAATTCGAAAAATCAACTTAAAAAAACTAAATACACTGCACTATACTAAAATGGACTATAATATTTACTATAATGTCAATTTTCAAAATGGTGTGGATAAAGCAGCACCCTTTCCACCCTTTATTATGTAATTGACTGATGAAGAGCTATCGTACCATCTATGCAAACAAGGTTGTAGTTTTTGAGTTATAAGACAGTGACCATAATAACCGGGTTGACCGAATGACCATGTTACCCTCACGTAGTATAGAGTATGTATATAAAAAAACTGGCAGCGCTCTTTTGTTTATAAACCTAAAATAACCATCTGATAGTAAGTGGCTACTACCTCAAACCAATTTCAAACAAAGAAGGTGTTAGATGTGTTGTTACCGCTGAAGACTAAGATGGAATGCCTCGCAGCTTGTAAATATACTGACTTTCTATACCAATCAGACCGGAACTCAGTAATTCACGCACAGCTGCTTGACCGCAGAAATAGTTGTGTTACCTACCAGTTTTGGTACGCTTACCTAAAGCTCCATTGAACAAGTAAGTCTACAACCGATTCCAAAAGTAGTTGATCCGAAGAGTAACTCAAGGTCGTTGCTTTTTACATTTTAACTTTAATCCGGGTAGTGCAGTAATACTGTCCGGATTTTCATCATTATTATTACAGCCTTTCATAAGTCCACTGCTGAACATAGGCCTCCCCCAAGTAATGCCACAAAGCACGGTCCTGAGCCACCTGCATCCATCGACTTCCTGCACGTCTTACCAGGTCATCACTCCATCTCGTGGGGGCTCGCCCTACACTTCGCCTACCGGTACGAGGCTGCCACTCGAGAACCTGTCCGGATTTTATTTGCTTATAATCATTTTTTACGTGGTAGGGCCATGCTGTAGCTATATTGTGGTTGTAGCACGAATGGGTCGGCTTGACTGGGGTAGGACCACGCTCTCACAGAATACCAGCGTAAAATAACAGCTTAATGCTGCTGTGTTTCGTATTGAGTGTAGAGAAACAGAGACCCTTTTTACTGAAAACGAGGTATTCCATCTCAGTCCACAGCGCTGGCGGCGCATCTGCATTTTGATTCTTAATTGAGGACAACTGTAGCTGGCTATGGGCCACAGCGTCCACTTACCATAAGGTGGATTGTGCGCTCGTTTGTCACCCTTATTCCATAAAAAAATATTATTTACATCACATTAAAATATATACAATATTAACTACCATAATTAAAAAAAAAACTAAAAACGGAAATTATTATACAGTCCTCCTGAATCTAATAGTTAGTCTGTGGTCCTACTTCCCGCGGTATAGTACCAAGAACGCTGGCTTCGTTTCCCAGTTGAATGGCTATACTTAACCTTTGAGTGATAAATATTTTTTTACGTGGTAGAGCCATGCTACAGCTATATTAGAAGTATAGTTGTAGCACGAATGGGTCGGCTCGACCGGGGAAGGACCACGCTCCCACAGAATACCAGCGTCAAATAGCAGCTTCATGCTGCTGTGTTTCGTATGGTGAGTGTAGAGAACCGGATACCTTTTTTACTGGAATATAGGCATTCTATCTTAGTCTTCACGGGTGACAACGCATATGCATTTTGATTTGCAAACGAGGATAAATGTAGATATCTATGGGCCACAGCAACCACTTACCATCAGCCTAACTAATCTAACCTATAAAAAAAATAACTCTCATATTGTACTGTATTACTCTACTCCCTAATTCTCTATATTACTATGACCATCTTCAATGTACTTTAACGAAACGCAAATAAAATATTTCTTTTCATTTCATTTCCTATCACCAGCAGTGACGACTGGTCGAGGATACAGGTCTTTTAGGAACTTCACCGTTCGTGGATCCCACGGATTGATTAGTCTTTACATAAAATGGCACAAATACGTATGTAGTCATTCTCTTAGAGGCTCATATTTAATTTTGTATTATATTTCATTATATTTAGAGATTTAAAAAAAACGTTCTTAACGAGAAGGATTTTTCAGTTTGACCTTAAATCGAACTCAAAGCTTTAGAAAATAAATAATATTAGATTGAGCGCTGTAAAATAACTTCGCTGTCTGTTAAAAATGATGGTTTAATAAGAGGGAATCAAACTGTCGAGATTTTCATTTCGCAGTGTCATTTTCTACGACAAAATTTAACTGACTTCCGCTCGTAAATCATAGGCCTTCCTGAATTATATTTAAAGAAGCTTTACCCTCGACATTGTGTAAATGCTGAACGTTTTATTACGCTCAAACAAAAGACTTTGCATTACCGAATCAACTAATTTTCCAGACACAGTATCAAAGGAATGTTAATTTAAACCTCAAAAATAAAGGAAGCTATGTAATATAACGAATATGAAATTATAATCAATAACTATACAATCTGTGGAAATTTTGTGACTGTAATTAACTTTTATTTAATTGAGAATCAAATCTAGGGGGCAATATAAAGAATATCGAAGTCAAATCAGTGATTTAAGAAATTTTATCCGTCTTTCTGTCTTTGTGTTTTAACCAGCTTCAAAAAGGAGGAGGTACTCAATTCGACTGTATGTTTTTTATGTATGTTACCTCATTACTTTCTTCTAGGTGAATCGATTTTAATGATTCTTTTTGTATTTGAAAGCTGGTGCTTCTCATGTGATTTCTTTTAAATTTGATTAAGTTTTAACTAGTAATTTTTGAGTTATCCTTAATAATTTATATCGAACTCTGTTGTACAAAATTCATTTTTCTAAAAAAATATTAAATAAAGATATAAAAAATTCATTTAATTCTACCACTCGTATTATAATTGTTGGCGATGCGCTTAAAAACTAGTTTGTCATTTTTCATTTAAAAAAAATGTAAATAAATTCGTATTTAAAATTATTGCTATTAAATTCAGTTTTAGTGAAAGTTTCAATGTTGCACTCTTATGGGGAAATTACGAAGATAAATTGATGTTTTATTTCCTACTACACCTTCATAACGATTTCAGTCCACTTCACCTGACGTCAAGACCGGGACCACTCCATAGGGACGCGTAATCTTAGTCTTCTAACCTTACTTTTAAGAAAGGGCGGCAGACTGACTTTAAGTGGCACACCTTCTCAGGGTCACGTCCACCTCGTCATACCCAAACCCAACGTAGTGTGATATCAGTTTCTTGGGGTAGAAGGACACTCACCAGTTGATCCCCATCTGTTGGACCTTTTCAATAATTGTTCTTCGTGCAAAAACTACGAGTATTGGGTCTCTTCTCAACAGTAACCGTACATCGATCGTAATTCATAAATACTTCAAGCTGTATTTCACTTATAATAGCACATTATAACACAGATATCTCTTAAACAAATATGAAATAAACGCTTTTATGCCTAGACAAGACATTCCACGGACTGTTGAGAAAAGAGAACACTTGAAATCACACAATATTAGATATTTAGATATTTGTTGGCAACATTTTAAAATTATTTTTCTATAATCTCTGTGCTCTCTCTGTGCGACTACTCTTATTTCACCATATATTTTTGTGTTTGCCATTGGGAGTATAAATGTAAAAAAAATGACAGACTTATATGTATTTAACATTGGCAGTATGGAACGTAAGCAATGCAGTAACAATGTTTTATTTGTTTTAATGTATTTGTTACATATATTACACCTACCGTCCATAAAAAAATTCAATTGTGCCAAATCACAATCCATCATGCACGTGCGTGTTATTACACGATTGTTCTGAATTATTTTAACGGCCAGCATGATAACATGAACTGATCTATAACTAATAAACAGTACCACCAGCCAACCGTATTTCACAGTCAAGACATGCCCCGTGAGACTCCTTTGTTCCGCTCTTGGTTCCTCTGCAGTAGTGGGATGCTTGTAGGTTATAAATACACATTTTTATGTCTTCACTTTGCCAAGGAAAATTAATTTTCACGAAAGGATATCAACTTTACTTGAAGGAATGTCACTTTTATTACGTTTGACTTAAAAGAGCTTCAGATTTATAGCTTAAGAGCCTATAAAATTTTATTGTTTTATCTAGAAATACGACGAAATTGAAACTGTTGACCTTTAGCGTATTTAATTATTTCACAAGTACTTCACAAGATGTTAAGATAAGCATAATATCATGTAATTATAGATTTATCAGGACTAAGTTAACGTTATCACGTCTTTTTTTTATTTATAAAAATGAAGAGACTAACGAACCTACAGCCCACCTGATGGTAAGTGAATACCGCGCTTTGAATACCAGCAATCAACATCAATCAAAATAGAAGACTTGTAATTTTTCTTTTTCTTTTCGTCTAATATTATAACTTTAAACAAAATTGTTTTTTTTTTCAAGTAAGTAATACATGTAACATTCATAATTTTGCTGTTAACGGCTAGGTATGCATTTTTGTCTCTTGTTATATTATTGTGTATTTTTGTGGAATAAGTTTCTAATTACTACGGTATTTTTGTGGATAACGGTGTGGGTTGTGTAATTACTAATTAGCTAATCTCTTTATATAAGTTTTGAATTTTAATTTTTATTATACAACTGTTTGTTGTACTTAATAAAAAAAAATTAATGCCTCATTTTTTATAGAATGAGGGTGACAAACGAGCACACAGTGCACATGATGGTAAGTGGATACTGTGGGCCATGGACATCTACATTTATCCTCAATTAAGAATCAAAATGCAGATGCGTTGTCACCCCTGAGGAATAAGATGGAATGCCTCGTTTCCAGCAAAAAAGAGTATCCGTTTCTCTATACTCACTATACGAAACACAGCAGCATCAAGCTATTTTACGCTGGTATTCTGTGAGAGCGTGTCCCACACGAGCCGACCCATTCGTGCTACAACATTAATATAGCTGCAGCGTGGCTCTAGCACGCATATACTAGCTCTCTTTACACTTAAATCCGCAACACTTGGCAACAAAAATAGGTAAGAGGATGACATTTACCCAAACGAACTCATAGGAAGAAACAGAGTCTTACCACGAATTTTAAAATAAAATGACGAACGAACATGCAACTCTTCTGTATATTTTATATATCATTAATAATTTCATCAAAGCTCCTCATAAAAGCGCTTTTAAAAACAAATGTGCCATGCAAGACCAGGCACCACTGCAAGTCAACATCCTCATCAAGTAGCAGGTTTTCTCTTTTATTTATTTATTAATAAGAACCCTTTAGTACACATGTTATGTTCTTCTTTTAATATTTTATACAACTAGTGACTAATGACATAATTAATAAAATCAGGTGTTACTTTGCGGAAATCCTGTATAATAAAGTTGGTAAAAATTACCTCACGTATATCCGCTCGATAAAATAAAATGATGTGTCTTACCTAGTTTGATGAGCATCTCCCGCCCTCCCTCAATAGTGTGCACTATCCCCGTCACCACTAATCCCAGCACCACTACTACCAAAACTACTATACTAGGAGAGTCAGTGGTGTGTCTTTCCTTTGATTAATGACAGTCCACCTGATGGTAAGTGACCATTGCAGTCGTTGGACAGTTGCAGCCAATGAGGGCATCCACGACTTTTTCTGCCACCAGGGCGGTACCACTTTCGAGTGAGGTAAAATATTTGACAGATTTCATAGCGCGGACGATAATATCTTAGGAAAATGTAATCTTTAAGGTTTCTTTCTGTATTATTAGTTTTATTTTATATTAATTACATTAGAAAAAATAAACCAAACTATAAGTATAACTAAAAGATGACTTTAAAAAAAAAGAGTTATAATGTGCAAAAAATTAAAAATCAAACCACTGACGCATTGTGTTATATATTAATATAATACTCTAGACAATGATAAACTATTATTTAAAACTAATTTCTCAATTAAATGACACTGTGTAACAAAAATCTTTACCTCAGTCGCTAGTAGCGACATCTGGTGAGTGGAAGATTATTAGCCCTCATTTCAAACAAAAGAGGCTACAGATGCGTGGTCACCTCTAAGAACTGAGATGGAATGCCCCATAGCCTTTAATTAGCCTTTAATTATACTGGCTTTAGAGCGGAACACAGAAAGACAAGCACTACTAATTGGGGACAGAATAAACCTAGCAAGATAACAGCATAGCAAAGTGGCGAAGCAATTTCAAAATAGGAGGTTCAGATGCCTGGGTGATTAGTAATCGATTGCTGAAAATAGAATTTGAAAATTCGAAACCGTTCTCGAGATAATCGTGGGATAGACGGACAGACGAACAGACGGACAGACGGACAGACATCGTGAAATCAATAAGTGTCTTCGCAAGCTTCGCCACTTAATAAGGTAAAAGAATAGGATAAGACCTACGTAGTATCGTACGTAATCCTAGTAAAAAAAACTGCGCACAACAATAATAAATAAAAGATGTTTTAAAAATTCAAGATTATTTCGATTTTCCATGCAAATTTTATGTACCTGTGTAGACTTGTTCTGTCTTTTATTAAAATCAAAGTGGACAGCACAGTTAGTTTCAGAAAATAAAATAAAAAAGTAAAACTGTGGAACCAAACCAGGCTGATTTTAAGTAAGAAAGCAACCCTATCACCTTCTTAAGATTAGGGCGAGGTACGGGGCTGTAGGGTACGGGGTTAAGTTCTTTTACGGCAAATGGTATAGACAGACACGCTCGCCGCCTTTTATAATATTAAATAACATTTACTCACCGTAGTATTACCGTATATATAAGCATAAAGTTCACCATCATTTATAGCAAGTGTTCTCAGACGGAATATTAAATTTCCCAGTCGTGCCCCGAACCATTAATCTGGCGTCATTAAAAGAACCGACATATAACCATTACCGCTGGATTATGTGTCGGACGTCCGATGAGTCCATGAAAGCATTAAAGCATATTCTTCTCTATGGCATATTTTATGACCGCAGATAATAAATTGTATAATGATGACGGAGGAATTATTTTGTTATTTTATATAATTATGAGAAAACTGTCGTCGTCCCCGTCAATGTAAATAGCGACTCGTCAACTTTCATTTAGATATTTCTTAATTTTTTTTTAGTTTCTTATTTATTTAAAAAGATTAAATGTAACGCTTTAAAACTAAGGGTATACAGGGCGGATTTATTGCCATGTACAATACCATTGTCTACCAGTCAACCCTGAGTGCCAAACAAAATTGTTGGCAGGTGCGAAACATCTAAGTTATGTAAAGTGTACATATTATATTAAATATATACATTGTACATGTATACACAACATATGTTTAAATATACATACATTCATATATAAATACAATGTGTATACTTATAAACTTAATAGTATACTTGATATTCGTAGACAAGTAGAGCAACAAGACAACATGCGGTTACACAATATATTTTATAACCAAACACTACTTAAATTAGCAATTTGCTTTTAAGGAAAAACGGTGAATATAATTGCATTTAAACATAAACTTTTTTTTTATATAGGATAGGGTGACAAACGAGCACACAGTCCACCTGATGGTAAGTGGTTGCTGCGGCCCATAGACATCTACATCTATCCTCTATTACAAATCAAAATGCAGATGCGTTGTCACCCGTGAGGACTAAGATGAAATGCCTCTTTTCCAGTAAAAAGGGTCTCCGGTTCTCTACACTCACCATACGAAACTTTTAGGCTGGTATTCTGTGAGAGCGTGGTCCTACCCCGGTCGAGCCGACCCATTCGTGCAACAACTATACCAGTAATATAGCTGCAGCATGGCTCTACCACGTACAAAACTTTATAACTTTGTTACTGACTCAATATACTTGTCCTTGAAGTAAAGTAAAGTTACAGTCTATACACGTCCTAAAACTGGGCACAGGTTTCCTCTCATTTCTGAAAGGGTTTTAGGATAAGGAAACGTCCGCCGCGCTGCCTCAATGAATGTTGCCCGACTTCTTCTATATTACATATGCTTTCGAAATATTTTTTAGAGTAATTTAGTAATTAATTGACGAAAAACATCGTAAGAAAACTTATTTGTAGATGTTCCTGTATATAAATTTTAGCTTTTTGCACTCCTTCTCCATATAAACTTTAACTTCACCAAATCTCTCCTCCGTGCGCGCAATATGGTTAAAAAGGGTAAGATAGATTCTTTAACTTATAAACTTAAAGAATCTTTCTTATTCTTTTTTTAATCAGAGGCTTTTTGCCACAAAACAAACAAAAGAAACCCATTACCTATGTTAACTATTTCACTACGAATAATATAGACGAAGCGGTCTTAAAAATACTTTAACTAGTTAACCCCTTTAAAATTCCCAAACTTTTAAGGGTATATCCAAGAATTTGAAACTAAACATATATTATAACAGTGGTAGAGCCACGCGGCAGTTTTTGCTGTCGCACGGATGGGCCGGCTCGAACAGGGGTGGTACCACGACCTCACAGAAAACCAGCGTGAAGTAGAGGTTAACCTCTGCGTTTCGCTTGGTGAGTACAGGTGGCCGGAGGCCCTTTTTACTGAAAATGAGGCATTCCATCTTAGTCCTCACGGGTGACAACGCATCTACATTTTGATTTGTAATAGAGGATAGATGTAGATGTCTATGGGTCGCAGCAACCACTTACCATCAGGTGGCCTGTGTGCTCGTTTGTCACCCTTATCCTATAAAAAACAACACATATCCGTGGATTTGATACTGAATTGGTAAGCAAAATGTAAATAAGAGTAAAATCTTACGATTAACGATATTATGTTTAGTAATAGGCGACCTTTTTTGTTGTGCGGACCCTTACACATATAGTTTTACGACGATTGAATAAGGAGTAAAATACAGATAAGAATGCAATAGGGTTGTAACCTATATTACACGTTTTATACCGACTTTTCTACCGACTTCAAAAAGGAGACGGACCTTAATTCGACTCTATGTTTTATTTTCTTTTTTTTTATGTGTGTTATCTCATAACTTTTTTCTGGGTAAACCAATTTCAATGATTATTTTTGTTATTTGAAAGCTGTTGCTTCTCATGTACTGCTTTATAAATTTGATCAAGGTCTAACTGACAGTTTTTGAGTTATTCTTAATAATTTATATTTAAGTCGATTATACAAAATTTTTAATTTTAAATTATTAAAAATGAAAATTTTTAAGGCCAGTGTTAAAAAGAGAAAACTTCATGTAGACGAGTAATTTTTTTATAATGTTTCTATTGTTAATATGAAGCCTACCCGTATAGCAGCTACCACATTTCGTCCAGTAAGTATAGTAAGAGGCGAAAGAGGGAAGCAAACCAAGATAAGAGCAGCAGCATCTTCCTAATAACAACCTAAACTTAGTAACTTTTAACGACCCATGAAAAAGAAAACGATGCATAATACGTAATAATATAATCATAGATAATTATACCTTAACATCGTCCTATTGACGAAAGTAAATCGAAGTTTAACTTTTTACATTATCCATAGTATTGTCCACAGAATTGCAAAAGACAACCACCAACAGAATAGTTTCGATATTGGGACTATTCGAGCTGACAGTGGGTCAGTCTCCGAGGGCTGAAGGAGCTTCAGAACTGGCTGCGGCGAAACTAGCCGTGAACCACGTCAACAGTCGCGCGCTGCTGCCAGGATACAAACTCCATCTCATCACCAACGATACCAAGGTTCGTTGTTAAAAAAGTACCGCTGGGTTTCGTGTTGATTCTTCAGGACAAAAGTTTTTTTCCGAACCAGTGGTACTAACTTTCTATATTTTTTTTTATAGAAATAGGGTGACTAACGGGCAAACAGTCCACCTAATGGTAAGTGGTTGCTGTGGCTCATAGAAATCTACATCTATCCTCGTTTACGAATCAAAATGCAATTGCGTTGTCAGCCATGAGGACTAAAATGGAATGCCTCTTTTCCAGTAAAAAAGGTCTCCGGTTCTCTACACTCACCATACGAAACACAACAGCATTAAGCTGCTATTTTACGCTGGTATTCTATAATATACCTTTCTGTATAAAATATTTTTAGATAAATATTTTTGTTCTGAAAAGACACATGAGACGAGGCAAAATTGTCTCTATATCGTACGCTGTCGTTCGCATTTTCCACCAAGGAAAATCAATATCGAAAAGATACTTGATCAACTTAGCCTTTAGATTGCGTTCCGGATGCGTTCCCTTATTTAATGAAAAAAGCTGAATCTCCAAATTGTACATATAGCAATGCAGAAACGCTAATCACTTGTCGGAGGAATGTGCCCGTACTTAAAGGGAAAGGCAGTTGCTGATGAGCAATTTGAAGTTTAGTACGTGGAATATTAGAGGCAGTCACTGTTATTTGGTGCATTCAAGCACAAAATCTCCACCCAAGTGTATCAACTTGTAGTGGCTGGGTATAACTGCCTTAGTTTAGTACTATTTAAAAGCAGGGCTCGGAAACGTTGTTAAAAATAACGTTTTTAAAACGTTTGGCACGGTTCCTTGTATAACATTTTGTTCGGAACAAAAACGAAATGAGAACGTAATTTGAAAACGTAAAAAACGGTTTATTCCGCAGGAAGCTAAATGAATGGCGCGTGTAAGGTATTTTTGTTTCATATTGAAGGGCCAAAAAAGGGGGAAAAACTGTTTAAAATGGTTAAAAACGTTTTATTGAACAAGAAGGATTTAAAATTTCGTTCTCTTCATAAACGTTTTTATTATGATTCCGTTTAAACATAAACGAAACAAATAAGTTTTTAGGTATTTAAGGCGAAAACGTTTTGAAAAATATACCGTTATCCGAGCCCTGTTTAAAGTATAAGATCCGGTCAGTCATGATTTTTTTAACTGAAGCCCTTATGTAAAAATCAGTACGAAAAAATTGACCCTTTGAAATTGTAAGAAGGAGCAAGCTGTTATCATAAAAGAAAAAGGGTGGCTCACGAAAAAAATGTATAATTGAAAGAGTTTTGGAAGGCGGCTTGAATACTAAATGTAACAAGTTTTTTAAGACCGGAGTACCAGCGACCATTTTCTCTAATAAAGTGGACGGTGTCCTTGTGTTGCGACTGTCTACATACATTTTCAAATGTAATCGGCTACTGCACCCATCTCGTGGCACATTGAAGAATCCATAATATTTTTTTTTTCAATTTAAAATTAGACAAAAGTCATTCATTCATTTTACTCATTGCAGCCTATTAAAAGTCCACTTTTGAACAAAAGGTCTCGCTCATTAGTTAGAGGCTATTTACAATAGTTCCCACGCTAGTCAATCACGATTTTTTTATTATTTTGAACTGTTATTAGGAAGATCAGGGCATCAGCTCCTCTTATTTCAGTTCCCCTCTGTAATCACTTACGATACCCACGGGGTTATAATATGAGGGAGTGGATTCTTTTACGCCACCTCTATACGGAGAAGTTGCAATGATTACAGTCGCTATAGCTTAAATCGTATCGAAAAGATTATTTTCTTTTTGTACTAGACACACCCCTACCACTGAGCTACCAAGACTCCTTAAATATGATAAAGGGTGATTATAAAAACATGTCACTGTTAAGGTTTATTTAACGTCTGTTAAGATAGACCACTGCTCGTACTCGAAAGGGCCACATTTAAAATCAATATCTGTGGTCCGCTACGCCAAATGCTGAGTATATCTCACCTGAATTATCAAACCCGAACCCGGCAACGTCTAATACTTTAATATTAATAACGTTTAAAATGAGGAAAATATTACGTACAATATGGCATTGTGCTTATGTGGTGAAATAAATATATTCTTAATAATTTCTTATCACTACACATTAAATAAAAGTCCTCCGTGACCATGGGTGCTGGAAAGCATCCGAAACGTCGGGAACTCAGATATAAGTATAATTAAACGCGATAGAATCCGTAAAAGTAGTTTTATTCAAATATTTTCTTTCTTTCTTTAAACATTTTAGTGCGATCCAGGAGTAGGCGTGGACCGGTTCTTTCACGCTTTGTACACAGAGAGGGAATCCAGGATGGTGATGCTGTTGGGAACGGCCTGTTCCGAAGTCACCGAAAGCATCGCTAAGATTGTACCCTACTGGAATATAGTTCAAGTAAGTAATGTGAACAAAATAATAAACAACAAGAAAATAATAAATAATATTTTATACGTTGTAGACCCATGTTGCAGCTATATTATGGCTGTAGCGCGAATGTGTCGGCTCTGTCAGTATTTTCAATAAACTCTCACAGGTTCGACCGAGACCAGACCACGTTTTCACAGAATAAGAGTGTAAGTCGTTTAAGGCTGCTATGTTTCGCAAGGTAAGTGTAGAGAACCGGAAACATTGTTAATGGAAACTATGCATTCCATTTTAGTCCTCAAGCGTGAAAACGCATCTGTATTTTATTTCTTAATCGAAGATAAATGTAGAAGTCTATGGGTCACAGCATACAATTACCATCAGATGGAATGTGTGCTTTGTCAACCTTATTCTATTTATTTTTTAAATAGAACAACAATTGATGGAGAAGGTAGATAATCGATTGGAAGCCACGTATCGAAGTAGTATGCGAAGCGTATTAGCTCTTACCAGATGAAGTGACGACAGGCCTATTTGCTAACTTAAAAGGTTTTTTTTATAAAACTGAAGTGACATACAAATCTACGGTCCACCTGATGTTAAGTTGTTAATGCAGTTCATTGACATCTGCGGCCAACTTCAAACGTCGTCACATCTGAGGACTAAGATGGCATACCTAACGGCCTGTAATGAACATACGAGTACCAGTGCAGAGCCATAATATTTGGCGGCAGACATAAGTAGTCAGACTGATGGAAAAGAAGTTCTACTTCTGTAAGCTTATACGAAAATTAACTAAAAATATAAATATTTACTAATTTGTGAACGACGAAGTTTAGGGCGTCCCACTCTAGATGGAGTGATGACCTGGTAAGACATACAGGAGGTTGATGGATGCCACCAGCTCAGGACCGTGCTTTGTGGCATTCCTTGGGGGAGGCCTATTTTCAGCAGTGAACTTGTGAAGGGCTGTAATGATGATAGTGATTAACTTCTCGAAACTAGCGGGAATACGTCAGGAAAGTTTATTTTTATTTATTTTATTTAAAAAACTTAAATGTAACACCTTAAAGTAAAGGGTACATAGGGCGGACTTAATGCCATATGGCATTCCCTGCCAGTCAACCCTGAGTGCCAAAGACAATTGTAGGCAGGTGCGAAAAATAATACTTAAATAAAGTGTAAAAATAAAGTTTAATTGCTAAAAATAGTTAAAGTGTGAGAGTGAATGTTAAACTTGCTCTCTTGCTTATGCAATTAATCATTAGCGGCAACTACATTTCGAACATACCGTAATATGACCTCGTCACAATTACTCACTGATGTAACGTGAAGAATATAATTACATGATAACACCAAAGTATGCAAACCAACAGCAACACTACCCATCTCAATGTAACACAGCACAGCACAGCCTCACAGCAACACCATCCTCCTTGCCTGCACCAGAAGAATCACCACAACGGACGGAACCACGACTCTATCTTACCACGAGTAGAATGACTTCACTCGTAGAATCACTGAATGGGATCTCTCGCAGTCGGCACCTACACTGTACTTTATACTGCACAAACGAGTGGTCTTGGGGAGGGGGGTGTGTTTCTCGATATACCCTCAATTCCAACTCACCACCATTGGTATGACGCTCCACTAGTGTAACGCAACCTCTCGCTCACTCTCAATCCAAATAAATTTTCTATCGACGGTAGCAGTATAATATAACTAGATGAGAGTTTTAATTATTTGCCTACAATTCGACCTAGGTAGGTACTTTTTAAATAAATAGCAGTGCAAGCATTCCGATATACAATAGAGAAAGCCAGTAAAATTATACGCTCTGAGGCATTACATCTTAGACCTCAGAGGTGACAACGAATCTATACCTTATTTTTATTGGCGTTGGTTGCAGATTTCAATGGACTGCAATAGCCACTTACTACAAGGTTGACTTTAAGTTCGTTTGTCATTTAAATTTTATAAGAACCTGTTATTAGTTTACCGTGTAGTGGCGGTGTAAGAATATCTACCACTCCATATAATCCCGAGGGTGTCGTAAGAGACCGAGAGAGACCAAATCAGGAGAGACAGGAGGCAGCAGCGACTTCCTAATAACGATTGAAACTAAAAACCTGCGATTGCCAAGCGTGACAACTATGGCAAATATCCCCCCCATGAGACAATCAATGGAGGAGGCCTATGTACAGCAGTGGACTTTAATAGTCTCTAACGGTAACGTTAATTAGCAAGTTTACTCTATAACCCCCTTAAGAATTCAGAAGCCTTTTGACTAATACTTTAATAGAGTACAACAGAAAAAAAAACATTTTTTAAAAAACCCATATATTTTTACTGTTTTTACCCATATATTTCTTGCCCTCGACTGAAATTTACTTTTAGACCACTTTTTAAGACAACCCTGACAAAGAACTTAATGTCACTGAATAAAATATAAACTTAACTAGGGTCTACTTCTAGTATACTGTTCTTTATAAGCGCCGAAGTTCAAAAATTCTTAAGTTGTTCTTAAACAGCTTTTTAAACTTCAATAATACACTCTCAAGCTAAGTTGGAAACGTCTACTTAGACTTAGATTTATCTTTAAAACTTAGCCCTAAGTCGGTAAGTGGTAGAGCCACGCTGCAGCTGCTCGTATATTATGGTTGTAGCACGAAAAACACGGCTCGACCGGAGTAGGACCACGCTCTCACAGAATGCCAGCGTAAAATAGCAGCTTAATGCTGCTGTGTTTCGTATGGTGAGTGTACAGAACCGGAGACCCTTTTTACTGAAAAGCATTCCATCTTAGTTCTCAGGGATCACAACGCATCTGTATTTTGATTCGTAAGCAAAGATAGATGTAGATGTCTATGGGCCACAGCAACCACTTACCATCATTTGGACTATGTGCTCGTTTGTCCTCCTTCGATGACAAACGAGAACGACGGATACCAGTCGATAAACGTTGCTCAATTATCGATCAACGTCGATCGACAGTTAATCGATGTGGTTGTGGACTCATCATCAGTATGATTCATTATGCAGTTGGTCCACCAACTGCATAATGAATCATACTGATGATGCGTGGCGGGTTCTCGAATAATCAAGCATATTGATCTGCGTCGACTAATCTATTCTACCATCGATCGGTATCATGGATCGATCGATATTGTAGAAAATATCGTTCGAAGTCAACTAATCCATTCCATAGATCGATCGATCGATCGTTGGTATTGTGTGAGAGCGTGGTCCTTCCCCGGTCGAGCCGACCCATTCGTGCTACAGCTATACTACTAATACAGCTGCAGCATGGCTTTACACCTTACAAAGTCCCCATATTCACCATATTTACCAGGCTTGGCAGTTTCAATAAACACCATTTTAATTATTGGGTTGGTTTCAGGATACTGCTGCCCACCTCCTACCGCAATTTCCTTTTTTGCGGCCTCTTAAAGCATACTATCTATAATATACTATATTTATTACTATTTTATTCGACCTTTTTTCATTTAAAAATTAACTATCAAATTTCTTCGTTTCATGTTTCTATAAACACAATTTACAACTTTGATAAAGCTATCGCCTAACTTCTGAACTAAACTGAATTTGACAACTTTAGTTTGTGAACGTTCGTTCGTACGTTCAGAATCAGTTTTCGTCTCGTCTTTGTAATTTGCTTATCTCAATGACTTACAGCTTCTGTATAGACTGTATAATGTATAGACAGTACAGATTTAAATTATTTTTTGATTAAAACAATATATGAGAGATTTTTTGTGGCTATGTGTGTATCGCAGTCTTACTCGTAGTTATTGTAGGTTTCCTAGTTTTATCGTTACCGTACAGTCTATCAAAAGTCCATAAATAGGTCCATACATACGATGAACATAGGTCTCCCTATAGATTGCCTAATAGAGGAAATATTTGTCATAGTGGCCACTACACCACAACCGCAGTTTTTTTTATTGTTATTAGGAAGACGCTGCTGCCTATCTCCTAGTTTGTTTCCCTCTGTCGCCTCTCACAACACCCACAGGACAAGATGGAGCTTAAATATATATTCTAAATAATAACTAGCTGTCCCTCGCGACTTCGCCCGCGTGGAATTTACTACGATTTCATTGGTTTTAATT
The DNA here is from genome assembly GCA_033319125.1 of Parnassius glacialis. Lineage (NCBI taxonomy): Eukaryota > Metazoa > Arthropoda > Insecta > Lepidoptera > Papilionidae > Parnassius > Parnassius glacialis. Next base: position 47,507,826 of record JAVANC010000010.1, read on the forward strand.
TTTTGCGCGGAACCCTAATTCTTTTTCTAAAATAAAAGTTTGAGGTACTTTTATTTTTACTCCTTATAACATCAGCTATCTGCCAGTGAAAGTTTGGTCAAAATCGGTCCAGCCGTTCCGGAGATTAGCCGGAACAAATAGACAGACAGACAAACAGTCAAAAATTTTATAAATTTTTTTTTTGTTATTAGTACCGTATATACTTACATATGCATTTAGTAAAAAGCTGTTATTTTAATATTACAGACACTTCAATTTTATTTATTTGTATAGATAAATAATTGGTCTCATCTATATATATTTATACTTATATAGATACTTTTGTTCTAGCTTCAAATCTGTAACAGGCCTCTTGTAATCTGGTGGGAGGTTGATTGCAAAGCCACTATTTATTAAATGATTTATAACTTTAGCAGATGTAACTCTTTATAATTTACTTCATAAACACATGTTTAGGCTTACAGTTTAGTACTTAATCATTTGATTTCGAAAAACTTTTATCTCCACAACTGTAAACTGAATTGTGTTAATAAATAAAAATTCTTACACCGTTACTACACGTTCCGATCTCCGTTGAGACCGGCCGCTGTGACCGGAGCTCAATCTGGGGAATCAATCTGGGGAATCAATCTGGGGGGGGGGGTGTTATTATTGCTAGTCGTACTAGTGTTATTTAAAAAAAATACCAGCGTTAAATGCTGATTGATGACTGATGATGATTTTGTTTTAAGTTTTGTTTTATTTCGTAAATCAAATGTAGAAAGTATTAAAATCTATGATATAAAAATTAATGTTTGTTTGTTCGCGTTTTATGCGCTGCCATACCGTTCATCAGATTGCGCTAAAACAAACAAACAAAACAAAACTTATTACAAGCAGTTTAATAAAAAAAATATTTAACTGCTTGTAATAGTCACAATTTAATGCCGCCCAACCATTGTTATAGTTTTTTTTTATAGATTTAAGTGACAATTGAACTTACAGTCCACCTGATGGCAAGTGTCTCCTACAGCCCATGGACACCTCCAACTAACTTCAAATAAAGAAGGTTACAGTATGCGTTGTCATCTCTGAGGACTAAGATAAAATGCCTTACTGTCTTTACTTTTACTGGCTCTCTATCACTTTTTTTTAAACTGGCTTTATAGCTCTGGGTTCTAGCCCTTCTGAGCTTGCTCTCTATACCCTTCAGCTTGGAATACAGTAGTACACGCAATGCTATCTGGTGACAGAAATAGGTAAGAAGATAGTACCTACCCAGAAGACTCCCTAGGCTGAAAAGAAGTCCTACTAGAAGTAAACAGTATAGCAATTACAATAAAGTCAATTTTTTTTCTCGCTCATTTTTTTGGTATTTTTGTCGAAACGCCAATCCCATCATACCTTATACTAACTACTGCGTACGCTAAACAACAAAATAATAAAGTATAATTATGCCTTTTGAAAGTATAATTTCTTACGTGGTAGAGCCATGCTATAGCTATATTACTGGTATAGTTGTAGAACGAATGGGTCGGCTCAACCGGGGAAGTACCACACTCTCACAGAATACCAGCGTAAAATAGCAGCTTAACGCTGCTTTGTTTCGTTTGTTGAGTGTAGAGATCTGGAGACTCTTTTTACTGGAAACGAGGCATTTAATCTTAGTCCTCACGGGTGACAACGCATCTGCATTTTGATTCGTAATCGAGGATAGATGTAGATGTCTATAGGCCACAACAACCACTTACCATCAGGTGGACTGTGTGCTCGTTTGTCACTCTTATTCTATAAAAAATTAAGTTATTAAACAAATAGGAAACATTTACTGAAGATGAGAAGATTCCGTCCTAGTAGCAAGCCGGAATAACTCCCTTGACATCTTTGATTTAGGGTTTGATAGAACCTTTTGCACTAGATCGACTTCCAAAACATTTGCGTAAAATTCTTTCAACACAGCCTGTCTATCTTCTTCGTTCTTGATACACTCCATCAACAAATGGCAAACATATTAAAGTAAAAAATATTATTGCTTTCCCTTAATACTAATGCCATCAAAAACATAACTTGTAAAAAAAGCCAAGTCTCGCAACTCAGTTTTTCTACCGTAAAAAGTTGTGAGATCCATGTAATCTCCAAGTAAATCCAAGTCGGTTAATTTATTCAGTCCATAGATTGATACATAGATTGACTTGCCAATCGCATGAAAACACAATATATCTCACAAGTAATACATATTATATTAAATTAGATTGTTTAGTGCGATTACCAAGTCAATATATGTATCAATCTATGGACTGAATAAATTAACCGCCTTGGTATTACATGGATCTCACAACTTTTTACGGTAGAAAAACTGAGTTGCGAGACTTGGCTTTTTTTACAAGTTATGTTTTTGATGGCATCTCATTTCTTTTTGTAGATAGTTATGTCTAGGTAGCTATTTACACCTATTATACCATTATACATATATAGGTACGCTGATTCCTTCACTGCAAGTGTAACTTTGTAATACTATATGTTTATATGGGATTATTGCTTTCCCTTAATACTAATGTGACTTTCTTCACGTATTAGGACCGATTTTTCAGTCGTCAGTTAAAAGTTATCCGTCATATAAATTATAACCTGACTGAATATAAAAGTCAAACAATTGAACTGTTTTAATACAACTGTAATTTTTAGTGGTGTAAAGGCGGTGTAAGAACAACCACTACCCAATAACATCCCTTGCGCGACAGACGGAACAAATCAGGAGATGGGCAGCAGCGTCTTCCTAATATCGCTTGCCAAGCGTGCCAACTATGGCTAATGTCCGCCCTATGTTCAGCAATGGACTTTAATAGGCTGTAATGGCAAAGGTAACTGTAACTTTTAAGTTGTTTATGTTACATGTCATACTATGAATAACTTTTATCTGACGATTAAATCAGTCCTTAGAGCGCTATAAAAATAATAAATCACATTTAAAGAGAGCGGGTAGCGTGACCTTTACAAGTCGACAATCACCTAATAAAAGCTTCCATGACACAATAAACCATTGATAAAACTACGTAATTGTCGCCCGCTCGCCGTAACAAAAGTTCCGAGTTTTATTTTATCAAGACAATAAAGATCACACAATCACTACGTCGTCGTCAACCGTTAACTTCGTCTGAACTTTTTAACGAACAAAGAAAATAAGGGAAAACTTTATGGAGGGTCGGAATATATCATGTCTTTGATTTCTCTTTAAAACTTGTTACGTCCTAAGGTACTTTCGCGTTCTTTTCACTTTTTACTACCAATGGCTACTTACTTCGCAATTTTTCTTTTTTATTAGCTTATAGCAGTCTTTTTTAAACTTTCGCCGCATCCACTTTAGAAAGTAATTTATTAAGAATATTTATTAATTAAATATGGTTACCGTTACCGGTTCCGTTACAGCGTATTAAAGTCCTCTGCTGAACATAGGCCTCCCCCATAGACTGCCTCATAGAGGGGATATTTGCTATAGTTGCCACGCCCATCTAATTTGTTTCCCTCTGTCGCCGACACCCACGGGATCATATAGGGTAATTGAAATTTTTATACCGCCACTACATTCAATATAATTGAAGTTATTTAACGAAAATAAAACACGTGACACGTGCAAAACACACATCACGTATCTAAGAAACTTCTAGAAAATATCAAAGTGGTGAACCACCAAGCATCTTAATGTTGTGCATAATGAAAACTTTTTCACCATTATGAAAATTCATACGTGGTACAGCCACGCTGCAGCTATATTACGGTTGTATCATGAACGTGAGAGCGTAAACTAGCAGATTAATGTTGTTGTGTTTTGTATGATGAGTGGAGTGAACCGAAGACCCTTTTTACAGGACACGATACATTATCTTAGTCCTCAGGGATTGACAACGCATCTGCATTTGTATTCTTAATCGAGAATAGATGTAGCTGTAATGACTTTGCAATACAAGGAATACGGGAAGGGTTTATCTAAACAGACCGAAACCGCAAACGTTCATTTATTCACAGACTCAATCAGTAAAGGGGAGCTGTCAAAACCGTTATTATAAACAACCAACATAATATGTTACAGTGGCTATGGACTACAGTATCCACTTACCATTAGGTGGACTAGGTGCTCGTTAGCCAAGTTTATTCAAAAAACAAACTTGGCAGCTGTAATTAATCGTAACAATTTCTCTGAGCTCTCCTCGTGATAAATGCGATTAAAAATGCAGAGATGCATTTTTAATCGTATTTATTCTTTGCAGCGCCAATGAATCAAGCAGATAGAAAGAACTCGCCTGTCGACGATTCGAACCGCTGTCGAAGTAATGATTTATGTGGAAAAGTCTAAGTTTAATAAAGATAAAAATTCTTGGTTGCTCATGGACACTGCCTTGTACCAGTAAGAAACTTTGCAGCCTATTAAAAGTGCACTGCTGGTCTGCTCGGAATGCAACATATTTATTGCTTTTATTTATTTTTTGTTTTGTTATGACAAAACAAAAAATAAATAAATGAAAAGTAAGTAATAAAAATAAATAAAGTAGTAAATAAATAAAAGTAAATAAATAATTTGTTACGTAATTTTATTATATTAGAACATGCTTTAATTACCTATGGGTCTATTCGTTTTCCACTTCAATTAAGAATATCATATTATTAGCTTTAAAAGAAATACAAAAAGAGGATAGTTTCTTCTCCGGACAGAGTAAGCACATTTTGAAATGGTAGTAGCCAGTAGTAAAGTGTTAAACATATTGACGTTTGCTCAACGCAATTTAATTTTCTGCCGTCACCGTTACAGGTTATTAAAGTCCACTGCATAGGCATCCACCATAGATTGCCTCATAGAGTTGAATATTTGCCATAGACACCACGCTTGGCAAGCGGGTTGGCAACCACAGTTTTTTATATGTATGTTGTTGTTAAATGGATACTGTGGCCCATAAACATCTACATTTATCCTCAATTAAGAATCAAAATGCATTTGTGTTGTCACCCCTGAGGACTAAGATGGAATGCCTCGTTTCCAGTTAAAAGGGTCTCCGGTTCTACACTCACCATACGAAACACAGCAGCATTAAACTGCTATTTTACGCCGGTATTCTGTGAGAGCGTGGTCCTACCACGGTTGAGCCGACCAATTCATGCTTTAACCATAATATAGCTGCAGCGTGGCTCTACCACGTTCCAGTTTTTTTAAGGAAGACGCTGCTGCCCATCTCCTGATTTGTTTCCCTCTGTCGCTTCTTACGACATCAGCAGGAAGATGTGGGGTAGTGGATACCTTTACACCAACACTACATGGTTTGTCGAATAATAAAAAGTTTTCATTTCATTTCATCGAATATAACTATCGAAAAGACAATCATATAATTATTAATAAACTTTATAAAACATAAAATCAAAAGATAAGTTAAAATTATTTTCACTACAATCCAAGTTCACTTTGAACTGGTTATTTAGTTGGTAAGCTATTGGATGTTTAATGAAACCAATATTACTGGCATCCACTGAACACATCAAACAACGAATCGTTTTATACAGAATTCGGTTAACATGAGTTGTGTGTCGATTTCGCTGAGGTTTTATTGATGTGGTTTAACAACAAGAAATTATATATTTAATTTTATTATTTAATGCATATATAATAATTATATAAATTATTTATTATATATAATAATAATAATTTCTTTATTCAGGAAAATTTTTCTAAAACATACATTTACATCTGCGCCTGAACTAAGCATTGAGCTTGTATCTCAGGCAACAGTGCTCTTTCTTATGGGACAATTTTACAAAAATCTTTCTGATTTAGAAACTTACGTAAACATATCAACAATTTCGTTTTAAACTATGAAATTAAACCTAAATATTTCTTAGTTTTTTAAGTGTGGAGTGTCAATTGTGTGTGTGTGTGTGTGTGTGTGTGTGTGTGTGTGTGTGTGTGTGTGTGTGCGTGTGTGCGTGTGTGTGTGTGTGTGTGTGTGTGTGTGTGTGTGTGTGTGTGTGTGTGTGTGTGCGTGCGTGCATGTGTCTATACGAGGGAGAAGGTGAGTAGTATTCATCATAGTAATAATTATAATAAGAAGACATCAATTGATGGTGTATAAATAGCACATTATAAAAAGTAATTCAATTATTTAGAGGTTTTAATAAGTCTTCGGTTTCATCATAATTTAGTTTTTGAAGCCATTTCAATAGAGTTTTTTTACATTGATTTTTATTCAAAGTGTTATAAGTTTAGTTGCTTATTTATTTTATTATACATGAATGGACCAAGAAAACAAAAATATTTATGTGCATAGGAATGTTTAAATGTAACAGTATGGCACACTTTTTCCGGTCTTCTCTTTGTTAATTGAGATGAGGTAAAATTTAATAGCATGTGTTGTTTTAAAATTGTAAGATAAATGAATAATTGTCGGACTGTTAAGACTTCACAGTTTTTATATAGTTCATAAGTCGGATAAAGAATGGATCGAAAAGTACAAACCTTTAGAACTGCTCTCTGAGCTCTTTCTAGGGGAATTAATGTAGTTTGTGAAGCTCCGCCCCATATTGTTATACCGTAAGTTATAATGGATTTACACAAAGCAGTGTGTATATTTGTTTCACTAGTTCGGGTTTAGCTACATGTCTCAGATTTTTAAAGACGTATATTAGTTTTCGGACTCGGGACGTTAATACATCTAAATGTTCTTTAAAGCTCAATTGGTAATCAATAAGAATACCCAAATACTTGACACAGTGAGCTCTAGATAAAGGTAAGCAGGCGCACGGTAATCCTAAAGGTTTCGTTAAATTTAAACAGGTTTGAGTCATTGGTCATGGAAAAGGCGATGAATTTAGTTTTGTTAATATTAAGAGATATGTAGTTATTACGCAACCAAACTGAGACAGTGTCAATCCCAGTTTGAGCATTATCAAAGGCTTCCTTCCGTGTACTTGCTGCAAATAGGAGTGCTGTATCATCAGCATATGATATGATTTTGCCATGGAAGGATTTGAGTTTCAGAAGGTCATTTATGTAGACGAGGAATAGAATCGGTCCTAGGATACTCCCCTGAGGTACTCCATAACTGACAGGCACATCAGAACTAAGTTGGTTATTTATTGTAACACATTGAAGTCTTCCAGTTAGATAGCTTTCAAATAATTTTAGTTGTGTGCCCCGTATACCGATGTTTTCAAGTTTTATTAGCAGTATGGGGATAGAGACCGTGTCAAATGCTTTCGCAAGGTCCAGTAAATCTCCAACAGTTTTATTGCCTTTGTCTAGATTTTTGATAATATAATCGATTAATTCATGTACCGCATCGTTGGTAGACTTTCCGGATCTAAAGCCAAATTGACAGTTTGATAGAATATTAAAATGCTCTAGGTATTTTACAAGTCGGATATTAATTAGGCTTTCTAATATTTTTGAGATAGACGGAAGTATAGAAATAGGCCTATAATTATTCACACGGTCTCTATCTTCAGATTTATATATCGGGAGAATTATAGATTTTTTTAAATAGCTAGGGAAAATTCCGTTCTTGAGACATAGATTAAAGATATAAGTCAACGGTGGGATTAGGATATGCCGAAGTTTTTTAAGAAAGTTATTAGAGATTTTATCCCAACCAAATGTACATTTGTTTTTAAATTTATTATAATACGTTCTACTTCTTGTAATATTAAAATAAAACCTTTTTACTCAATGCATATGAATGTATATACGGTACTTATAACAAAAACACAATTTTTTAATTTTTGTCTGTCTGTCGGTCTGTCTGTCTGTCCGTCTGTTTGTTCCGGCTAATTTCCGAAACGGCTGGACCGATTTCAACGGGACTTTCACTGGCAGATAGCCGATGTTCTAAGGAGTAACTTAGGCTACTTATATTTGAGAAAAAGAATTAGGGTTCTGAGCAATATCATTAAAACCCTCAATCACACGCGGGTGAAGTCACGGCGCACAGCTAGTTTGTAATAATTCTTGTTTTTGTATAATGCAATTGCTGATATCAATTTTTTCTGAGATTTTTTTTTGCATCTGCATATGCATCTGAGGTAAACAAAATGGTTATACCGCTATCTATAATAATATATATATTTATATGCCGCTGACTGCTGATATAAAGTACCCGGGTGGGGATCCCCGGTCCGGCCAAGAAAATATCAGTTATTGAGTTTTTACGGCAAGAAATTCCCAGTAGCTGCCCGGAGTCAGGAAGTGGGCGGTATCTCGCCCCCGTTCCTCGGTAAGCACGTAAAGCCGATGGTCTTGCGCCTGATCTATCTTCGGTCGTGTCGATTTACCGTCCCATAGCACTATGATAGTGAAGGAATAGAGAGTACACCTGCGCATGTGTATACACTTAGGCACTATAATCCTGTCCTGCGCCGATGGCTAGTTTCCGTTAAGGCTGGCCGCCGTGACTGAAATTTGGTCTGGATATTATTATTATTTACTTTTACAAATTAGATTAACAAAGGTAAAGTACCTATAAACAATGGTTTTTGGACTATGAACAAAGTCTGATGTGTGTACTACGTGGAAGCCCTTATTTTTTTTATAGGATAGGGTAACACACGATCACACAGTCCACCTAATGGTAAGTGGTTGCTGTGACCTATAGACATCTAAATTTATCCTCAATAAAGAATCAAAATGCAGATGCGTCGACATCTGTGAGGACTAAGATGGAATGCCTCTTTTCCAGTAAACGGGGAATATTACGGGATTTATCCAATAATAAAACTATATATATATATATATATATATATATATATATATATATATATATATATATATAACACATCTATCAGAAGCCATAAGATTTATTTGGTCGCCTCTTACGATACCAAGGGGATTAAATAAGGAAATTTAAAAAAAAAATCAACACTCACCACACGAAACACAGCAGCATTAAGCTGGTATTTTACGTTTAACTTTTGTGCGAACGTGGTCATATTATATGCTACTTTTTTATACAAAAAGGGTAACAAGCGAGCACACAACCCAACTGATGGTAAGTGGGTATTGTGGCCCATAGACATTTATCATCTATAGTATATACTTATATTTCATCATCATCATCATTACAGACTAAATATTAATATCTAATATATATAAATCATTTACAATAATTATAATTATTAGGTATATTCTTTTATTTATCTTTTATTCTTTCATCACAGCCCACCATTAGTCCACTGCTGGACATAGGCCTCCCCCCAAGGAATACCACAAAGCACGGTCCTGAGCTACATGCATACATTGACTTCATGTCTTTCCAGGACGTCACTCCATCTAGTGGGGTGACACCCTACATTTCGTGCGCCAGTACGAGGCTGCCACTCGAGAACATTTTTTCCCCATCGGTTGTCGGTTCTTCGAGCTATATAGCCCACTGCCACTTCAGCTTACTGCGGATATCCTCATTTCTAAGTTTATCACGCAGAGAAATCCCGAGCACAGCCCTCTCCATAGCTCGCTGAGCAACCTTGAGCTTCCTCATACGGTCAGTAGTGAAGGACCACGTCTCAGTTCCGTAAGTCATCACTGGCAACACGCACTGGTTGTGCAATTTCGTTTTCAGGTTTTGAGGTATGTCTAACGAGAAGATGTGTCGTAGTTTCCCGAACGCTGCCCAGCCGAGTTGAATCAGTCGATTGACCTCTCGGTCGAAGTTGGACTTACCTAGTCGGACTATTTGTCCCAGGTAAACATACTCGTCAACAACTTCGAGCTTAGTGCTCCCAACAACTACCGGCATAGGTGTGACATGGACGTTAAACATGATCTTTGTTTTGTCCATGTTCATCTTAAGACCTATCCGTTGGGAGACACTATTGAGGTCATTGAGCATAGTGCTTAGGTTCTCCAGCGATTCTGCCATAAGGACTATATCGTCGGCAAATTGAAGGTGAGTGATGTACTCGCCAATGATGTTAATACCGTATCCTTTCCAGTCCAGTAGCTTGAAAACGTCTCCTAATGCAGCGGTGAAGAGTCTCGGGGATATCACGTCACCCTGTCTTACACCTCTCTGCAGTTGGATAGGTTTCATACTCTGATTTTGTACTCAGATGGCCATCATGGCTCTACTGTACAAACACTTCAGCACTTCGATATACCGACAGTCAACTTGGCACCGCTGAAGGGACTGCAGCACCGCCCAAATTTCGACGGAATCAAAGGCTTTCTCATAGTCCACATACGCAAGGCAAAGTGGCAGATTATACTCCTCTGTCTTCTGTACAATCTGCCGCAGGGTATGTATGTGGTCTATGGTACTAAAGCCTTTTTGGAAACTGGCTTGTTCGGGAGGCTGGAAGTCGTCAAGTCTGCGTGCGAGACGATTCGTAATGACTCTCGGAAACAGCACGCAGACGCGGCTCAGAAGGGAAATCGGTCTGTAGTTCTTCAAGAGAGCGTTGTCGCCTTTCTTAAAGAACAAGACCACCGCACTTCTGCTCAACGCCTCCGGAGTAGTGCCACCATGGAGGACGGAATTAAAGAGCTTCTGAAGGACTTCAAATACCGGTTTTCCACCCTCTTTCAGAAGCTCCGCTGTAATTCCATCTTAGCCCGGGGACTTTTCGTTTTTAAGGTACTGGAGAGCCATTCTAATCTCGCTCAGACTGACGTCCGAGATATCTTCGGAATAGTGTCGGACAAGACTCGCTTTTGGATCGTTACTCACACTTGCGTGTGGTTCCAACGATGACGTGTACAGCTGCCCATAGAACCTCTCAATCTCAATCAAAATCTCAGGTGTCCAAGAAACGATGCTGCCCCACTCGGTCTTCAGCTTTGACAATTTGCTCTTTCTGGCAGACAGATCTCTTGCAAAGACTTTGGAGCCCTGGTTCCGCTCCATCGCTTCTTCAATACTCTACATCTATCTACTACATTTGGAGATCTGTCTGTTCAGATGCCTGTATGCTGTCAGATCTCTTGAAGAATGTAACTTCATTTCCCGTCTAACAGCCATGAGATTAAGAGTGTGATTGGAGAGTTTTTGTGTTCTTCTGCGGCGGATCTTGCAGAACTTAGCTCCGACCGCATGGACAGTTTCCACGAGCTTGTCATTCATATCGTCTACTTCATTGCAGTCTTCTAGGCACTGAAAACGGTTTTGTAACTCGAGCTGAAAGGTTTCGGGACTTTGGATTAGAGCACGAGGGGGACGGAGCGTTGACTTCATCAGACGAGGCCTCTCCAACTTAAAGTTTAGGTTCAGTGTGCCTCTAACCATTCGGTGATCGCTACCAGTTTTCACCCTCGCGATCACGGAGACATCACTGAACAGTTGTCGTCTGGTCGTCATAATGTAGTCAATCTCATTTTTTGTCGAACCGTCGGGGCTCGACCAGGTCCACTTCCTGTGGGGCCGCTTCTGAAAGAAAGAGTTCACCATAAAGAATCCCTCTTTCTCCATGAAGTCGGCCAGCTGCTGGCCCCTTGGGTTCCGTTGCCCTATTTCCCTACTTTCAGCTCACCGTTCTGTCTTGTGCCTAGTTTTGCATTGACGTCTCCCATTAACACCGTATAGTGGGTTTTTGCTTATATTTATAATAACCTATTTAATAAATTCACTAAATCAAAGTGTAAGTTACGTATGTAAAGACCTCATAATATTAACTTAATTATACAACACACACACACATCTACAATAGTTTAACTAAAAGTATTACCACAGTTTAAAGACATATTTATATACTGTGCTATTACTATTGGTCTGCCATAATCTAAGTTAATGCCTTAGGCAAGTGTGTAGCGAATTGAATGACTTAGCACTAAATTACACCTCAGAATTCGAATAACTTAAACCCTTATTGGCTCACACTAAAAATATTCCTTGTTGCAGGTATCTTTTGGATCGACATCGCCAGCGCTGAGCGATCGCTCCGAATTCCCGCTCTTCTGCCGCACCGTGGCTCCCGACTCCTCGCATAATCCTGCCAGGATTGCGTTTATAAGGTAATTTATATATGGCATTCTATTGTAGCGACATACAAATGTATGTTAACTGAGATAGCAAATATTATTTAGCAGCGTCAATCGTACCCCACCGGCTCCGTAGTTACATGTGGTCTATTGTAATCAGCTCTTAGTAATAAAATCATGCGTTACTTTTCGGAAATCCATTATAAAAAAAATAAACAAGAACATAGGCCTCCCCCAAGGAATGCCCCAAAGCATGGTCCTGAACCACCTGCATCTATCGACTTTCTGCATGTCTCACCAGGTCATCACTCCATCTTGTGGGGGATCGCCCTACACTTCGCCTACCGGTACGAGGCTGCCACTCGAGAACCTTTCTTCCCGATCGTTTTTACGCACGTTACACGTTGCTCTTAATATCTAAATGTCACAGTGTGACACGGCGTGAGGTAATTTTTTATACCTGCACACTATACATGGTAGAACCATGCTGCAGCTGTATTGGTAGTATAGTTGTAGCAAGAATGGGTCAGCTCGACCGGGGAAGGACCACGCTCTCACAGAATACGAGCGTAGAATAGTAGCTTAAAATTACTGTGTTTCGTATGGTGAGTGTAGAGAACCGGAGACCCTTTCTATTGGAAGGGAGGCATTCCATCTTAGTCCTCACGGGTGCCAACGCGTCGGCATTTTGATTCTTTATTGAGGATATGGGTCACAGCAACCACTTGCCATCGGGTGCACTGTGTGCTCGTTTGTCACCCTATCCTATAAAAAAATACGACGACAGACGATCTTAACACCAAATTAATGGTAGCGAAGTAAAAGTTGAAGTTACGGCCTATTTCCCACTAGTGGGCACAGGCTTTCTGTCATCTCTTAGAGCGTTAGACAATTACTCCACCGCCCTATTCTAGTATACAGTGTAGTGGCGGTGTAAGGATATCCACTAACCCATATCGTCCCGTGGCTGTCGTAAGAGGCGACAGAGGGAAACTGAAATAGGAGATTAGCAGCAGCATCTTCCTGATAACTCAAAATAATAAAAAACTAAGGCAAATGCCCTCTAAGAGAAAATCTATGGCGTATGTCTATGTTCAACAGTGGACTTTTATTGGCTATAATGGATGAATTGTTCCACCGCGTAGCTCCAGTGTGGGTTGGCGGGCTTCACAACAAAATATCGTATCCCCAAGGCATGGTTCTCGATATTTTCCTTCACAGTGGAGCACGTGCTAAAATTAGCATTGAGAATTGCAATTAACAATATTAAAACTTTAAATTAAACTAATTTTTACGGATTTTATCGCGTTTAATTTAACTTTTTAATTTCCGACGTTTCGGGTGCTTTACAGCACCCATAGTCACGGGGTGGACTGAGGTGTTTGACGTCCCGATATCATAGTTAGCCCGGCTACCTTCAGTTTTTGTATATTAATTTTTAGTCCGATGTACGCAGAATATGCTTACAGTATCTTGGCGTCTTGCTTAATTTTATTAATTATATGATCCCAAGAAGATGCTAACACCCATCCACCTTCTCTATTGAAATTAAGATGTTTTTTTATAATTTCAATAGCCTCGCGAATCATCCTTGGTAGGATGTTCTTTTGGGAGGATTTGTGGTCTATCAAATCTAATGTAATGACGGAGACAATCTTGAACATGTTTCGGGAAGTCTGCAGTCTATGAATTAAAAATTAAAATTAAACGCGATAAAATTCGTAAAACTTTGTTTCATTTAATGTGTAGTCTTCGCGTAAATATAAGAAATCATTAATATTAACACTTTCACTGTCCCATTTGCAGACACAATTGTAAGACAATAGCAATGACATATATACAGGGTTATTTTACAATATACAAATTTCAAAATAAGTGATATAAGTAGGCTAATAGTGAAAAAAAAGCAAGACCAGCTAAACATACTGTCCTTTTTATCTTTTAAGTTCAGAATGCGTGGTAATGCATTATATTAACATAGTGTTATCATAAATATCTAACACCTACTATTTTACTACGCACGCACAAATTCGTAATAATCGAACGGTCAGCAAAAACCTTACAGTAATTACATACATACCTATGGCAAAAACTTTGTGAATTGAATCGCACACAAGGGATCGCGCGTACGCGCAGTTGTTGCCCATAAATCACATTCAATTTTGGATAGTTATAAAAAAAATTAGAAGGCTTATTTACTCGTATTTTCGAAAACTGCAATAACAGTGTTTTTTTATAGAATTAGGGTGACAAACGAGCACACAGTCCACCTGATGGTAAGTGGTTGCTGTGGCCTTTTTCGGTTGTGAATTAAAATGCAGATGCGTTGTCAGCCGTGAGGACTAAGATAGAATGCCTCTTTCCAGTAAAATGGGTCTTCGGTTCTCTACACTCACCATACGAAACACAGCAGCATTAAGCTGCTATTTTACGCTGCTATTCTGTGAGAGCGTGGTCCTTCCCCGGTCGAGCCGACCCATTCGTGCTACAACTATACTATTATTATAGCTGCAGCATGGCTCTACCACGTTCAAAAATTGTATATCATTATTAAATTTATTTATTTTTATACAAAAATTGTATATCATTATAAATTGTGTATTATATTTGAACTTAAGAATAAAAATTGGCTATTTTTTTGAAAAATATCCCTGTACACGGGACAGTCAAAGAGTTAATGGTGCCAACGGGAATCGAAGCCGGGTTGTTGTAAAATAAGCGGTGAGTGTTTTGCCCCTTAGCTACCACGATGCTTGGCAGTGAAGTATTCTACTTTAATTCTCATAGATACTCTATACATTATAGATTCTTAATCATAGATAGATAATTTGTCTACAAGCCAGAGTAACCACTTCAGTACCAGGTTGGCTTTATCCTCGTTTGTCAATGACGAATATGAAAAAAAGTGTATGTGTACTTATGTACGCACGTAGGAAGTTATACATCTTTAGCGTAACAAAACAAAAAAACTTAAGAGACAATTATCTCGTGAAGTTGTCGCTTTTAGGTGTCATCGTAACAACTTCATGGTGTCGTTTTTAAGTGTAATAATTCACTCTCATTGTTTTTCCCAAAAGCCCCAAAAGAAGTACAACTTCAAAAATATATTGTTGATCTTCTTGACTACTTTACTCAATAAGCATACTATACAAGATAAATAAAATCTTATCAAATAACAAAGTACTGCTTATGAGTTATAATCCGCTTAGGGACAACTTTGATCAAACAATGAAAATCTTCTCCCTATAGGCCTGACACTTGACAGCAAAGTTTCACAAGCAGTAAACTTAATTAGCCCATTGTCACCTTTTATTCGTGCTTCTTAAACTCGATCAAAACAATTTTAATAGGGATTGACTCGTAGAGAATGGCCCACGTATTAAATCCGCCTATTTTCTGCCGACTTCCATAAAGCAGACGGTACTTAATTCGAATGTATGTTTTTTTTTGTGTCTGTTACCTCATAACTTTTTACTGGGTGAGCCGATTTCGATGATTCTTTTTTTATTTGAAAACTGGTACTTCTCTTGTGGTCCCATATTTGATCAGGGTCAGAGCAATAGTTTTTGAGTTATTCTTAATAACTTATATTGAAGTCGGCTGTACAAAATTTTTAATTTTAAATTATCACCTTGGTTGCCTGTAAGAGATCGCTATGTAGCGATAAGGCCGCCAAATTTATACATTTAATCTATATTTTGTTATGTAATTTGTTTATTTGTTTGTGGTGTACAATAAAGTATATTCATTCATTCATTCATCGTACACATAGTTTCTCTGCGAGATAGACTTCGTAATGGAAACATCCGCAGTAGAACCAGAGTAACCGATATAGCCCAACAGATCGTAAGATGAAGTGAAGAACCGATGACCGATGCAGAGGGAATGACTTTAGTGGCAGTCTCGTGGCGTGACAATTTGGTAAGACATGCAGGACGATGGATACAGGTGATTTAGGATTAGGCTTTCTAACATTTCTTGGGAGACGCCTATGTTCAGCAGTGGACTTGGTATGTGTTGTAATGATGATGACGATGTTACAGTATGCAATAAAGAGAAAAAATAACCTAATACAATTATCATAATTTCCTGGCACCATAGACAACATGGATGGGACACAGTAACAGCCTTCTCACAAAACGAAGAAATATACTCCCTGGCGGTAAATGAGCTGGTAACGCAGTTGGAAGCCGCGAACATCACCTGCGCTGCCTCTATCACCTTCGCAGAGTCTGACTTCAAAGAACAACTTCAGCAGTTGAAGGTAAATTATTCTAAAGGATTTTATATAATAAAATAAACGGCAACTGCTTACAGCTCAACTGATAGTAAGTGTGTCGCCTATGAACTTTTTTTATAAAATGTTTGTGACGAATGAACTGACAGTCGAACCGAATGTAAATAGCTACTGCCATCCACGAAATCCTGCCACCAACTTCAAATAAAGAGGCTACAGATGTGTTGTCACATCTGAGGACTAAGATGGAATCATAGAGATAATATAGATAGAGTAGGGAAGCCAGCCGCAAATGTGACTTCTCGTTAGAAAGAGAGAGAAGATCAAGATTGCTATCTGTCTCTCTCTAACGACGCATGTTGTCAAGCTAACCTAACATGACAAAATAATACCGCGCATACGCTCTGTTGTTGTTAGAGAAGGACAGACAGCAACTCTCATCTTCTTTCTCTTTCTAACAGCGCGTCAGTTCCACTTGCAGAAAAGTATATGGCTTCTCCACTCTATCTATATTATCTCTATGGATGGAATGCCTTTCAGCCTGTAATGAAACTGGCTCCCTACATCAGCAGACTAAAATACAGCAGTGCACGCACTAATTCTTAATGATAGAAATAGGTAAGAGGTTGGTATCTACCCAAACGCACTCCTAAGCATAAAAGTGGTCCTGCTAGTAAAACGTACACAACACCAAGGAAATGTTAGCTGCATTGCCGGAATATGGGCATGAAAGGGGCGGGCTCATGGACTAAACGCTTACCGCAAACAGTACGTGATCTGCCCGGGCTCGATATCCGCATCAGTGCACGTACACGGCAGTGAAGGAAAACCTCGTAAGGAAACCTACATATATGTGCATGTCTAACGCATGCATTTAGAGAATAGGTTGATAGATTCTATGAGCATATAATCACTACTAAAATATTTTCTTTGCAGAAATTAGATATTCGAATAATAATCGGCAGCTTTTCGCAAGAGATGGTGCCGAAGATATTTTGCGAGGTGAGTTGGATTCCACGTACTAACACTCACAAAGTATACGTAGTGGCACGAGTCGTGAGCACAGTCTTAACATATCGATATGGTTATATGTCTCTTTGTTATAGTACGAGGGCGTGAGGTAGGTACGGTGAACATTCTGTCACGTGATTGGTCCGTTACTAAATCTTCGTCATTCAGTGGATATTCACTTGACATTCGCCTACAGTATATTGGCTATAAAATGTACATGCGCAAATGTTGCCACTTGATGCTCATGACTTACAAGTCGTGAGTACGTACGACTTGTAAGTCATGAGCATCAAGTGGCAACATAAATAGTGGTACGCCACTATTTATACTACTCGTATGATACAAAGATTTCTGTGTATATTACTAGACGGGCTCTGTGGCCTACTAAGTTACGATTAATTTTTCGTAACTTCTTCAGTCGACTGCAAGTGTGCGAGAAGAATAGTTCTTTGCTTTGTAAATCGCGAACATTGTTTTCAACAATCTTGCGTTGATTTTGTTTAATGTGACTAAGAAGACGCTGTCATTACTCATTATTTATGTGCGGACTTGGTCAACGTGAATGGAAGTTTATATCAGGTATGTATGTAACTTTATTTCGTATTTGTCTAAAGATAGTAACTGCAGTAAATTAAAAAAATTACTGCGTGGCATATTTAGCGTGGTCTACAGCTGTAACAAATTTTTAGTTCTGAATTACCAGTGTAGTGGTATACATTGAAGTCTTTGTGTACAGGCGCAAATTCTGTCACTTGGTGCTCACGACTCGCTCCGCTATTTAGTACGATATTATAAAGACACTGACAAGTTGTCGGCTCGAGATCGCAGGCGTTCCGACTGGGCATGTACGGCGCAGAGTACGCGTGGCTGGTGGCGGGTGCGCCGCCGCGGCTCCGCGTTGCCGCGCCCTGCGCACGCGCACAGCTGGCGCGCGCGCTCGAGGGGCTCGTGTCCGTCACTGCGCACAGGGGAATCGCGGGGGACGTGGTCTCGTTTTCTGGACTGGTGAGTACCCTTGCTATTAAGTGGAGGTGTAATAATGTCCAGTACGGGATGTGGTCTCTTCTTCTTTTTTTAACTTATTATAAGCCAGTGCTTGACCATAACCCTACCTAATGGTAAGTGGTGATGAAGCCCTTGAAAGTAAATCGTACTGTCTTAGCGTAACAAAAGTCTATTCACTCTTGCCTTGAAGACACCCAGATTGTATTCGGACGGAAAGACTGACACCGGCAAATTCCACGCATTTGCTGTACGCATTACAAAAGACGAAGAAAACTGTTTGGTTTTAATGCGTGGAATATCGATAACAGTGGGGATTAAGACCCACCGACTGCCTGGTAGTCCGATGGTAGAAAGGAGAGAGAGAAATGAAAGCATGTAATTCCTGCGCACACTTTTATGGACTAGTGAGTACCCTAACTGTGTAGGGAGTGTAATAATATCCACTGAAAGATATCGTCGCGTTTTCTGGACTAGTGAGTACTCTTAGTGTGTAGTGGGGGTGTAATAATATCTACTGGATGTGGTTTCTCTTTTTGGACTGATCATTACATTCGCTGTAGCCCATATCGTCGCGTGGGTGTCGTAAGAGGCGACAGAAGGGAACTGATCTAGAAGATGGGCAGCAGCGTCTATCTGACAACAACTAAAAATAATAAAAAAAACTGCGGTTGACAAACAACCTGTCTAACGTGGTATGGCACTATCCTTTCCTATGAGGCAATCTATTGAGAAGCGTATTTTGAGTATTTTCAGATGTTGACTTTTGATAGACTGTAAATAAATGATGAATAAACAAATTACGGGACCAGACCTTAAAGTGTAATGCAATGCAATATTAAATGCTGTTGAGTAGTACCACTCAAATACTGATATTGTAGAATGCAAAATAGAACACTGTTAACTGTAGCGCCTTGCTAATGATATTGAATTTATTATAAAAGAAAATATGTGTACGACACGGTAAAATTACGTCAATCACGAGCAAAGTAAAATTACAGTTGAACAGATAGACAGATAGTGTCCATAAACTCTTGTCCCGGATCTGGATGTTTGTTCAAATGCAATTTATTCATGTATTAGCGATCCGCACCGGCTTCGCACGATTGATTTCTGGATCTCGACAACAACGCCACCAACAACGCAACGGGTTCAATTGTGAAACTAAACCATTCTCTAATCAAGTTAATCAAACACAAAAAAATCATCAAAATCGGTACAGTCGTTTAGGAAGACTTCAGTTATATAAACACGGACAGAAGAATTATATAAAATATACTATACATGTATTGTATATATAAACCTTTCTCTTGAATCATTCTGTTCATTAATGAAATATATATCAAAGTCTCTTGCGTGGTTTGAAAGATCGAAGCTTACAGACGACGGGAAGCGACTTTGTTTTATACTAAGAAAAAAGACCAGAAAAGAGAAAAGACCTCAACGATACGTGTATAGTGGCACTTATACTATATTTATTAAACACTTGAAGGCCCAAATTTAAGAAACTCTCATTACATACATTGTTTCGCCATATTACAGACAAATGAAATGTTCCACCGTGAGATGGAAAGGGCGGGAGTCCCAGTTTCTCCCTTCGCTCCACACACGTACGACGCAGTGTGGGCTATCGCGTTGAGCCTCAGCAAGGCAGAGCTGCTATGGAGGAGCTCAGAGACTCTCAACAACACGTCGAGTAAAAGCTCAAGGCTAGGCCTGGGGCAATTCGATTATGATCGGAAGGATATGGCGGAGGAGTTTTTGAACCAATTTGCCAATCTCAGCTTTCTTGGAATATCTGTGAGTATGCTCTCAATAAAAATTTCCTGCTTATTTTTAGTGAAGTCAATTTCTGACTTAAGCTATTGAATATAGGGAAATCCTAATGGATACCCGACTGTTCTACGGGAAGCAGACAGGTCACTTCGAACTCGTACCGACTAAACTAGCTGCCCTCGTAGTCAACAGGGGGTCATGGGATCTCCACAGAGAACACGACTGCTGCCTCTTCCTGGTCCGTCCCGTGGATACTTACTTACTTGCGATACAAGGTCTAGGCATCGTCCTTCTCGAGTGGCCTAATGACCACGGTCACTCTGACCAATTATCGGTTAATCTGTTAATCTGAATAATCTGACCATTAAGTCGGCATACTTTGCCACTACGCTGTACATCACCATCATCATTAACAACAGCCATTTTTTTAAGTTCAGTGCTGGACACAAGCCATTTTTCACATAGTAGAACCACGCTCCTGCTATATTGTCTGTAGCACAAATACGAACTATTCTCTCTCTCTCCCTCTCTTTCTCTCTGTCTCTTTCTCTCTCTCTCTCTTTTTGCTTTCACGAATACCAGCGTAAAATAGCAGCTTAATGCTACGGTATTTTATGTGGTGAGTGTAAAGAACCGGATACCCTTTAACGAGGCATTCCATCTTGGTCCTCAGGGGTGATAACGCATCTGCATTTTGATTCTTAACCGAAGGTGGATATAAATGCCTGTAGGCATTATATTGATGGCAGATTGATGTCCACCTGATGGTAGATTTATGGTCCTTTGACACCCTCAATAGTATAAAACTTGTAACGACTAGTGAATGACCCCATGTTTGTGAATATATTTAAAACACTGACATTAATAAAACAATTCTTAAGTTAATAAACAAGGAATGCGCAATGGCGAATGTCGGCTAAATAGTTACATCAAAAACTTTATTCCTTTTTCCCACTTAGGGGTACCATTATTGCTGCTATTAAAAAAAGAATCATTGATATCGACAAACATATCATATAAAATACAACCAAAAAGAAAAGCAAACATACAATCGAATTGAAACCCCTTTTGAAATCGTCTAAAAATCGTGCCGAAACAAGCGTCGACTCCTAAAGAAAAAGCTTTTGAGATAAAATACTATACTTTCATAAAATTATTCTGTAAATTTGCTTGAACAAAACGCCCTGAATACATAATGAGGGATGTTTTCAGGGACCCGTGTCCTTCAACGGCGCTGATAGGATCGGGATGTCGGCTTTTTATCAAATACAAGGTATGTTTTATGTAACGTTGTCATTAATATGGATTATATTTTAGATAATTTTACCGCTGAGTCTTATAGAAATTATGAATTATAAATATGGGTGCGTGTTCTTACGTGCATTAGGAGTTGTAACTCCGTGATTATGAAATAAGTTTATATTAAAATATTTTATTATAATAACGTTTTTCTATTCAAATAATGTCTACATTTGTGTGTATCTTATGTGGCCAAATTTAAAGACGATATTACCGATAATCGTTAAAGAGTACCCTCATAATATGACGATAATTTCGTTTTAAAATCTTCAATCGCATTTTGAAAATGATACCATAATGGTAAGGAATTCCATTGAAGAAAAAATAATCGTAGTTGCAAGGTTAGGTCCTCATTGTGATTACGTTTTTTTATCCAATTTCAACGGGAGTAAAACATTTGAAGACAATGACTGTAAACTATATTATCCTCTACCCCATTTTGTCTCGCGTAGGTGACGTAAGAGGCGATAGAGGGAAACTGAAACAGAAGACGAGCAGCAGCATTTTTCTGATAACAACTTTAAATAATGAAAACTGTGGTTAAAAAGCCGCTTGGGAACCGTGCAAACTATGGCGAAATCCCCCCTATGAGACAATCTATGGGGAATGCCTATGTTGAGAACTTTAATAATCTGTAATGAATAGATTAAACGTTCTATTAATTAACCGTAAAAGACAAGAACAGCATCAACAAAGCCAATAGGTTAATTGTTAATGTATACATGAATTAAATATACTTTCAAAAACACCGTTAAACAAGAAAAAACATAAATTATACAAAGGTACGATTGGCGGCCTTTTTGCATAAAAGGTATATCCACCAACCACATTGCAGTGGAAATGGTCTGTTTCAAAAGGTAAGAAAGTACGCAATTAATTATTAATTAAATGTTTCCTTTGTTTACATATTTATATTTTATTTTATTTTTGCCGAAAGGACTTGTATCCAATGTCACAATTAATGAAAAAAATACGGCAACAAGAGTGCTCCAGTTTTATAAATGTTGGTAACACCTCCATTTTATAAATGTTGGTAATAACCTCCATAGGTGGTCGTCCAAAAACAGTGGCGCTGTACACTCACGGCCGCGAGATGACGTGTCCGGAATGCTCGCGACCACACTGGGCGGGGGGAATCCCTGCGGCCAGAAGAGTGTTGGTGTTACGGGTGGACTCTGTATGGGCTCCGGCGCGGCTGGCGGTCGCTGTATTGGCGGCTGCTGGAGTGGCGCTAGCGTTGGCTTTTCTCGCTTTCAACTTGCATTATAGTAAACGAAGGTAAGAAGACCTTCAACAAGTTGCTTCACATATTTTTAGGAACGAAGTTGTTTATCGGAAGGTACGGGTTTAGCGGAGGGGAGCTAGACGACAAAAAGTGTAATGGCGGCTGTACACGCTCGTTGAGACACCACGAGACAGGCCGAGTAAGAGTGTGTGTATATGGTGCACTCGTCGCGTCGCGTCGCGTTTCGCGGCCTTCGTTTGTCTTCGGAAGCGTGTCGGTTTTTTGCGCTCGAATCAAAAGGTCTCGTGAGTATTGCTATGAAAACGACAGCGCGCCTGTACACACTCGTTCGTTTTCTGATAATTATAAAAATTATCAAAAAAAATGGTTCAATGTTGTTAAAAACAATATAGGAAGTGTATTGTCTGCTATCTTCTCTAATCACTGTAGTGTAACACAGGCTCGGCACGCACTTAACTAAACACGTCCACTCTCGCCCGAGGCTCTCGTGTAACTGACGCCGTGCGCTCGAGACTGTGACTTATATATAAATGTATGTTTCTGTATTTGTGCAAACACTACATCTCTTTCTTATCAAGATTTTTTTTTTGTATTTTGTCTCTATCCCTGATATCTGAATCTAAATGATTGTCTGTAATTTATTTCACCTATTGATGGAATTTTATCCCTACTTTTTCGTTGAAAAAAACAGTTCAGACGGTAACCTCCCGGTAACTGTAAGGAGGGGTGCTGTTATACATTAGAAGATACTCCCACAAACATTCTTTTAAATCCTTCCTCTAGATCTGGCTAATACGAAGCCGTTTCAAAATATCTCTGTTTTGTCTTTCAACTTCGCCGATCATTTGAGGCCAATATGGTACAATACTAAATAACTTAATGTTATATTCTTTAAAGAAAGATCAAAACTCTTCACTAACGAACTGCTTGCCATTGTCTGCGGTGATAGAAATAGGTTAACCAAGTCTACTGAACATTTCTTTTACCATTTTAATAATCTGTAAGCTTGTGATGTTTTTGTAATTTTTTACTTCTTTGTATCGACTATAGTAGTCGACCACTACTAACAGATACTCATTACTTGGCAATGGTCCTATTAGATCCATTGTGTCATATATCCATGGAGCTGCAGGCAACTCTCGTCTCTTTATTGGTGCAGGTGGGTTTGGCAAACCCACTAACGTACAAACTTTACAGGCCTTTACTAATTGTTCTAAGTCTTTATCGATACGAGGCCACCATACCTTTGATCTCAAGCGTCCCTTCATCGCTACGATACCTGGATGACCCTCATATGCCGCATCTAATACACTCTTGAAGAGTTGCTGTGGTATTACAATTTTATTTCCACGAAGTAGAATGCTATCGTGGAAACAACTCATTTTCAAAAAATTTGTAACTCTTAATTGAATCGTCCCAGTCGTTCTGATAGACACCTTTTTTCACTTTGTAAATCTCTTGGTCTTTTTCTGAATATGCTACAATGGTACTCATTGGTATAGCAACTGGTCTAGAATTTTCCACTATGTGGTACACATGCTGGTCTTTTCCTTTTGGTGGGTTATCAGGATAGTTACATAATCGTGACAAGGGATCAGCTATATTTGTTTTCCTGGCTTGTATACAACCTTGAATGAATAAGACTGTAGCCTCAGTACCCATCGTTCAATCCTCGCACATGGTTTTGATTTAGACCCGAACAATATCTCTAGCGGCTTTCGGTCAGTGACTTAATCAATAGAGCTTCCAAATAAAAAAATATTAATGTCAGACTCCCCAAACTAATGCTAGTGCCTCTTTTTCAGTTTGGCTATACCTGCGCTCGCAGTCTGTCAAAGTTCGATTACCATAGGCAATAATTCTAGGGACATTTGTATCATTTTGTACAAGGACAGCACCAAGTCCGACAGGGCTAGCATCTGCTATCACCTGTCTTGCATCTCTGACGTCATAATACCCTAAAATCTGTATTTCCGTGAGCATCCGTTTGAGTTTTTTGGAATGCTTTATCTTGTTCCCCAGACCATTGTTTTTTCAAGCTCTTCCTTTCGCTCATCTTCTGTCTTAGCAGGTGCTTCAGAAGTTCTGTCATGGCGGCCAAGTTAGGTATCCATTTGTTTATGTAGTTTAAGAGTCCTAAAAACTTTGGAGTTCTTCTATGGTCTTTGGGACCCTAAATTTCATAATGCTCTCAGCGTACTTGTTGAAGGGTTTACTCCTTCATGTGTAGGCCTGTGTCCCAGAAAATTCACATCCTGCGTTTTATATATGCATTTATTGATATTCAGCACGGCGTTGTTTTTACTAAGTACCTGTAGAACTTTCTTTAGTCATGCGTCATGTTTTTCTTCACTGTTCCCGAATACCAGGATATCATCAATAAAATTGACGACCCCTTCACAGTTTATCAGCATCCTTTCAATGATCTTCTGAAAAATCTCGGAAGCGCAGGTAATTCCAAGTATTATTCTTTTATATCTATATAATCTTTTAGGGGTTATAAAAGTCGTTGTGTCTGGATTCAGAGTGAATTTCCACTTGATGGAAGGCATTTTTTTTAATGTCTAATTTGTTAAAATAATTAGCTTTCTTCATTTTAGGCAAATATGGTCCATAGTAGGCAGGGGGTGGTTTTCCCGCAACATAGCGGCGTTCGTACATCTCATATCTACGCACAAACGTAATTCACCATTTTCTTTCATGATTGGAACACCATGAAACCCATTTAGACGGGCCTTGCACTTCTTCAATTATATCACTGTTTAGTGATTCCTTAATTTTGATTGCAACCTTCTCTTTAATAGGGATCGGTACTCTCCACTTGATTTATCTCGATACCAAGTTTTAAGACACCTATACGGACTGTGTTCTTACCCAACAGGTCTCTAGTACCCCCGAAATCTTGTAAATGGTTGTATGTTCCTTTCGTTCATCGACTTCGAGTATAGTTTCAAATGAACCCTCTATTGCCCAAGGAGAGTTACTACTATATCCTAATAATGTCTTGTCTGGTCTTTACATTTGATTAAAAGCATATACTTTTTTGCTTTTTAACTCTTCCCACGTTTTGTAAGATATAAGGTTCTTGCGCAATTTCGAATTACACTTTTCCGCAATTTGATCTATGAGATGATCATCTTACTTTTCGAATGCACACTTTTTGGCCTGTTGACGCAATCTCATCAAAAACTTCCCAAATTTTTCTCCTTTTTCATGTTTTAGCAATCGAAAAACATGCCGCTCATAAACTTTGCTCCGTTTAGGTTGAAAGTACTCCTAGAGTTTTATAGCTACTTTAAATGCATCATCGGTTTCTGATGATTCGACATTGGCAACCGTTAAATTGTAGAATATTTCTTGTATCCCAGAGCCACCAAAATACAATAGTGTAGCTCGTTACTTGAGTGCTGATGTAACTTGAGCTGCGTCCAGATAGATTAGTACCTTTTAGTACCTTTTCCATTTTTCACACCTTATAGCCATAGATGTGCTATCACATTAAAACTGATAACGGTATCATTATTATTATTTTAGGGGCAAACTGAAACAGTTTCTTATATTTTTATTTCCAATTTAATGCTGGTATTTTAATACCCAAAGTCCAATTTAATGGTAGTAACTTAGTACCCAAAGTCCAATTTAATGGTGGTAACTTAGTACCCAAAGTCCAATTTAATGGTGGTAACTTAGTACCCAAAGTCAAATTTAATGGTGGTAACTTAGTACCCAAAGTCCAATTTAATGGTGGTATCTTAATACCCAACTTCCAATTTAATGGTGGTATCTTAATACCCAACTTCCAATTTAATGGTGGTATCTTAATACCCAACTTCCAATTTAATGGTGGTATCTTAATACCCAACTTCCAATTTAATGGTGGTATCTTAATACCCAACTTCCAATTTAATTGTGGTATCTTAATACCCAACTACCAATTTAATGGTGGTATCTTAATACCAAACTTCCAATTTAATGGTG
Organism: Parnassius glacialis; assembly: GCA_033319125.1. Taxonomy (NCBI): domain Eukaryota; kingdom Metazoa; phylum Arthropoda; class Insecta; order Lepidoptera; family Papilionidae; genus Parnassius; species Parnassius glacialis. Next base: position 47,534,298 of record JAVANC010000010.1, read on the forward strand.
GTATCTTAATACCCAACTTCCAATTTAATGGTGGTATCTTAATACCCAACTTCCAATTTAATGGTGGTATCTTAATACCCAACTTCCAATTTAACGGTGGTATCTTAGTACCCAACTCAATTTAATGATGGTATCTTAGTACCCAACTCAATTTAATGATGGTATCTTAGTAGCCAACTCAATTTAATGATGGTATCTTAGTACCCAACTCAATTTAATGATGGTATCTTAGTACCCAACACCAATTTAATGGTTGGTATCTTGGTACCCAAACTCAATTCCATGATAGTAATATGTTCCAAACACTCGCCTTCTCTTTCGGTTTATTTGTTATACCGACTACTTCCATTGCTGTGCCATTTAGGCTTTGGGTGAATTCAATACCTATAATGCGCATTTACAGTATTACTAGTTACCTACTATGCAATTTACAGAAGTCGTGAAGTGTCCCCGATTTCTTGTAAAACATTTGTAAGCCCTGAAAGCGGTAAAATAGTATTTTCATTAAAAGCGATAAATATCACACCTACATGTAAAATGCCACTAAAATTTAGCAAACGACATTGTATTTCGGTTCGAATCGAGAGGAGTGATTAGTTACATCTACTATTTTTCCATCAAAATATTTTTAAATAAAAGTTGTGCTAATAGACATATGTTAAAATAAATCATTATTTTATCATTGCTACAGAAACAGAAACTTTTTTTATTCAATATAGATTATAAATAATACTCATTGAAAGTCACTCCTTTGTATAATTACCACTGGTTCGAAAAAACCTCCGTCCCAGGAAGAACCAGCAAAAAACCCAGCGGGACTCTTTTTTTTTAAATAACAGCTTACAATCATGTATGTTACACAAATCAACAACACAACAAATTAGAAATAGCTTGGGAGCGATCACCTCACTTCCAGGGGCTATTATCATCTATAAATTCTTTAATATTATAATAATAAATAACTTAAAGACATAAAGAAAATAAATTTTTGCACACCATAAGCGTGGTCATATGCGAACATATAATTTATATAAATTATTAAAATTATCATAACAGGGTTAAAACAATAAATCATAATTCATAATCCACAGTTTTTTTTCCGCGGGTACTCTAGGAATTAATTTACAATTGCAATGCTAATAGTTGCACATTGCTAACCTATTTTTGATTATATCTTTATACTAAATAGGTACTTATCTTTTTCCTCGTCGCCACTTGTATAGTCTGCTATCTTCTCTAATCACTGTAGTGTAACACAGGCTCGGCACGCACTTAACAAAACACGTCCACTCTCGCCCGAGGCTCTCGTGTAACTGACGCCGTGCGCTCGAGACTGTGACTTATATATAAATGTATGTTTGTGTATTTGTGCAAACACTACAGGAAGTTACATGGTTCTATTACAGTTAATAAAAACCATCCACCATGGCTTATTAATTTTCTTTTTATTGGAAATATGTAATAAAAAATAGCAAAGGCAAAACACAGCAACTATTTCTTCTACGTCCATCGCAGTGGGCATCCGGAGTTTAAGTGATACAACGAGTGTATACATGGTGTGCTCTCGTGTCGAACCTCTACGCGACGAGAGGCACGCGAGGCGACGTGACGAGCGTGTACAGCCGCCATAAGATTTTTTCGTCACGAACCCTTGTGTCATAGTGTAGAAGGCCTTGGCGGCGAAATAAGGAAGTGAGATGGAATAATATCCATCTCCCTCGTACTTTTTCTTATGTTGCCATGAAAGAAATATTATTTTATTTCATTTGAAAAGCTTCATTTTAATAGACGCTAGTAATTTATTTATTTGTATTTGTTGATCAATAATATAATACCTACGTTTATCAATAATAATATACTACGCAAGGAACTTCGTTCCAACCGAGTGTTCCACGACACTCACGCATTTTTTTAATTTATTAAAGCCTTGATTTCCCAAAAAAACAACAGAATAACATAAAATTACTTCACACATAAATAAATTAGTGTTGCAAGTATTAGATTATCCCGCGAATTAAACTAAGGGCAAGAAACTGTTACCCTTTCACTAAGAATTTCTCCTGTCTGTCTGTCCTATCTGTTTGTGGAAGCATTTTACAAACATTTATACCGGAAAATGTCGTATAGCGGCAGCGTAAAAGAATCCACCACCCATATCATCCTGTGTGTTCAAAGAACAGCAGCCCCTTCTTGCTAACATCTCATTAATAATATAAAAACTGCAGTTGCAAAACCTAGCGTGGCAACTATGACAAACATACCCTCTACGAAGCAATGTATTAGGAAGGCCTATGTTCAGCTCTTGACATTTGATAGACTGTGAATGAATTAATTGATGGAAATTGACGGAAAGTATTTTATGTGGGCCATGCAAATACCTCGTTTCGTGTGGGATCAAACCCACGTTGTATTTGTTGCTTTTTCCTTCTTTGTCCTATTATTTTATTTTGTAAGCACTGTATATATGTTTATAATAATTATAATTTTTATTTGAGACTATGAGTCCATATTATATTGTTGGTAATGTTGTTAGTAACCTCCAACCAACTGAAAGGGTCAAACAGACAGGGGTTATTCATTCATTGACGTTCTACCCCGAAATATAAACCACACCATGTTGGGTTCGGGAACAACGAGGTGGATGTGACCCCCGTGAAGGAGTGTCACACGACAGCATCTGTTGCCCTTTCTGAAAAGAAAGGTTAGACGATTAAGATTACGGGTCCTATTGAAGTGGTCCTGGTCCCATCGTCCTTTACGATGTGGACTGTATTCATAGCTGGTGAAAGATACTTTAGGGAATAAAACAGCGATTTATCTTCAAAATTTCCCTATAAGAGTGCAATCTTGACTTTCACTAATTTCCTACCACTTCCCTATGCGCTTTTCTTTAAAATGAGGTACTCGTATAACTACTTACAACACTAATAAACTATGTTGGTGTTGTAAGTAGTTATACATCATTTTAATCCTATGTGCCCACCCAGTGATTCTGTATGGGACAGTCATATCTTACAGATATGTAAGGATGCTTGACGATTTCTTTCTTCTTTTCTCCTTTACTTCATCAACCAGGAAACAGTAATAGGATTAATTTTATTGACTAAGGCTGACAAACGAGCACACATTCCACATGATGGTAAGTAGATGATGTGACCCATAGACATCTACATTTATCCTCAATTAAGAATCAAAATGCAGATGCATTGTCACTCCTGGGGACTGAGATGGAATGCCTCGTTTTCAGTAAAAAAGGTAGCCGAACCATTCGTGCTATAACCATAATATAGCTGCAACGTGGCTCTACCACATTGAAAAGGCAATTAATCATTTGCGCTGCTTATTTATCTGTAAAAATTTACAGGTAAATGTTAAAAAGTCTAAAAGTCCTGAAATAACACAAAAAAAACGTGAGAATTACAATAATATGTTATGATATACACAAAGTTATTAATATAATAGCACAAAAGTGACGAAAAATTACGTCCATTATGCGAAGCGCCTGGTGTTGGGATTACACAAATCACCAAACCTATTTGTCATACTTATAAGAGAAAAATTAGTGCGTGTAACCTTAACGCGCGGTTGAAGTTAATACCTACTTATTTTTAACCCCCGACGAAAACAGAACGGTGTTATATGTTTGTAGTTGTGTATCTATGCATAGTTATTCTATTACATGATGAAGTTTTGACTTTGGTTGTTGTTACCCGTGCACATACTCAGTGTCTTAGCGTGTGTAAAACTCGGGAGCGCTACTCCCGAGCGCTCGCAGCCTACGCACACTAACACAATGTGTATGTACACGACTAACAACAAACAAAGTCAAAACTTCATCGTGAAATAGAATAACTCTGTGTGTGGCATCGTAACTCCCAAACGGATGAACCGATTTAGATTTAGTTTCTTTTGTTTGAAAGGTCAGAAGCGTTCTTAGCTATGATTCAGGTAGATATTTTCAGCCGTTTGAATTAGATGTGGGCGCCGCGCCGGCGCGCCGCCGCCGTATTTCCCCCGCACGCCGCCGCCGCCGCCGTGCGGGGTGACACGGCGTGCGCCTGATTCCCCGCGCAGCGTGAGTGGCGTAAAGACGTTCGTTTGTTTTAGTGATTTTTCGATTTAACTTAACTAAAAATTAACGATGTTATTGAGGACATAAAGAAGAGGTTTATTGGACGGCAAAGCGATTGCTGCAGTCACTGATGCTGGAAGTAATGTGAAACGAGCAGTTGGGATCGCCAATTTGACTCACCATCTATGTCTAGGTCATGGGTTTCACAATCTGGTGACAGTCGACGGCATAAACTCGGTTCCAGAAATAGCACTACTAGTTCAGAAATGCAAAAAAGTCGTCAAGGCTATGAGATATTGCGCCCCAGAGTTGCAAGCTGAAGCCGAAAAGGTACAGCAACAACTAGTTTTTGGAGAAAATAGAAGACGTTCTTGAAACCTTGGAAAGTGACGAGAGCGACCCTGTTCCTGAAGTTGATCTAATACTGGAAAATGCCGAAGAAACCGAAATTGAAGACAGGGCTTTACCATCAGGATCAGGACCCGAAAATTACAAACTTATTCAAACAATCAAAACCGCAACCCCAACTCGTTGGCACAGCATTTTAGAAATGCTAGAAAGTGTAATCCACATATGCAACCGAGAACCAATAAATAATATGTTGAGGAGGATTGGCCAAGAAGAACTTAGAATAACTCAAAGTGAGTGGATTCTTTTAGAAGATTTAGTAAAGTTTTTGAGAAGCTTTCGCGAAGCAGTTGAAATCTTGTCGTCTCAGAAAACATGCACAATGAATGTTGCTCTGGTGTTCCGTTCTGAGATTATGGACGTATTAAAGCTCAATCAAGATGATAAAGAACTAATAATGTTACGCTTAAAAAGCAACATGATAAAAAAAATGAGTAAAAGATTCCCAGTAACAAAGCCCATTGTCGCAGCAGCACTGTTGGATAACCGCTTTATGAGTATGACAGAAATTGATTTTTTCTAGAAAACCCGAATATGGCCAGAACGTCCTTCCTTTCCTCGTACATCAGAGAAGTTATAAATATTAATAACGAGCCAGAAGCTTTAGGCGAAAATGCAGGCAATACAAGCACCAGCAATGTAACCGACACATCATTCTTGCATAAACTGTCGAGGAAACATAGTGTTAGTACATGCCAAGGGATTCAAGGTAATCCAATAGAGCAAGAATGTTGGCGTTACATTGCTGGTGCTAATCCTACAGAACCAAAAGATGGTGATTTATTAACTTATTGGAACAGTAAAAAAAAAGTATTTCCTTATATTGCTGCTCTTGCTAAAGCTCTACTCTGTGTGCCTGCCACAAGCACTCCAAGTGAGAGGGTATTCTCGGTAGCCGGGTTAACCGTTACGGCGAAAAGATTTCACTTGAGCTCTATTTATTTTCTATAATCAACTATCTAATTAATTTTAAAGTTTTAAAAAATAAATTATTTTATTTATTTATTTATTATAACATGTTTTCTATTTCCATCAATAAAGTATAATGCTACATTTCGGGTAAATAAAATTATATTCATTCATGATAATTATAAAATTAATTAACAGTGGTAGAGCCACGCGGCAGCTTTTGCTGTCGCACGGATGGGCCGGCTCGAACCGGGGTGGTACCACGACCTCACAGAAAACCAGCGTGAAGTAGAGGTTTACCTCTGCGTATCGCTTGGTGAGTGCAGGTGGCCGGAGGCACTTTTTGCTGGAAATGAGGCATTCTATCTTAGTCCTCACGGGTGACAACGCATCTACATTTTGATTTGTAATAGAGGATAGATGTAGATGTCTATGGACCGCAGCAACCACTTACCATCAGGTGGACTGTGTACTCGTTTGTCACCCTTGTCCTATAAAAAAAAATATGTAAGATGGATAGAAATGAAATTAATTAGTATGTTAAAAAACTGTTTATGAGGCTATTAAAGTAAGCGTTCATTTGTAACATTGTTTTTTTTTTGTACCTATTCTAGACAACATACTGACATTTTCCTGTCGTCCACCTGAATTGGTATTAATAAGCAGCGTGTTGAGATTTAATCCAACTAGGTGAAGAGGAGTAGATTGCGTGTTTTATAAAAAAAATACAGGGAAAGTAGCCACGCCGCCAGCGCTACGCCGCCGGCGCTACGCCGCCGCCGACTGAAATTTGACAGCACGCCGCTGCCGACAAATGTCCTATGATGAAGACATGAGGCAGTCAAATTTGACAGAAATATGATCCCTCCAAAGAGTATATAATAAAGTAATTTAATTAATGGCCCCCTTAGAACAATAAATAAAGAGTATTCAGAACTTAGAGTACGCAAGGTATAGAGCGCGCGTATCGCTCAATGCCCATTATGCCAAGCGTAAAATTGACGCCTATGCGTTATTATACTTAAGTTATTAATTTGATTATGTAAGTATTTGTAAATTTTAGGTAAGCGATAATTATAAGGTATGGTTTAGCTCAATAAAACATAGGTACGAATTTATGAAACGAGATGCGCAAAACAGTGCGTTTTAAAGTGATATAATATGACATTACATTTCGTACCGAGGAATGTTACGTTATACTATGACTCCAAACATGACGCGAAATGACGATTTTGTATATGATAACAAAATCGAGTCGAGTCTAAATCATAAAGTCGATTTTTCTTCACACTTTATCCGAATCTACTGAACTATTCAACCAAATTGGCATTCCGGGCTTATGACTGACAATAAGCACAGATTGCAATATTGATTATTGACCAATACTATGAATATTGGCATAATTAAAAACCGATTTTATTTACAGTGATTGTGTTTTTTTAAATACCTAACGGTTTTGTTTTTATTTACATGGTATTAGCATTTTAACTACAACTAATAAATAATATTAGTACTTAATAGTTTCTTTTCTTTAGACATTCAAGAAAGTGATATAGAAAGCACGAGACAACATAACGGCATCATAAAAACATAAAATTGAATAGCATTTGAATATTTGGGCAATAAAGTCATAAATAAAGTAATACGCGATGCATAATTAAAACATCACGCATGCACGACTACCTGCATCTGCGAAATCGCATTATTTTATCGCGTATCGTGTCTCTCGCGCATGTTTGTATTATCTATCTCGCTCTCACAATTATGGCGAAGTCAAATTGTTAACTTCGCCATGTTTGTGTTTATTCAATCATCATTATAATTTTCAACAAAATAAAATTCAAAAAAAACGACAATACAAAACATTTATTAATATTTAAATACATGTGATTATCAGTACACCATCTTGCTACGGTTTTTCGATGTCCATTTGTAGTGCTTCAGCGTCTTCAGGGGATTATAATTATTTTTAAAATGGCGATTGAATGATGATGAATGATTTTTAAATTGGCGGTGGACGACTTATAACTTAATACATCTTTACATTCATTACACGTTGCTTAAAAGTTTTATTGTCTTATTCAAAATGGTTCAAAAAATCGGCTTTAGCATATTGCATATTTTAGCATTTTTCGAATTGTACGTACCAGGCCAATAAAATTGAACGTATAGTTGTACAGTGGAGGAATATTCGACATACCGACTGGGAAAATAAATGTTCAACTGTCGAATTTCGGTCGGAGGTTCATGAATATAAAGACTCGGCGGATAATAATCCATTTTCGGAGTTAGCTTCTTTGGCCGTATCTATATATATTTTTTGCCACACTCGAATTCTGAGATAGAATAGAATAGAATAGGATAATTTTTATTCAATATACATTACATATGTAATTCTTATTGAAAGTAATTTTTTACTTTACCACTGGTTCGAAAAAAAACCCTCTGTCCTGGGAAGAACCAGCAAGAAACCCAGCGGGACTTTTTTTTTAAATAAATTTTACAATATAAATGATTACGAACTATTTACAAAATTTATTTTAGAAACTGCTTGGAAGCGACCACCTCATTCCCGGGAGTTATTATCAACCATGTATTCATTTATACTATAATAACCCTTTTTATACAGTTTCAGCTTAATAAAACATTTAAATTGGTAATAGAGAGAACTTGTACACTTTCCGGGACCTTGTTGTAATAGCGTATTCATTGCCCCAAGAATGAATTACTAACTCTGTGGAGTTGAGAAACTGGCATCACTAGCTTGTGTTTGTTCCTAGTGTTTACAGAATGTATATCACTTTTTTTTACTAAAACTATCCTTGTTTTTGTGAACATACATTAAATTTTCGTAAATATACTGAGAGGCCAAAGTTAATATATTAATTTCTTTAAATTTATCTCTAAGAGACTCTCTCGGTTTTAGATTGTAAATAACTCTAATGGCCCTCTTCTGTAAAACAAAAATAGTTTCTGAATCAGCCGCATTTCCCCATAGCAAAATCCCATAAGACATTATGCTATGGAAATAACTAAAATAAACTAATCTAGCTGTCTCGACACTAGTGAGACCTCTAATCTTTTTTACAGCATAAGCTGCAGAACTTAGTCTGCTTGCTAATTTGGATATATGGGGGCCCCACTGCAAAATAAGCCAAATGAATATTGTAAAAACAAAATTAAGAAATCGTATGTCACTAAATACACTAAACTCGATCCTACACAGCAGATATGGCCTTAAAAGATCAGGAAAATGTTGTCATTCCTATAACGTTCCCGAACATGTTTTAAAACACATTAGAGGGATTAAAGAGTCGCTTGTGATGCCAATGACTATTGCTTTTGAAGATGGCCCTTCACAAGCACAAGCACAAGCACACGGCGAAGCTGATATTGATGATCTACAAATATTATTTGATTTATCTTGATGATTAAATTAACTTTAAAATAGCAGAAAAAATAAAATAGAAATACGAAATTAACTAAATCGACATCAAACTTTTGAATTTGTCTTAGAAAAGTTAAACAAAACGAACTCGATTCATTTTGAAAATAGTTTGATACATTCCCGTTTAAAATAATATCTAATTAATAAAAAATTAACTTTGAAACTTTTTCTTTTTTAATTTCATAAAAATTAAAAATATGTAATAATTTAGGTTATTTTTTTCGCAACAGCAGATACAGATACATTTATATTTTCGGCTACAGAGCTTGTAGTACAGACTAATCATTTCAATCGAACTTAAATATAATCGGAACGTATAATTTATATATAATTTATAAATTATGGACTTTTATTTGTCATGCATACATATGACAAAATATATAGTTTATAATTTATAAGATAAGTAAAAATAATTTTAATGGACAGGTGACAAAGATATTAAAGCCATCTAGTGAGTATTAAACTAACTAAACTGAGGAAATTATGACCCGTATCATACACTTGATGGCGTTACTTTCTATGACCAAATGCATTATTATGGAACTGTACCCCCCCTGCACGGGTGTTGTTAAATGACAAAGCAAAAATAACTTTGTTGTTATAGGTTATAAACATGTGTTTTTTTTCACTAATAATATTGTATTATTACTATTATTTTTTATATTAATATTTATATTTGGATAAGAACTTAGTAGTGACTCTAAGTTATATTTACCTTCATTTAAAAAAAATGTCTTTGGCCTTATGTACTACATACTATGTACTATATACTATATACTCTTTGGCTTGACCTTAGGTCAGACCATAGATAAATATATATGTAGCAAGCTAATACAGACTAATACGCTGGGTCAGACTAATTTGTTTATTGAACTGTAAACATGTCAAGTGGTTAAGGCGGCGCCCACATCTAGTTTGAATATCATAAGTTCTTTTTGTTTCGGGGGTTTTAAAATTTTCGATTTTAGTTAACCTGTATATTTTTTTATTATTTTTATTTATATATTCTTGATTTATTGATGATTTTAATTCTTAATTACGATTAAAATATTTAAAAATAATTATTAGTTAGTTATTATAATTTATTACATTATTAGTATTTGAGTACCTAAATGTATAAAATCTTACAATAATAATTTCTGTAATATAACAGTTATAGTCACCGAATGCTATCAGGCCATCAAACACTTCAATGCCACCCCCGTTATGCTGTAAAACGGCAGCAACACCTAGAATTAACAAAGTTAAAAAACTGTGCAATTTAAAAAACTGATAAAGAAAATTCTGGTGGAAAATTTCTATTTAAATAGATATTGATCTATTTTTAGGAGGCATTTTTCGTTAAGGACAATGATTTGTTTGAAATAAGTCTTAATATGCACTTACAAGTCCCCTGATTACTTTATATTGATAAAATTCACATTTAAAAATATTAATTTAGATTTGACATTGCAAACGAAATTGTAACTTGGTACTTAAAAAAATCAAAGACCTCCATATTTGCAATACTTACAACAGTCGCTATTGCGTTTTCATAATATCTATGCTACCGAACTAATTTCCATGTAATTTTGTATGTACGCAGTAAATGACCGTGTATAACATATTATAGGAAACTTTTTATCCGCTTACGGAAAAGTAAAAAATGGGTAATGATTCCCCTTTTTTAAAGTTTAATGTCATTATGTCAGCTGATGGTTCTATTTGTCCTAAACAGGATTTAGCTATACTTATAATAAATCTGAAGAAAAAGGAATGAGGGCAGAACAACGTCTGCCAGACCAGCTAGTTTATTAATGTTCTCGCTGAACAGAATTTAATTTGAATAAAAATAAAATTTAAGTTTAATGTATAATGTACGAAAATTACAATATTATGTATATACACAAAATACTTTAGTCGGTAGCAGCCTTTTATAAATGCGGAAACCGCGTAAACATACCATGAACTTTATTGAATGTTATTTCAGCCCCAAAAAGATCTGAACTACCCTCAAGTTACGCCTGAAGTTTTAGTTTAAAAATCTTACTTCCAGGTCAATTAAACTGTCGTCTCCTCGTCTGAACAACATGACCCTGATTGGATGCGTACTGGTGTACACCGCGGTGGCTCTACTGGGAGTGGACAACGCTACGCTGCCTTCATATGTCCCCTTCTCTGCTATGTGCACTGTAAGTCTATAACAGTAGCCATTTAAAAATAATAAAGTTACACGATACATATATATATATATATATATATATATATATATATATATATATCCCACAGCTGGGCACAGATATTATAAGATCTACATATCGTATAAGCTATATGGTTTATTCAGAAGTCAAAAGTCCATTGCTGATAGGTCCTCTCCATAGATTGGCTTCACTGGGGAGGTATTTGCTTTGAGCTTCATTTAGCGGACCCTGAGTGTCCTACTTCACCTGAGTATGCCTCACTTCACTTTGCGGACACTCAGAGTCTACTTCACCTGAGGATGCCTCGTGTAGAGGCGAAACACGTGTCGTATTATCGACGGTGGTGTGTCTTTTCTAGTGTAGTGGTGTTGGGAGTAGTGTTTCTTGGATTAGTGGTGACGGGGACAGTGCACGCAATTGAGGAAGGGCGGAAGGTGCTCTTTAAACTACATAGGTACATCAATTTATTTTATTACGCGGATCTTAGCAAATTTATTTTTAACATCTAATACAATCTCCGCAAAGTAACGCCTGATTTTATTAATTACTAGCTGTTGCCCGCGACTTCGCCCGCTTGGAATTTACTACGATTTCAAAAATAAAAGTAGCCTAATCTGTCAAAGAAAATCCCGTCAAAGTCGGTCCAGCCGTTTCGGAGATTAGCCGGAACAAACAGACAGACAAACAGACGGACAGACAGAGAGACAAAAACTTTAAAAATTGTGTTTTTGTTTAATAACAAAACTAATGTACCGCATATACTTTCATATGCATATAGTAAGAAGCTGTAATTTTGACATTACAAACAGACACTTCAATTTTATTTATTTCTATAGAATAGATTTGGCATAGTTGCCAAGTTTGGCGTACAGCTTTTTTATTATTAATGATTTGTTATCAGGAAAATGCTACTGACAATCTCGTGTTTCAGTTTCGCTCTGTCGCCTCTCACAACACCCACGGGGTTATATGAAGTAGTGGATTCCTTAGTGAAGCTACATCACGGTACAGTCAGTCTTAAAATATTTAGCATAGTCTATACTAGTAAGTAGAGAAAATTCTGAGGTTCAAAATAAATTGGTATTGTAGAATTATGAAATTGTTTAAAAAGAAATTTAAACCGACAATCTATGGGAAAGCCGGTATATTCGGTATGAATTTTTTATCGATATTGTTTACAAATGTTGTTTATAATTTTTTAATTAATTATTTGTCGCAGGGCAGAGTGTACATTTTGTCAGCAGGATTCTCACTAGCATTTGGATCCATGTTTGCGAAGACATATCGAGTTCATCGAATTTTCATAAGGCAAGTGAATCTTCTTCTTTAATTCGATTGAGACACGTTGCAGATGTGCCAAAGCTACAGCAGCTCCACCGGTGTTATAGAATACTATCATAAAATAGCTACTGATTGCTATAGTGTTAGAAACCGAAGTAATAGACCATCAAAGACCTTTGTTACTGGTAATTAGGCATTTCTCCTTAGAGCTCAGGGGTTAATCAATAGTAGACATGTCTAAGGGCCATCCATTTACTATTAAGTGAATTACTTATTCGTGCATCGCCCTTCTATAACAAAATCATATACCATCAAACGTCTCCTATAATACTCCACGCCACTCTCTGCAAGAATGGCGATTACGGTATCAGACTTCTCACACCACTCTCACACTTTTGCCGCTGCTCCCCATCGCTAATCTGGTTATCACCTGGCGTAAACGGTATGTTTCCGCCATTTGGCAGTCACTGAAGAGATTTGGCAGATGTATAATTACTACATTTAATCTCGCATTCTGACTACGGATGGAAAAACTTCACATAGTCACGTAAATATTAACATATTTACGTAACAACGTAGATCCATGCTACAACTATATCAATAGCACAGTTGTAGCACGAATGGGTCGGCTCGACCGGGGAAGGACCACGCTCTCACAGAATACCAGCGTAAAATAGCAGCTTAGTGCTGCTATATTTTGTTTGGTGAGTGTAGTGACGGCTCCGTGGCGCAGTAGCTTAGCAATGAGTTGCTGCGCTGGGGGCCGTGGGTTCGAATCCCGCACGGAACAAGTATTTGTATGGCCTACAAATGACTGTTCCGGGTCTGGATGTTTGTCCTTGTGCAATTTATGTCTGTAAGCTGCCTCCACGATACAGGAGAAAATCCTAGTGCGGGGTAACGTTTTTTTAAAAATAAATGAAAACTGGAGACCCTTTTTACTGGGAATGAGGCATTCCATCTTAGTAATCACGACTGACAACGCATCTCCATTTTATTCGCAAACAAGGATAGATGCAGATGTCTATGGGCGACAGCAACCACTTACCATCAGGTGGACTGTGTGCCTGCTTGTCACCCTTATCATATAAAAAAAATTGAAGTCGGTTGTACAAAATTTTTAATTTTACGACTCCTTTACAACTTATTATTATTTTTTATTCTTACTGTACCTATATCTTTAATTACTAGAAATGTAATACTTTATCAAAAACCGACGAATTTTAACACGATACTAAAAGTAGTACTTTATAATTTATTTATGATGGTGTCAACCACCCAATTCGTACAGCAATCGAAGTGGCGTATGTAAGACGAAGCTTCTACAAGACACCCCACTTATTTCCCTGGTGTGCGCACTGTTGGTCATCGACGGCATGATTGTGACGCTTTGGGCCATCCTGGATCCAATGGAGAGGCACCTGAAGAACCTGACCATTGAGATCAGCGCGACGGATCGCAGCGTGGAGTACCAACCACAGGTACCTTTTGATATTTTATATCTATCATCGTTACTGTTGGTCAAAGTAGGTGGTTTAGCCATGTATCAGATATCCCACTTTTACGTTGCTAAATAACAGATCTTGATTTTTTAGATTTTGCAATCATTAACGGTTTCTTTAGACACTTTTTTTACATGGGGAAATGCATACGCATACCCGCCTCGCGGGGGCAAGGACGGGTTATGTCGGACTCGCACCGACTAAAACCCCATGGTGTCCACCCTCACCGCCTATTGGCAGAGCCACGGGATCGCTTTCGCACACATCCGCGGCCACCACCAGCGCCGACCTCCCCATGGCAGTCCCTTCTCGGGGGAGGACCTCTCCTCCCCATTCTCCTTTTCAGGCAAGGCGCACCAGGAACACAAGGCACGCCCCCCTCCACGGGCTCCAACTCCACCTGCGTAACAGGCCCCCCCCGAGTCCGATACGCGGAGGCCATGGAGCCATGAAAATCGAGCGCTTAATAACACCCGCTTTCCCGACCCCAGCGGCGGAACTGGTCTCTTTAGACACCTACAGCCGGCCAAACAAAAAGTAAGTAATATCCTCCAGATCGAATTTCGGTCACGGCGACCATTCTTTATGAAAACTATCCACCTGTGCAGGACAGGATTATAGTGCCCTAGTGTATGCGCAAGCACATGTTCACTCTCATTTTTCTAACTCTCTTGTCACCCGCACCATGCTTTATCGCAAAGACTATATGCCACTGTAGACTAATTAGGTATTACGAGCGCCATCTAGTGACGGATAGCTGTTATCGGATCGGATCTATTATATCCTGCGCAGAAGGCGGTTATTCAGTATGGAGGCCATTAAAAACATTTTTTAAGAAGGGATTTTTTTTAATTTATTTAAAACTAGTCACCAGTTAAAACAATATCTGGATAATATGTCTAACGGCACTGATAACGATTTATCATAACTCAAACTTGTTTTTCGATTCAAAATTGTGCGAAAGTAAATCTTTAAAAACTGAATCGAAATAAAGAGAGAGTAAAAATTTAATCAGATTCGAAATCCATTCAGAAGTAAACTTGATTTCTTTCGAATACGGCTTTTTGTTTCTGTTGTTAACGGCTGGTGTTTACCCGGATTGTTAGAGTTGTACCTATCAAACGATCCCTTTCAGATAGAAGTTTGCAAATCCCAAAACACAACGGGTTGGCTGTGCGCGCTGTACGCGTACAAAGGTCTACTGCTCATCGTTGGCGTCTACATGGCCTGGGAGACCAGGAACGTCAAGATATCCGCCCTCAACGACTCCAAGTACATTGGCATCAGTGTTTACTCGGTCGTCATAACCAGCACTAGTGTGGTCGTCATCGGGACTATAATATCCGAGAGGGCGACCCTAGCGTACATCACTATAACCAGTTTAATATTGACAACGACTACGTCAACACTATGCCTGTTGTTTCTGCCGAAAATTATTGCAATTAGAAACAAATGTAAGTATATCAAAGCTTACCTAGAAATAAAACTAATTTTATAGATTATATCGCGTTTAATTTTAATTACGGATTTGATCATTTTATACGTGGTAGAGCCACGCTGCAGCTATATTAGTAGTATAGTTGTAGCACGAATGGGTCGACTCGACCGGGGAAGTACCACGCTCTCACAGAATACCAGCGTAAAACAGCAGCTTACCACTTCTGTCTTTCATATGGTGAGTGTAAAGAACCAGGCACCCTTTTTACTGGAAAAGAGGCTTAGTCCTCACGGGTGACAACGCATCTGCATTTTGATTCGAAAAAGAGGTTTGATGTAGATTTCTATGGGTCACAGCAACCACTTACCATCAGGTGGACTGTGTGCTCGTTTGTCACCCTATCCTATAAAAAATCATTTAATATGCCACAGCCTTCGTTACCTATGACATCGCACGTCAAACACCTCAGCCCCCCCCCCCCCACGTTCATGACCTTGGGTGATGTTAAGCGCCCGAAACGTCGGGAATAGAAAAGTGAAAATAAAACACGATAAATCCGTAAAATTATTTTTATTCCATTTGTAGTATTCGCGTAAATTTAAGAAATCATTAGGTATAGCTTACTTTCTTTCAACTTGAGGCGTAATACCGTTGCAATTCTTTTTATATTTCAAGTTACCGTTACCTTTACAGCCTAATAAAGTCCACTGCTGAAAATAGGACTCCCCTATAGGGGTGGATATGCAATGGAGGGAGGGCGGGAGGTGCTCTTCAAATTAGGTAAGACACATCATTATGTTTTATTGAGCGGATATGGGAAAAGTACATTTTTCCAACTTTAATATAATAGATTTCCGCAAAGTAACGCCACTCGCACACGCACACGCACACGCACACGCACACGTACACGCACACGCACTCGCACACGCACACGCATACGTACACGCACACGCACACGCACACGCACACGTACACGCACACGCACTCGCACACGCACACGCACACGCATACGTACACGCACACGCACACGCACACGCACACGCACACGCATACGTACACGCACACGTACACGCACACGCACACGCACACGCACACGCACACGCACACGCATACGTACACGCACACGCACACGCACACGCACACGCACACGCACACGCACGCGCACACGCACACGCATACGTACACGCACACGCACACGCACACGCACACGTACACGTACACGCACACGCACACGCACACGTACACGCACACGCACACGCACACGCACACGTACACGCACTCGCACACGCACACGCACACGGAAACGCACTCGCACACGCACACGTTACGCACACGCAAACACATATATATACCATCCCGTGGGTGTCGTAAGAGACAACAGAGGGAAACAATGAGGCGATTTAAGAGGTCTATATTTAGCAGTAGACTTTAATAAGCTGTAACAGTAACGGTAACGAACACATTCAACTTACACAAAATGAAATCTGTATTTAAAAAGTATGTATTTTAGCTGAAGATGATCCGGTAATACAAAGTATGGGACTGAGGCTAGAATGTAAAACTAGAAGGTTCATCACCGACGAAACCCAAGAGTTGCAGTTCAGAATCGAAATACAGAACAAAGTGTACAAGAGAGAAGTAGCTGCCCTCGACAAGGAAATTGGCAGGCTGGAAAAACTGCTAGCGGAGCCTTTGGAATCAACCAGCAGTTCTAATGTTTCTATTGTACTCCAAAAACGGGTATGTGTAAACACTTTTTCTTTTATCATAATCATCAGCCGTGGTAGTTCAAGAGCTAAGAGCTTACTGTAAATTTCACAGTATACGCGAGAAATTTTAATGCAATTTCAAAAACAAATACAAATAAATTCATTACTAGCGTCTGTTAAAATGAAACGTCAATTATGCCTCGGCCACACACATCGCGATAGAATTATCGCGATAAAACTTCGCCTTCGCCTAGCGCGAAAGTGTGGCCACACTGCGCGTTGTGCATTTTAAGCACACGCTAAAAACAAAATGGACGCCACGGTCGCTCTGTATCATATGGCAGCGAATAATTATTTTCTATTATTGTGTCAATTTCAAAAAATAAGAAGAATATGTAAATAATATCGGCTCGGACTCGTAATTACTTATAAATACCATTTATTTTTCCATTACACCAATCCATATCGAAAATACGTCGCAAACCCTAATTTACTTTGACACATCCGATACGCACGATATCTGTGGGCAGATACTGGAATGTGGCCGCACAAGCGAATTCCATCGCAATAAAACCCTTTGAAGTGCGAAAATTTACCGACAGCGAAGCGATGTGCTTGAAACTTCGCACGAAGTGACGAAGTATTCACGACGGGCCGGCCACATACATTGCGATAACGCGAATATTCGCGTTAGCCGCGACATTAAAATAAAATAATATTTCTTTCATGGCAAGACAAGAAAAAGTGCGAGGGAGATGGTTATTATTACATCGCGCTTCCTTATAGCCGTCAAGGCCGTCTACACTACGTCAGAAAGGGCCGTGACGGAAATAATCTTACACTTTTGTCGCCTAGCCCCCATCCGCCAAATCCATACCGTCCGATAAGATACTTCGTTTCAAAAAATAATGATGTAGTTGTTCACTCTCACAATTTAGGTAAAGAAAGGTAGAGCATAACCAATGGTTTTAAGACTATGGGCAGAGAGTCTTCCTTCAGGATATTATCAAAGCTATAACATGAAATTTTAATGAATAACAAATGTGAGACATGTTATTGTATTTATAGTACTATTATGAATTATGATGTGTGTGTGTACAGTATTATATCTACGTGTATTATATAAGAGAAATTATAAATTACAAAATTAAACAATAATAATTAATGAAATAATGCTGTTAATTATTCAGTATGCGGCATTGAAAAATGTATTATATGGCCTTGTAATGGCAGTGTAGAAACAGGAAAAGTGCAGCGGCACTTCCTAATTACAATTATAGATATTATAAAAACTGCTGTTCCAATTGCAAGCGTGGCATTTATATAAAATGCCACTATGAAGCAATATATTGTGGAGGTTTAGCAGTGGACTTTTATAGAATGTAATGGATAGATGGAATGATTATGATATAATGAAAAACCAATAAAAAAAGAATCATTGAAATCGGTTCACCTAGAAAAAAGTTATGAAGTACACAACTGTTACTATGGCCAGCAACGCAAAATCAGGAATTTGAATTTAGACGAACCCAAAATTAGGGGCTTTTTAGGTGCTAATTAGGTGCGAAGTTTAAAAATTAGGTGCTCTAAAATTTTCACCGCAACGAACTGTTGAAATTTGCGTTGCTAGCAAAACATCTCGCTAGCAACGCACTGAAGTTATTAGGTATACGATAAATATTAATGGCAAGGAATTAAGTGCTAACTAGGTGCTGCAACTATAGGCAATTCGCCCCTAATAAAAATAAAGTTTTTATTCAGAACAAAGCAGATGCAAAATTCTGTGTTCTGAAAATCAGAATAGAATCAAAAATGTTTTTAGAAAAAGCCCAAATTAGGGGCTTTTTAGGTGCTAATTAAGTACCAAGTTTAAAAATTAGTTGCTCTAAAATTTTCACCGCAACGAACGGTTGAAAGAACAATGGCAGACTTTCATACATGAAATTAGTTGAGAAGAAATGGTAGCGTCTATATACCAAAAATATCTTAAAATGTTAAGCGTCAGTCCCATAATAACTCTGTCAAAGAATTTTGTACTGAGAAGGCGTCAAATAAAAGATATTTACATTTGAACCTATTTAGGTTATGTCCTATGTCACTTGGAAAAAGTCATACTTCCTGTGGTTGTTTGATGTTAGCTTAATACATAATTGAGAGTTTTTAGATTATTGTATCTCTATTATATATTTGCATACTATAAATGTATATTTCTGGCATGGCTGGCCTTTTGTATCATAGTGACATTCTCAGAAGGGCTAGAACCCAGAGCTGTAAAGCCAGTAAAAAAATAGTGACATTTTATTTTAGTTAGTGTTGGCATAACATTAAATGGAATTGTTACATAGTACTATGATTGAGATAATGTATTATTGTAGGAAATTCATTGTAAGAGACTTATTCTCAGCCATATCACTTTTATTTTTATTATTACTGATAGTACAGTTATTACTAATAATAACTTAAGGCGCGGGTTGAGCAAAATGTCGCGCTAGTCGTTATTTGTGCGGTTTTTAGGAGCTATCTACTTTTTATTTAAAAGATATATCAACAAATAAAAAACACATTATATTTCTACATAATCTTGATTTCATAAGAGCTGTATCCAATTTTTTTTAAAGGAATAAATATTAATGTAATCTCCTTACAACGAAACCACATAAATGTGAAATTATTATTGATAACATGCATCTCCTCGTAAAGTAAGTATTATTTTATTTTGCGATTTACACCAATGGATAGGCAATTTATTAATGAACATTTCTATAGTAAAATTTTTTTCAAAAGACCAAAATTTGATTTTATTAAGAAATTATTTTAAAATCTGGGCGTATTCACTGCCCACGGGCTTGCTGGATCATTGAGCGTTGAGCTCTCGAACGTGGAGCCTGTGTCGTTTGTTAGAGCATCGGCCTGGGCACACGCTCACGATCTTATCAGTCGATAATATTATTACTTATTAGGTTATTTTATAGGTAGTATTATTTGTTTGTTTTGGGTATAATTTTTCGTATTAGTTATACATATATTTGTTGTGTTTTTACTGCGCGATGAAGCTTTTTGCGTGTATTTTCTTTGAAGTAAATGCAAATAAAAAAATGAAGCACCATTAGCATGTAAGGTTCGAATCCATAATTAACATTTCGACAAATATTATAATTTACACTATAAAAGGCTAATTCAATATTATCAGTATAGTATACAGTTAAAAATAATCGTAATAACCAACTACAATATCTTCTCAGGTGTAATACTGCCTCGTTGGTCTAGTGGTTGTAGTAGTGCGACTGCTGATCATGAGGTCCCGGGTTCGAATCCTGGGTCGGTTATGAGTTTTTCATTTATGTTCTAAGTTATAATTATAATTAGTATTACTAAGTTATAGTTTTTTGCTAAAATATAGTATATTATTCATTGCTTGTTTTTTCTTCTTTTTCAAAAAATAATTGAGTACATAAGGTGTTCTATACTTATAATTCGGTAAAAAGTATCTAAGAAGGTACTAATATACCTACTTTTTACTATAAACTAAAAATTTTTAAAACTAAATTTAACTAAAAAGACTAAGCTGACCATTTATTTTTTAACTCAAAACAGGACATGGGTTTATTTATACTCTAAAAACTATAACTTTATACAATAAATTAAAAAATAATGTTGCATTTAAAAATAGGTAATTATTAAATGCAACATTTTTTTTAATTATGAATTACATTTGTCAGAGGATTAAATTTGCTTTAATAAAGTTGGTGATGATTTTAAATAAGAATAAAATTCTGCTCAATTTTTTTTTTATTGTTATCTTTCAACATCGCCTTTAGAACTGGAACCGTAAGTGTTTCTTTCAGACGTCCACAATTTATTCAAAATAAAAAAATACTCTTTCTATCGGAGCATTTGTACCAGGTAGACATAAAATATATTCGATTAAAAAAATTATGTTGAAGATTGTTGGCTTTGAATACTTCCATCCAAAGAGTTACGGGACAATTTTGTGTCCCGGAGCTTTATTTGGGGACAGTGGGACAGGTGACCGAGAAAAGGGACAGTCCCGTTCAAAACGGGACGTATGGTCACTTTACCTATAACCCGGCGACGACTCCGTGGCGCAGTGGCTTAGCAATCAGTTATTGCGCTGGGGGCCGCGGGTTCGAATCCCGCACGGAAAAAATATTTGTAAGGCCTACAAATAATCGTTCCGGGTCTGGATGTTTGTCCTTGTGCAATTTATGTTTGTAAACTGCCTCCACGACTCTTATTATATATTACTCTCACTCTGCGAAACATCCTATTTATTTGTTTATTCTTTATTGCACCAAATATTTGTACAAAAGGCGAGCTATCTATCTATTTACCTATAGTGAGTAGGTATCTTTTAAACTCACAATTTTCAATTTTTCATTTTTAATATATAATTAATTATAACATTTCATAATTAGATAATATATGAGAATACATAATTCTAATATAATGCAACTAATATACCGAATAAAAAAATTAAAATACATTTATCGTTGTACGCTGTGTGTATTTCCATAAAATAGTTTATTGATGTTGAAAAATACTACGTCCGTGCAGTAGGTGGCATTGAGTTATACAAAACTATGGTAGGTGGCGTCTTACATATTATTTTTTACGCGATCCTATATTGTAGGGAGTTGGCGCGGCCGGCACACAAACGCTCAAGGTCGTTCGCATGGAGTAGCCCCTTAATATAAAAATATTTTGTGTTTATGTGTTGTGTTGGTAGTCTTACAAACTGTATACGAAAATAATATCAATATACTAAATGGCAACATTTGAATAGAGTAAAATGATTTAAGTCATTTGATATTCCTAAAAATGTTTGCTTTTTTCTATGGCTTTAATTAAAATACATTTTTATTTGAAAAATCATAGAAAAATAATAAAACTCATTTTATATATAACTTATTTCTAGACGCTATAATTTATGTCAACTATTTTTCTGCCATTGCTCTTTGCGTTGCTGGCAAAACGTATCGCTAGCAACGCAATGACGTTGGCAAGGAATTAAGTGCTGAACGATTATCGAAACCCGATACAGATTAAGATATTATTCTGGGAATTATAGCGTCCACGACCACCATTACCATACCATAAGGTACGAACTGCATTTTATGTTCTTTATCAGTCGGATGTAGATGACGGTATTATTCCGGGAATTATCGGGGCCAGGACCACCATTACCTTACTATATATATATATATATATATATATATATATATATATATATATATATATATATATATATATATATATATATATATAAGATAGGAATGGCATTTTTTGTTTTTTATCAGTTATATATTATAGATGAGATAGATCGAATCTGTACTGAAATCGAATCAGAACGCCCCGACCCCACGTAGTCGTGTCTGCCCTACCCCTAGAGTGTTTTTGTAAAGCCGTAGGCGCGGAGGGAGAGCAGCCCCCGCCCGCTGTGGCAAAACGCAGGCATCCGTGCGAGCCGTAGCGGCTGAGGCTGGTCGCCAAAGCTGCGGAGGTGAGCATGGGTGCTTCTGATTTGCTACGCAAGTGCGAAGGGGCTGCACTCCCCGCAGCGCCGAAGCCGTTTCAGAAGTAATTATGTTAATATTCCTGCAACGCAAATTTCAACAGTTCGTTGCGGTGAAAACTTTAGAGCAACTTATTTTTAAACTTGGTACCTAATTAGCACTTAAAAAGCCCCTAATTTGTACTTTTTCTAAAAGCAATTTTGATTCTATTTTGATTTTCAGAAAACTGAATTTTGCATCTGCTATGTTCTGAATAACGACTTTATTTTTATTAGCGGTGCCTTGTCATTGCCTATACTTGCAGCACCTAATTAGCACTTAATTCCTTGCTATTAATATTTATCGTACATCTAATAACTTCATTGCGTTGCTAGCGAGACGTTTTGCTAGCAACGCAAATTTCAACAGTTCATTGCGGTGGAAATTTTAGAGCACCTAATTTTTAAACTTGGCACCTAATTAGCACCTAAAAGCCCCTTATTTTGGATTTTTCCAAATGCAAATTGAAATGAAAAATTAAATGCGATACACAACTTGAAGTAACACACATAAACAATGCAGTCGAATTGAGTACCTCCTCCTTTTTGAAGTCGGTTAAAAAGAGTTAATGTTATCGCTAAATATAACGCATTAGTACCTAGAATAATAATACCAAGAATAAATAAAAAGCCAGATCCATCCTCGGAACAATTGTTTGTAGGCTATACAAACACTTGTTCTATGCCTGACACGGTCCCGCAGCCATGCAGCGCCACAACCAAACCCTGACCACTGCGCTACCAAGTTGTCTAAAATACTTATCTTAATTAAGCCTTCTCACATTTTCAGACGGAACTAAACACAGTAGATGAAGAAAGCAGTCGTCCTGATAATCTTGACAAAAGAACCCCAAGTATCAGTGGAGGATTGCCCATGCTGCTATTATCTGTCTTACCTCCAGTGATACCTCGAGCAAGCTGGCCTTCCGCAGAAGCATACCGAGGCAGAAACTCTGTCAGCTTTAGCTCCCAACCAAAACTCAACTATAGGAAATCCCAACCAGCAATCGATTTATACAATCTCTGTCTGAACAAACGAGAGGAAAACCAAGGCTTCCTTAGCAGATTGAAGAGCTTCTTCGGCAGTAGACCGTCCAGTAGAAAAGCGTCGACTATGTCCATAGCCGACCCAACTGGTCAGAGCATTGCTGCCGCTTTGAAATTGCACGTTGGCATGATCGCTGGACTAGTGCCAGGGAATAGAAAGCACTCAATGGTTTTGTCCTGTAATACATTGAACGTGCCACAGCCAGAGTTGAAATTGCGTAGGGAATCATACGCAAAGAGCGGTCCTATCATTCGAATAATAGACGACGAGCCCTCGTGTTCAAGATATTCTTCCGAAAGGAGTGTCTCCTCTGGCACGCAGAAATACGTAGCTGAGCCAGAGACCAAGGTCAACTTCGTGCTACCTAATACGCATAAAAATTCAATTTCTCATCAGAACTCCTGTGAAAGGATAAAGGGGTCGCCACGGTTCCCTCACAGGATAGCCCCAGCCACGACTAGCTTGACAACGTTGGACAGCAGACGGAAAACAAGCGCTGACAGCGTCTTTCATGTCTCTGAAGGTATATTTGCTGAACACCGACGATACAGTCATCAGAACGTTTACAACCAGGAGTCCAAAAGTAAGACATCTTTAGAAAGCAGATGGAAGTCCACAGAGGATTCACGACCAGGTCCTTCTGGTGCTTAGATATTTAGGAAATTATCGAGATTCGACATTTGTGCCATATTTGTAATCAATACGCCAAATAGAGTTAAAAATTTAGAGTATGAAAACTATTTTATGACTTTCCTATTTTACTCTGTGTGAGAATAATAATTAGACACTAGGTACTAAATGTGTATGGCCTAGAAATAACTAAAAGTTATTAGCTTATATAAACATGAGCCAGACAAGTGCTAATGCGCAGGAATCTTGTCATAATTAATTTCGATTACATTTGTGAAAGTAGGGTCAGCAAAATAATCTTAAAATTATTGGGGTATTTTTCTGAATCATTAATTTTTATTGTTTGAAGAATAAATCTATATATGTATATAGGCCATTTCATTCCATTCCATACTGTGTTAGTTCCTGACCGTACTAAATGATGTCATTCCCGGTTAGGTGTCACAAAACTTTTACGCTTAGCATTTGGCCCAGCCCTTAAATATGTACTTATTAAGTAGATAAAATTATTTTATAGATTTAGTTTACAATTTACAAAAATATAACCTAAATGAATCAAAAAAGGTATACCATTTTATAAGAACTATATTTCAGCTACAATGTAAACCATGATTTAAAAATCAATTTCAAACCTAAATCATTAAAACATGCCTATCTAAACAACCGATTTACGATATTTACAGAGGGCTGTGAATCATGAAAATATAAAAATAACAACACAGTGTAAATACTAATATCGAGTCCAATCAAATTGCTTTTCCTTCTTTTTCCTTTTCGAGGACTTTAACCTACCAATAAAAAAGATTTAATACTTCTAACGTTGATATTTTTGATCTGTAGAAATATTGTGTATGTAAATATTTTTGGACTTAGTATTTACTCATCTATTTATTAATGAAATGAACGATGAAGCAAACCAAATGTTATCATTAAATCCTTCTTCGTTTAAAACTAATAAACATTCATTAGAAATTATTCAATGAGGATGTAATGTCTAATATCAAATCTGTAAAAATAATAACTTCGCAATAGGAAAATGGTAGGAACTAGAGAGTCCAAAAATTGGAATGCGTAAATACTATAACGTCTGACTTTTAGAGACTTGTATACTTATGTATCAAAGTCTGAACTTTGGAAAATTGGACTAGTTACAAAATGTTCCTACTAAAAAGACATATTAATTATTAACATATTTCCATCTAACATCTTAACAGAAGAACTTAATAGAAAAAAGTCGTGAGTGATTCCGAATTATCCTTCTTGCTCTTTTTAATTTTTTGTTACAAGCATTATTTTTTCATTTAAGGCATAGCTATAAATATATAGTCTGTACGGGTAAAGAATGGGATTCGAAATGGTGGCTAATCGAGTCTGTACCGTCAGCATGCACAGTACTAATGGCGGGAAACTGCTAATAACGCTATATCGTTATAACATTATATTATTCGTATAATTGGTAAATTTTCTATTAATGGGTAAATATTTGAAAATAATTGCATTCGCTAGTAGGTACATTAATTTTAAAATAACATTAATTACTAGCGACTCGCTCTGGGGGTCCCTGGGTGGGATCTAATTGACGACTTAAGATAATCATTAAATACCGTTATTTTATCTTATCAATATTTCTATTTTAATAAAGTCTCTAAATTTAGACTAGATCACTCCTATACCAGGGACTAGATCACTCCTATACCAGGAGTGATCTAGCCTGATATCATTATTATTCTCTCCATTTGTTCGTTAAGTTTATTAAAATTTGTTCAGCCATTCAAAAGATTAGCTCTGACATACAGACAGAGGAAAATTTTTAAAATGTTTACTCATATCTCAACGGCATATAAGTATTTTATACAAAAATATGAACGAACAAAATCAACAATAATTATGAAAAAAAAAACTCTCAGAAGGCGTCGTAGCACACAAATGAGCAAAACCGGACTATTTTTTTGTAGTTTATGGCATTTTGTTATCATTGATTCCAATGACAAATTGGACTGAAGTTATTGAACGTACGAAAAACGCATATCGCAACGTATTTTTTGCAGTCTTTACCGACGGGTGTGAGTATAAATAACGACAGTGTGCGAGCGAGAGGTGAATAGAGGCGACGCCATTTTCAATCTCATTCTTTAATCGCACGGGTAGTAGATATATAAATTTTTTATTAGAAAGTAATCTTAGTATTATACGGTGAAAAAAGGCCATATCAAAATGGGGTATATAAGAACGTCAAGTATTTTAAAGCAATAATATTATATATAAAATTAATATAGATGTGTATTACTCAGCAGTTTGGAAGAAATATTTTATTTTAAAGTATTTTTAGAGAGTGTTAACATTGTGTTTCTGTCTTTTAGATAAGGTTGATATGTAATTAGTCTGCAATAATTATAAAAGAATAATTAACAATAAAAAATAGATTGTCAACTGTGCATATTTGTGATTAAATTTATAGAAGACGCTTGTTTTTTTATACTTAAACCTAAGTGTACCAAATCGGTACCAACAAACCTTTTTTGTGCCGTACATGACGGTCGAAGGGTGGCTCAAGAATATTGGCCCATTTCGTTCCACGAGTCGAGTAAAATGTAAAGTCGTAAGTGGCGTCTATGGGATAAACAATTAGGATTTTGTAGCTTCCAATGGATGGCGGTACAGTCATCTCGTTTGTGCCAGGCGTAAGAACTTAGAATGGCGACGGGAAGCAGTGTAAAGTTAGAGATTTCTGGTACTATATGATTATCAATCCACAGCCAAGCGAAGCCACAGTCCATCTGATGGTGAGTGGATGCTGTGGCCCATAAGACATTTACATTTATCCAAAATGCACATGCATTGTCACCCTTAAGGACTCAGATGGAATGCCTCGTTTCCAATAAAAACACAGCAACATTAAGCTGGTCCTACTCCGGTCGAGCCGACCCACTCGTGCTACAAACATAATATAGCTCAGTCTTGCTCAAAATGGGCGATAACGCCCCATTGTTGGCGTTGGAGACCTAGAGGGGCGCGTTAAGGGGCCCAAAAAAATGAGGGGCGTTGGCGTGGTTTAGAGGGCCGATGGTTGATTTGTAATTTCATTTAGATACTTTATATTTTAAAATTTACTAAAATTAAAACCTACCTACTACTCAATATCGAATAATTAATTTATATTTATGCCCTGTATGATGGTATATAAACTAGAAATACTTAACATAGATTTCGTAGGATAGCCCGTACGCTTTAGGCAATTAAGTTGTAAGAAGTTTTTGTTAAATAACACTGTTGGTGCAATCCGGTAGCAATCGGCTGGTTCATCGATACTTGTCTTAACTTGCTCAGTACGATTGAGCGTCGAAAGATATAAACGAGTTTGTGCGTGTTTGTCTTATTCCTGTCGGTGCGTGCTGTATTTAAATCCTATATAAAAGCTCGTAATAATTTTTATATTTTCATTAGTGGTTCCGCGCGCAATCTTTAAGCAAGTATTTAAGTTCAAAACTTTATTTACATATTTATAAAAACAAAGCCATGTCGGAAGCAAAAAAGAAGAGACGGCAATATAGTGCAGAATATATTAAATATGGATTCATAGAAAATTCGACAAATCCATCTTTATCTTTGCCTTTGTGCCTTCTTTGTTCAAAAACACTTTCAAACGAAGCGATCAAGCCTTCAAGACTTCAAGATCATTTGAATAAAATGCATCCAGATAAGAAGGACAAAAATGTAGCCTATTTTCAAGACCTGGTAAAGAAGCATAATACTCAGCCAAGTGTATCAAAACTTTTTTCGGTGGCTTCTAAGCACGCCGATGATAGACATCGAGCTTCATACAATATCTCTTTGTTAATTGCTCAAACAGGTAAACCACACACCATCGGAGAAACGTTAATTTTGCCGGAAATAAAAGAAGTTATAACTACTGTGCTCCTTAAACCGGCGGCAGACACAATTCAAACAAAATGCTTTGAGAACATTCACACACACATCATCTGGAGAGACAGACACAAAAGAAGAAACCATATTTAAAACACCGGAAAAGTTTTGTGATGAAAATGGAATTACCTTGAAAAATATTATATCAGCTTCTACAGATGGTGCTCCAGCTAAGACGGGGTGTCAAAAAGGCTTCATAGCGTACTTAAAAAAACAAAATTCCAGATGTGCTTGCTGTACATTGCGTTATACATCGACAATCTTTGCTTGCTAGAAATTTAAGTGAACGACTGTTTCAATCATTGCAACAAATAATGTCATTAGAGCAATAAATAAAATCCGAAACAACTCTTTAAATGATAGATTATTTAATCAGCTTTGTGTTACTAATGATGAAGATTTTAACCGATTGATCTTTCACACAGAAGTGCTTTGGTATAGCAAAAGGAAATTGTCTGACTCGATTTTACAATCTGTTTGACTCTGTCGTAGAGTTCTTGGAAACCAAAGACACAGAATCGCGCGACGACCTCATCACATCAAAGAATGATATCGCATACCTGCCAGACCTTTAGAAATATTAATCTCCAACTTCAAGGCGATGACTTGAAATTAATAAAAAAATGTTGTCGCTGCTTTCGTAGCCAAGCTGCTCTTACATAGGATTACCAGATGAAAAAATTAAAAGTCCGGAGAAAAGGCCTGATTTCCAATTAAAAATCCTGAGATTTTATACAGTTTGAGAAGAAAACCTTACTTAAAAAGGTATCTTCACATATTAAGTATGATAAAACTGTTTAAGTACCTACTTGGATAAATAAGTTTTGATTTTAATTGTGCAATTATTACGAAAGGAAGATAATTTTTAGTTTGTTTAACTTTTTATTAAAGAGATCTTTAAAATGTAAGCTGTATTGTATTGAAAGGTCTAAAAATCCTGAGATTTCATGAGATTTGCAAAATCCAGTCGCAATCCTGAGAAGAGTCTAAAAATCATGAAATCTCAGGACAAATCCTGAGATCTGGTAACCCTACTCTTACACAAGAAGAATATCGGCAGACGTGAGTTCCATAATGTTCCCAATTTATCAGTACCCTGCAACAACGACGACTTGCTTATCTACTGCCAACATTTGGAAAAACGCCACAGTGAATTCATTGAAAGATTCCAGGACATTTTGAAATTGGAAATTCAGAAATCATTCAAAGGCTACCAAGAGTTTTAGCTACAAAAGTCAATCCCGCAGTTGTACCCTGGATTGTGGTCGATCATTCAACGATTTTTGATAGCATTCCCATCGTCATATTTGTGTGAACGTGGATTTAGCGCTGTGACAACGCTGCTTACTAAAAAAAGGAAATCGTTTGCATGTTACCGAACGCGGCGGCTTACGACTGTTTTTGAGTAAAGTCGAACCTGATAAAAGAACTTGTTAAAATCATCAAATTCATCCATCTCATTAGATTAATTTTAAAACTAAAATTGATTACCTATCTATATTGTTTATTTTAACTTGATTAAAATATATTCTTAATATTATAAAGTTGCGTTTTAATTGTTCTCGCTGGTAATTATGTCTAGTTTAGAATGTAAGTTTAAACACCAGAACCGACGCGGCGCTGAAAATAATTGATTTTCAAAGGGGGCGGTAAAATAAATATTTAATAATCTCTGGTATAGCTGAAGCATGGCTTTATCAGGTATATACCACGAATAAATCTAAGTTATCTGATCTATTTATTTAAGATTAACTATAATCTTGATGAGTGTTTTTTTATAGAGGTAAGAGTGACAAACGACAACTATACAGCTACAACTATGCATAACGGCCTTATTAAGAATTAAAATGTAGATGCGTTGTCACCCCTAAGAACTTATGATGGAAAGCCTCGTTGTCAGTCAAAAGGGTAGACTCCGGGCCTTGTCGCTCATCATACGAACACATAGGCTCCAGGCGGCAATAAACTAGCATAGTTTATTGCCGCCCGGGGCCTCTAGTGCAAAAAGGCCTCACCCTCCCTCCCCCGCCCCTCGCAAGCATCTTATAAAAATAAATTTGTTCTTCGATGTACCTATACTATCTCAAAATGAAGAAAACAATATAATATAGTATAAAGAATAAGAAGTTCAGTAGGTACCCCATATCGTTCCATGGCGTGGGTGTTGTAGAAAGCGACAGGGGGAAACTGAAGGAGGAGATGGGCAGCAGCATCTACCTAGTAACAACTTAAAATAATAAAAAACTACGGTTGCCAACCCGCCTACCAAGCTTGGCAACTATAGCAATATCCCTCTATAAGGCAGTCTGTAGGGTAACCTTGTGTGCGCGTAAGGTAGAGCTGTCTGACCCATTCCCAAAATGCAGCTACGCGAGCCCCTTGCCCCCTCCCACCCCCCTCAGCTACGCAACAACATTGCGGGTTACTTAGGCTCAAGGTTATTGTAACATAATCAACTATAAATACGTAAATAAAAAAATAACTCCAGTTATATTACTTTAATAAGAAATTACTAGAGCTAAGTATTCTACACTTAAATAAAATTCTCGCAACATTTACTTCATTATATGCCTGCTGCGGTCATCCTAGCGATCCTATCTTCAATCTGTCTTCGAATGTTTGCATTAACGTTTGGTAAGTCCACGTTCCTTCTGACAGATGTCTCTATCTTCTGCACCAGCTGTACCTCCCTCGGCCATGCCACAAAGTTGGTGACGGCGCAATCTTGTGCCGAACCGATACGGCCGGTTCTACCGCAACGGTGTATATAGTCGGCGGTGTAAAGGGGGAAGTCGTAGTTTATAATGTGACGAGTCTGAAAAACGAATATACTCTTTGATATTAGGAGCTTAACGACTGAAAGGGTTAACAAATAATATGCGCGTCGTGTTCCGACCGCGAAAAAATATTCATCGTGACTTTCATAGTAAAAGTAAAAAATTACTTTGTAAATATTATTGTTTTACCACGTTTTTTTTATTATATCGCTCTTTTGTGTGTCTGTTCTTCGGGTCGAATTTAATAATTTATTTTAAACTAACTTTCCGGTGAGCTAGACTTGAAATGTTGTAACATGGCTCAAAATCGGATAACAATTTAAGAATATTAACCCTTTCGATGTGCCGTGTACTATATTATATAGTTCATTGCTATTGTCTTACTATTGCGTCTGAAAATCGGACAGTGAAAGTTTTTAAAAAAAAATAGTATATTAAAAAATTGTTATTGCTTGTTTCAATCAAATATTAATTTTTAAAATAAAATTATTTTATTCTATGCCGCGTAGTGGCGGATAAGATAATCCACTACCCCATATCTTCCTGTGGGTGTCGTCAGAAGCGATAGAAGGAAATGCAACAGGTGGATGCTATGGCCTATAGACATCTATTCTCGTTTAAGAATCAAAATGCAGATTCGTTGTCACTCCTGAGAACTAAAATGGAATGCCTCGTTTCCAGTAAAAAGGGTCTCCAGTTCTCTATACTCAACATACGAAACACAGCAGCATTCTGGTATTCTGTGAGAACTTGGTCCTTCCCCGGCCGACCCATTCGTGCTACAACTATACCAGTAAAATAGCTGCAGCATGACTCTGCCACGTAAAAATTTACCATCAGGTAAACTGTGTGCTGGCTTGTCACCTTTATCCTATAAAAAAATTACTGATTTTGGCTCGCCCCTGAGTGATAATATGTACAAATAATTAAAAATTAAAAATTTTGTACAACCAACTTGGATATAAATTATTAAGAATAACTCAAAAACTACAGACAGACCTTGATCATATATGGGACCACATGAGAAGATCTAGCTTTCAAAAGAAAAAAGAAACGTCGAAATCGGTTCACCCAGAAAAAAGTTATGAGGTAACACACAAAAAAATAACATACAGTTGAATTGAATACCGTCTACTTTTTGATGTCCGTAGAAAATAGCGGCCCAAATGCTATTAAGTACCTTATACAACGCAAACTTCAATTTTTGTCGCGTCAAAATAAGTTACGGTAGCTATAACACCTCATTTAAATTAGGTCGGATATATGGACGTAATGTTACACTAAAACGCGTGAATCACCCTAGGCTCTACAATTTTGTTTGATACACGCACACAAATACATCAAGGTATTATAACAAGGAACACGCGATGCATACCCGTGCCTAATGTCATTTGTGTGCGTACAAAACTAAGATTTTGGTTGCGTCCGTATTTTTTTATGTTTGTGTCAGACCTAATTTAAATGAGATTGTGTTATCTGCCGTAACTCATTTTGACTCTGCTGTGTTTCGTATGGTGAGTGTAGAGAACCGGAGACCCTTTTTACTGGAAAAGAGGCATTCCATCTTAGTCCTCAAGACTGACAACGCATCTGCATTTTGACTGGCAAGCGAGGATAGCTGTAGATGTCTATGGGCCACAACAACCACTTAGCATCAGGTGAACTGTGTGCTCGTTTGTGAGTTGTATTCTATAAAAAGTATATTTACTTCAATGGTTTTACATAGAAAAGTGTACAATGTATATAGAATAGAATAATTTTTTTATTCAATATTGATTATTACATAATTCTTATTGAAAGTCATTTTTTATTTACCACTGGTTCGGAAAATACCTCTGTCCTGGGAAGAACCAGCAAGAAACCCAGCGGGACTTTTTTTTTCAAACATATTTCACTTAACAATAATTTCATTTATACAATTTTTAAATGACTTTTAATAGAACCAGCATGGTGGCGATCACCTTATTCCCAGGGGTTATTTTCATTCATGTATTCCTTGATATTATAATAACCCTTTTTGTACAGTTTTTCTTTAATAAAACTTTTAAACTTGTTTATTGATGAACTTTGAATATGTTCTGGGATTTTGTTGTAAAAGCGTATACATTGCCCCATAAATGAATTACTGATTCTGTGGAGTCTAGTAACTGGTATTACAAGCTTATGTTTGTTCCTAGTGTTTAAAGAATGCACATCCTTATTCTTATTAAAGCTATTTATGTTTTTATGTACATACATTAGATTTTCATAAATATATTGCGATGCCAAAGTTAATATGTTTATTTCTTTAAATTTTTGTCTGAGGGACTCTTTACAATTTAGGTTATAAATCGCCCGAACGGCTCTCTTTTGCAAAACAAATATAGCTTCAATATCAGTCGCATTACCCCATAGCAAAATTCCATAAGACATTACGCTATGAAAGTAACTAAAATACACTAATCTAGCTGTCTCAACATCTGTGAGACTTCTAATCTTTCTTACAGCATATGCTGCAGAACTAAGTCTGCTTGCTAATTTAGATATATGGGGGCCCCATTGAAGTATATGACGTATGTATATGACGTAGCTCACTGTACGAATAAGGGCGGAAGCGGGAAGCTGTGACGTGGAGCGGACAACGCAAGTCTCACTTTATTGTGCACGCGTAATACGTCCGTATTTTTTACGTCAGTAGGTAAACAGTACAAAAATAATCTGAACATACCCGTGTTGTGTCCAGACCACGTGAAGCGATATCCGTACACGACAATACATTAACCGTTCCATTCTTGAACATCTCAAATTTGCCAAGTTTCATAGCGACAGCCATCTGTCCATTTATATTAATGCATTCTATGTTATTCTCGTTTAGGAACATAGAGACAAAGTCACACGTGGATGTTTTATTGGAGAAAATCATCACTGGACGTTTACTGTTGACATCTGCTTGAACCAGTCTGAGGAGTTCCACTGGTTTTTGGGCTTTGCCAAGCCGGATAAATCTGTTAAACAAAATTTGCAAGTGAGATACAATTTAAATATATAAAAAAAGATATATTTATGTTGTTTGATTACAGTTTTAATTCTAAGCCAGTGTAAAATATAATTAGGTACGCCGTATGGATGTTCGTGAATTTTGCACAATTCAGCGTTTTACTTGTAGCTTTGCGGAGTCAATGACCATTTTCTTGCAATTTCTCAGCAAAATGGGGTGATAGTAAGAAAATTGAAATTCTTATTTTATGTAAACACTACACTTTTAAGAAAAATTATGTTACGGATATTAAATTCTAGTAATACAATACTATTCCTTGATAATACCAATTAAAGACAGCACTGTTTGTGATGTAGTCAAAATAACAATTTAGTCTTATGTCATAAATTGAAGACATAGTTAAATAAAACTAACTCTCCGGACTCCCCCCCCCCCCCCCCCGTGACCATGGGTGCTGTAAAGTGCTTGAAAAGTCGGGAATGCAAAATAAGTTAATATACGCGATAAAATCCGTAAAATTAGTTTCATTTAAATGTGTAGTGTTCGCGTAAATATAAGAAATCATTATATTGAAGACATAGATTTAAAAATGGAGAGCCATCAAGTTTTGAGACATCACTTGAAACTAGCAAATTTAAATTATCCAGTACCATTATCCATTACAGCATACAAAATTTGCTGAACTTAAGTCTCCTCCATAGATTAACTCATAGTGGAATTTTGCTATAATTAACACATGCAATCAAATTGGAAACTGCAGTTTTTTCCTATTTTTAATTGGTTATCAGGAAGATGCTGCTGGCCATCTCCTGCTTCAGTTTTCTTCTGGTGCCTTTTACAATATCCATGAGATGATGTGAGGTAGTGGATAATATTCTTGGTGGTATAATTCCAAATATATGGTGTAATAAATTTTATGGTTTAGATGACACCATCATTAACATTATCAATATCAGTATTAATAAAGATAAACAATTTTAAACTTAGTGACGCAAAAAAGTTCTCAGAAATTAGAGGCTTGACTTACATCAACAATTTTTAAAATAATACCTCGGTTAAGTATTCACAGACGTGACTTATGGTCTTGAGGTCACGGGTTTGAATCCCCGATCGGGTCAATTTATTTAAGTTGTAAGTTTACTGGCAAAAGATTTAACCCTTTTGGACCGGATGGTTTGCATATGTTCAAAATAATTGAGGACTGATGGTACACTATGTCCCATAGAAAGTTAACGTGGGACTGAGACTCCATTTTTGCCTTTTAAGTGGGAAAATGCATCCCAAGTCGTCTGGTATTTAATTTTCAATAATTTGACATTGGTAGTTTTAGGCTGGCAATATTAGTTTGTGATCTATGGTTGAATAATCAAACACGTCCGTAACAGCTGGTGGAAAAATATATGTTTTTAGGTGTATTTTGCGATATTTTGAGGTAAGTTTTTTTACGTATTACGTTACATATTCGAAGTATTTCGAATTTAAGCTAATTTAATAAGGAAACATTTATTTACGACATGAAAAAACTGCCAATGGGACATTATGTCCCATCAGTCTTTTGACAAGTTTTTAATTATAGTACAAGAGCTTGTGGTTAGTTTTTGTAACAGGGAATTCGTACTCGAGTGGGTATATCGGTAGGTACGTAACCCGCAATGGTGCCTATGATTTAAAAAATCTGAATGGGCTGCGTGTGAAATTCAAGGCACCATATAATCAAAGATTCAAACATTGGTGTGTAAATAAATTAATAAATGAGTTTGCTAATTATTTTATGCATACTTTCCCAATGTTGTATTGTATTCCAGATGACTTCAAGGCGAAACAGAGAAAGGCGTCTAAATGATGATGACATCGCTGAGTATCTTGATGAAGACGGAGACAGTTCTTTTGATGAGTCTGTTGGAAGTGATGATGTATACATTCCTCCTCAAGGTTGTCATAGAGGCTCTAGATCTGAAGAATTATTAGCTAGTAGTAGTGAGGAAGAATATGACGAAGAGTGGCTTGAAAAAATAGATGTCTTACAAGCAGAAGATACTGCAGTTAGAGAAAGTGTAAATGTAGACTATGTTAGCGCAGAAAATAGGGAAGACATCATTCGCGCTGCCGTTGAAGTCAATGCAGATATAGATAACGAAAGCTCGGAAATTCAAAACGACAATTCAGAAAGACCTGTCAATGCAAATTTTACCTGGGGACCAGTACTCGAAAATTTTACATCAAGAAAGACTGTAAGTATTCCAAGGGTCTGCCGCACGTCAGAATGTTTTACAGAAAATTCAAAGCCAATAGACATCTTTTTGAAATTTTTTCCAAAGAGTCTACTAGATTATATCGCACAATGCACTAATTTAAGAATTGAAAAAGCGAGAAATGAGGTAGGAGACAGAGATAGCAGAGCTCGAAAACGAAGCTATATGACAACTACTGACAGAGGAGAAATAGCGATAGTTCTGGGCTGCACTCTTATAATGGGATATAACCAACTTCCGTCCTTCTCTGACTACTGGTCCACAAAACCATCTTTAGGAAATACTGTTGTAAAAGCTGCCATAAGTCGTGACAGATGCAAGTTTCTTTTAGGAAAATTGTATTTCGCTAACCCCGAAAAACCCACTGATGCTTCTAAAACGTACTATGTCGAGGATGTTCTGAATTGTTTAAAAAAAACTTTTAAAAAATATAGAGAGGACAGCTACATACAAAGCATTGACAAGTCAATGACTAAATTCAAAGGGTGTTCCAGTCTTAAACAATATATGCCGATGAAACCTGTAAAACGTGGCATTAAAATGTGGGTACGCGCTGATGCCAGGAGTGGGTATGCCTATGACATGGATATTTATGTAGGAAAAGATTCCAATCCAAGACAAAATAACTTGACACTCGGAGAGAATGTAGTTCTAACTCTGACATCTACCATAATAAATCCAGACACTACAATCTGCTTTGACAGATTTTTTACGTCCGTACACTAATGGACGCCTTACGCCATGTCACGAAAAAACATGCCAAAAATATTGACAGGAAAAAAACTGAAACAAGGCGAAATGGCTTTTGCAGAAAACGGGCGTGGTACTATCGCCGTTAGATGGCAAGATACTAAAGATGTCCTCCTAATGAGTAACTGTCATGGAACTGATAGAACTGAAGTATCAAGAAAATTAAAAACTGGTTCCGTTATCACAGTAACAGCACCAGAAATCGTTGCTTTTTATAGACGAGCTATGTTGGGAGTCGATAGAAATGATAGAATGGTTGGTGAGCATGAATTTGAGAGAAAATCTAAAAAGTGGTGGAGAAAGGTGTTCTATCGATTATTGAAAATGGCGATAGTCAACTCTTGGGTAATATATAGAGAAAAAGTAAACAAGAAATGCGCTATGAAGAACTTTTTAGTTGATTTGGCTCCAGAAATGTTGGAATTTGGCAAAAGTAATACAAATAAATCGAAACGAAGACAAACCACAGCAACAAGTTCTGTTGAAAGAGGTGTAATAGGAAATCACTTGCCCCTGCAAATGAATTGTCGTAAAAGGTGCGTATCTTGCACTCAAAAGAAAAAAGACACACGCACATACACCTCATGTATGACTTGTAATAAATATTTGTGCAAGAATTGTTTCACACCCTGGCATTTGGCCTGAGTAAAGTAATAAAATAAAGTACTTAATTTTGCTACTGATCTCTTAGCCTATAGTAAAAAAGTATATTTTCCCACAAATGTATGTGTTTTTTTCTTTCTCTAAATTTATGAAAAAATTATTCGATCATGTGTCTTTCATAACGAAAGTACATAAAATTAATTTGGTGAGTATTTATTTTTTTATCCCCTGAGAATTCAATTAGTCCAGTAATTTATATGAAATAGCAATGAAAATTTTATAAGTTTTCAGACTGATGGGACATATTGTACCACAGCAAAAAACCCATTTTTCAGCTTCAATAAAAAATCTGAATTATTTTACATATGCCTGGCGTTAAATTTAACATTATAAAGTAGATTTTTTAAATAATCTACTAATTTTAATCTCCAGTCGTGACACTGCACCCCATTGCCGGACCGAAAGGGCTAAGAGTCAGGAAGTTGGCAGTGTAACACCACCATACCTCGGAAAGCATGTAACGCCGTTGGTCCTGCGCCTGATCTCTCTCCGGTTGTGTCGGAATACCGTCCCGTCGGAATATGAGAGTGAAGTAAACAGTCCAATTGTGCTTGTGCATACCCTCAAGTACTATAGTACTGTCCTGCACAGTTGCCTAGTGTCCGTTGAGACTGGTCGCCGTCACCTTAATTGGGTCTGGAGTACATTATTATTATTTGATTGTACATTTACTTACTTCTGTGGCACATGTGGTAGTAGCTTGTGGATGTTGGAAGTAGCTACTGTTCTTAAAGACTGAGGATCCACAAAAGAGCTGACCGATTCTGGCAATTCATGTGGCATGGTAGCGCTAACCAGTGTAAGTTGGCAGCCGACTGGAGGCACTTGAATCTGAACTTTGTAATGAATCTGCATAGAACATGAAAAATAATAATGAGGAAAATCATTTCTTCTTTGAATGTGGTATTGAACAAACACACACACACACGCAGACATGCACGCACCGCACGCACGCACACACGCACGCACGCACGCACAGTGATACATACTGAGAAGCTTCGCTCTTTCTTTTTAATTATGTATAGATAATATAGGGAAACCTTTAATAAGGCTTATGTTAAGATAATCCAATGTGATGTATTTTTTTTTGTAAAAAAATAAAAAGTAAATAAAGGCTCATAAAAGTCCACTGCCCTAATCGTCACACTTGGCACTTGATTGACGCTGCTGCCTGTAACCGGTCTGAGTATTTTACATCAGATGCAATAAAATGATTATATCAACTGATATTACTTCTATGGCACATATGGTACTATAACTATAGTAGCCTACTACTACTACCTATTGTAGGAGTCAACTTTTTGAACAACTTTAGAGAACCGGAGACCCTTTTTACAGAAAAATAGGCATTCCATCTTAGTCCTCACAGGTGACAACACATCTGCATTTTGAGTCTTTATTGAGGATAGATGTAAATGTCTATGGGTCACTTTTTATTAAAGTTTCCCATTGACGTGTGGATGATGAAAAGAACCTGTAAACTCTTTCTACTTTTCAGAAAAAATGTTAAACTTGAATTAACGCTCCCTAAGTGAGTGCACCCCACATAGATTTAGCGAATAATTAGCACAAAACTATATAAGTAGTATAGTTGTAGTACAAATGGGTTGGCTCGACCGGGGAAGAACCACGCACGCACAGAATACCAGCGTAAAATAGCAGCTCAACACTGATGTATTTCATATGGTGAGTGTAGAGAACCAGAGACCCTTTTTACTGGAAAAGAGGCATTCCATCTTAATCCCCACAGGTGACAATGTATCTGCATTTTGATTCGCAAACGAGGATAGATGTGGATGTCTGGGCCACAACAACCACTTAACATCAGGTGTACTGTGTGCTTGTTTGTCACCCTATCGTATAAAAAAAAGAACACCTATGGAACAAAATAGGGTTAGTGTTTCCTTTCGTTGCCACCACACAGACAATAAGGAAATATTAGAATAACTTTGTTGAAATTGGTCTTTTTTAGAATTCTGTGTCAAAATTTTGTAGATATATAATATTAAGGATTACTTCAACTATGTTAAAATAATAACCAAAAAATTTCAGCACGTACTTTGGAAGTACACTAATGAAAATATACAGTCATTAAATTAAAATGTCCTGGTTTAAAGAATATGGAAAGCCACTATTATTACAGGATGTGAGATGTTCCATTAGTTCTTAAAGATTACCAGGATCTTATTGTAAATATGCTCTAAAAAGGATCATTAGGAGAACAAAAAGTTTCTAGAATACAGAAATCGGAAAAAATTAAACACAAAATTAATTGTAAAAGGAAAATTGATACTTTATCAACATTTCTTTTACAATTACATGTTGGATATAAGTTATGACGACAAGTCACTAACATAAGAAAATACTTATAAGCATACAAACATGCATACAAAATTATTGTTATTGTTTGTGTATGTACACAGATATCATTTAAATAATTGCAAAATATGGTGGTATGTCAAAATTTAGACTTCTAACACTAAACTCAGTACTAAAATTTCCATCTGAGTAATTACTTACCGAAAATTTCTTTAATAAATTTGTAACTTTCCCAATAAAACTGTCATCTAACAACGTGTCAGCCTCATCCAAAACCACATGGTGTACATTATGGATCTTTAGAATACCGGTGGTCACGAGTTTACTGTATGCACCAAGAGTTGTGACAAGTATGTCACAGTATTCAATAGGTGGATTCAGCATCTTTTGTTTAGTACGTCCACCAACTAATGTCGTTACATTGATATTAATATTCTGTGCAATAGTCTCAGCAACTTGACCTATTTGACTGGCTATAAAAAACAAAATAAATATAATATTAAAAAATTTCAATTAATAAATTGATATTAGAATGAGCTATTTTAATTACTTATGTGTGTTTTTATGTACGATTTTTGTCAGTCTGTGAAGTGTGAAACTTAAAAACATGCGGACTTTAAAATATTTGCAACAAAATAACTTTTTTTATAAGAATGCTAAGTTGAAAGAAGGCTACATATTTCTGAGAACTAAGATGGAATGGTCTGGTCTGAGAGAAGATGTAGTGACAAAAATTGAGAAAGGTATGCTGAGATGGTTTGGCCATGTCAAGAGAAGGAATGAAGAATGACTGGCAAAAAAAGTGTATAAGGCGAGTGTGAATGAAAGTGTAGGAAGGGGTAGACCTAGGCAGACGTTTCTAGACCAAATCAGGGACATCTTGAGAAAAGGTCAGGTCAAGAGTACCCCAAACCAAAGAGCATGTATGAAGGGAATAATGAAAGGGGACGAAGCAAAACAAGTATGTAAGGATTGTAGCAAGTGGGAGGAAGTGGTATCTGCCTACCCCTACGGGAAAGAGGTGTGATTATATGTATGTATGTATGTATGTAAGATGGAATGCCTCACAGCCTAATACTGGTTCTCTCTATCCTTCAGATCAGACCACTTATAAATATATGAAAACTGATCTCAAAAGGATGTCCACAGCTGAGATTCCAAGTGTGTGTAACAGTTGTACTTTATACTTTCTCCATTTCCATTTTGCTCTTTTTCCATTTCCAATTTTAGGGTTCTATCTATTAACTATTACAGCCTATAAAAGTCTACTTATTGATCATAGGATTCCACCATAGATTGTCTCATAGGGTCTTTTAGGGTTATTCCATAGGTTTTTTTTTTCAGTTTTTACACAAGCAGTCAGTCTATGGACCAGTTTCACCCAAAATTAGTAAATTGGCAGCTCAATATAATAACATGCTTAGGACTCTATTGGAAGGAAAAAGTGGTAGAGCCACGCGGCAGCTTTTGCTGTCGCACGGATGGGCTGGCTCGAACCGGGGTGGTACCACGACCTCACAGAATACCAACGTGAAGTAGAGGCTTACCTCTGCGTTTCGCTTGGTGAGTGCAGGTGGCCGGAGGCCCTTTTTACTGGAAATGAGGCATTCCATCTTAGTCCTCACGGTTGACAACGCACCTGCATTTTGATTCGCAAACGAGGATAAATGTAGATGTCTATGGGCCGCAGCAACCACTTACCATCAGGTGGACTGTGTGCTCGTTTGTCACCCTTATCCTATAAAAAAAAAAAAAAAGATGCCAAATTTTTGTAGTGCATCAGGCATGTTTGCCACTACAATCAAATATATTTTTTGCAATCATACAAAAAGGTCTACCTTTATGACGCTATTACTGCAGGGGAGTACCAACGGAGTCTTAAGGATGATAGGAGAAAGGATAGACTCTGCCATCATTGAGGCATAATAATCTATTTTAAATTATTTTATACTTAACATGATGTATGCCCCTAAATATGTTAACAAAATGAACTAACTTAGTCTAACAATAAGCAGTTTTAATTTATTTAATCGACTAATATTCACAACAGAATATCAGTGTTTTTGCTAATTGTTACTAAATACATTTAATCTTTATTTCTAAAATTTTTTATAACTCTTATAATAATTTGGGAATATTTTCCAAACTCACCTAATTCTCTACTCGGAGTTAATACAACCGCCAAAGGACTGTTTAATTCCTCAGTCAAACTTGGTTTCCATTCCAAAATATGTTGAAAAATTGGCAACAAATATGCTAATGTTTTTCCACATCCAGTTTCAGCAGTAACAACAGTATTGTAGCCTTCAAGAATAGCAGGAATCGCACGTGCTTGAATTGCAGTGGGCTCTTCAAAACCTTGAGCAATCATAACCTCTCTCAACTCGTTGCAAATGCCAACTTCTTCAAAGCTCTTCTTATATACACCAACTTTTTCTTTTTTATTGGCCTCATAATAAATCGTAAAGTGATCATTCTTAGATTTGGGATGTAACCAACCTTTAGACGCTAGTTTTATGCCTTCAAACTTGCTGTAGGTTTGGCCCTCATAATGATTGAATTCGGGATGTTTGCATGATATAATAGGCAGCTTTTTCTTTGCTTGCTGTACACTATAATACCGACAGTAAGATGTGTTAAAAATCTGACGTAACTTTGACATATTTAATATAAAGAAGAATTATTACATTATTATTATAAAAAATAACTCAACCAGTGACCAAATCTAAGAAATACTTTTAGTTGTTGTTGTTATTATTCGCTCGAGAGAGCAGGCAAAGGAACTAAGCCATACAGCCTTGTCTTTTTTATTTTGAATATATAGAATTTTGAAGTGTATAGGCCGGAACCAAGTCTTATTTTCCTTCTTTCCATCTCTTCAGAATCCATAAAGGCCGAAGTCAAGTCTTATTTCCTTTAATTCTTCATATTTTCAAAAATTCGTAAAGGCTAAAGCCAAGTCTTCTTTATATTATAATCTTTGTAAGTTTCAATCCGTGTAGATTTGTC
Organism: Parnassius glacialis; assembly: GCA_033319125.1. Classification (NCBI taxonomy): domain Eukaryota; kingdom Metazoa; phylum Arthropoda; class Insecta; order Lepidoptera; family Papilionidae; genus Parnassius; species Parnassius glacialis. The sequence goes on from JAVANC010000010.1 coordinate 47,577,166, forward strand.
AATCCAATATTTTCAAAAACAGGGATACCATGTTTCATATTTCTTTTACAGTGCTATGAATAAAATTGCAAAGTGCTAAATATGTCTTAGTATTCCTAAGAATATCTTGCAGGGCACGCGGGACGCTCTCTGAGTTTTCATAAACTTGTATAAGTTTTTCAATGAGTAGCAATCTTTCTATGGCGTACGCTGGGCAGTTAAATATTATATGTTCTGCAGTCTGATCTGCTTCTGTATCGCAGAAATTGCATGTTGCAGATGCTACTATTCTCATCCTGGAAAGATGAGCGTTCAGTCGATAGTGGCCAAATCTAAGTCTGCACATTATTGTATAAAATTTTCTGCTATGATATCTCTTGTTGCGAGAAAACCAAGGAATACTTAATTCTGAATTAATTGATGCATACCAACGACCTTTTCCTGCCTCTAAAACAGCATTCCATTGCATTTTCCATTCTTTTTTTAACTGTTTCTTTAAAATTGAATTTAAATCTGTATGTGGTATTGCAACATCGGTTATCCTTTCAATATCAGCTGTAACTATACTTATAGCTAAATTATCTGCTCTTTCATTTCCTTGAACCCCAATATGTGACGGAGTCCATAAAAATTTTACTTCCAAATTATTTTCTTTCAATTTCCACCACAAACTTTTAATTTCATATATGATGAAAGGCGTTTTAGCATCTAAAGCTTTTGTCTTGTGTCTTCAAGACACTCATGCTATCAGAGATCAGTATCCATTTATTAGATACATGTGGGTGTTGTTCTATATATTTAAGAGCAATTAAGACAGCATAACATTCTGCAGTGTATATGCTTGCTGATGCAGGAATGGAAAGGCCATGTCCAGTTTTCAGGTGAGGTATGTAAAATGCACAGGCTACTTTATTTTCAACTTTTGAACCATCTGTGTAAATTTGTCGATATTCTTCATATGTAGATATAAGTTCATAAACCTCTACTTTTCTTTTCAATTTTTCATCAACATTTATGTGTATATCACTAAATTTACTTTCATAATTCCCCTTATAACAAGGCCAAGTATGTGTGCTTTTGTGAATATTATATTGTTCATCATATCGTATCACTTCATGAAAGTCATGGAGTATATATGGGGCTGAGTTAGATATAGGAGACATACTATTATAGTAAAATAACACTTTTTGAAAAAGAGGATGATGAGACAAAGAATTAATATTTAATAAAAACCTAAATTTCAGATATTTAAACCTAAGTAAGATAGGAGGAGTAAGGCATTCAGCCTGTAAAGAAACAATAGGAGTTGTTCTCATAGAGCCGGTAATAAGTCTTAAATTCTTATTTTGTGTATTATCTAATTTGTTTACTAGTTTTTTATTTGATGCAAAACAAAGGAAGCCATACTCAAAATGGCTCCTCACCAAAGACTTATATAACATTAATAATATTTCCGGATCAGCTCCCCAGTTAGTACTAGCCAAAGCTTTTAATACATTAAAGGCCTTAGAAGCTCTGTCTGTAATAGAATTCACGTATTTGGTCCAAGATAAATTATTTGTAAAAATTACACCTAAGAATTTTGCACAACTTTCTATTGGTAAAAATGTATTATTATAAATTATTCTAGTGTTAAATGGACGAATTTTTTAAATATTACAACTTTACTTTTCTCAGTACTAATATCTAAATTTAAGTATGAAAAGTAAATGTGCAATTTCTTTAAAGCCTCATTTAAAATGGTTACCAAGTTTTTGACATTTGCTCCTAAGGCGTATATGACCAAATCATCTGCATATTGTAAATTAGTAACATTTGATCCTAAAATATTGTTTAATTTAAATATGTATAAAATAAAGATAAGAGGACTTAATATTCCTCCTTGACAAACACCTTTATAACTGAGCCTAGGACCAATAATTGTATTATTATTATTAACTTTAGCAAAAACTCTTCTTTCATGTAAAAAGTTAAATATCCATTTTACAATTTTTTCAGGAATGGCCAAAGACCTCAACTCTGCGGCGAGTACATGAAGTTTGATGTTATTAAATGCACCAACAATGTCAAAGAATATACTAATTAATATTTCATTATTTTCCATAGCTTTAAAGATGTCTAAGTGTAGAAATGCAATACTTTCTCTAGATGACTTACGGCGTCTGAATCCAAACTGATTTGATGGTAAAAGACAATTTTTTTCTAGATAAAATTCTAATCTAGATTTTATAAGTTGCTCAAATATTTTACCCATACAAGATGTAAGTGCTATAGGTCTGTAAGATTCAGCAATGTGAGGTTTTTTTCCAGGTTTTAAAATGGGTATCAAACAATCTTCTTTCCAATCGTTAGGAATAAGTGAATGAAACCATAACATATTATATATTTTCAAAACTAGTTCTCTACACGCAGTATTCATATTTTTTAAAGCTTTATATGGAACAGAATCTAAACCACAAGTAGTGTCTTTTCTAGAGTTAACAGCTGAGTTGAATTCGGTTAAGGTAAAAGGTTTGGTAAGATAATCACAATGATTATCATTTGAGGAGTTAGGGGTTAGAGGTGATTCATCTGTTTCTGGAGTATATTTTTTCAAAAATTCATTAGCCCAATTAGAATCTATGACAGATGTGTTATTATGAACAAAAGTTTTATTAAACTTTTTAATGTAGTTCCATACTCTAGTCAATGGAGTAGATCTATTAAAAGTTTCACATAGTTTTTTCCAGTTAAGCTGTCTTTCAGTCTTCAAAGTAATTTTTTTAACAGCTTGTAGTCTTTTAAAATTAATATAATTTCGTTCTGTGGGATCATTCTTAAATACTAAATATGCATTTTTACAATTTAATACTGCGTCTTTGCATTTTAAATTCCACCATGGTAGAGAATTTTTCTTTTTAATTCTTTTAAAAGATTGCAAGTTGATGTTAACATTTCGATTAGAAGACTGATTGGATGGTGTGGATTCATGCATGGCTTGTTTAACTAGTTCTATTAAGTCTGTATAACATTGTAAAGGATTACTATAATCAAAACTATAATTTTTAATTAAATTATCTATTAAATTTGAATATTTTGACCAATCTACCAATTTTTAGTTTATGTTATTTGATACTGCTGTTTCTTGAAAATTTTGACTATTAACCGTGATTTTTGTCTTTACAGGAAAATGATAGCTGCCTAGAGAATCATCATCACATACTTGCCACTCACAAGACAGAGCCAGTGAAGACGAAACAAGTGTCAAGTTTAATGCATTCTGCCTCCATCTATGAGATCCTACTGTAGTCATCTGACCATCGTTCAAGATTACAAGATTGTTGTCATCTATACTTGCAAGAACATCCCTATCTCGTGAATCTAATTCAGTACATCCCCATAGCGTGTGATGGGCATTGAAATCACCAGCTATAAAGACTGGCTGTGGCAAACTTTGGATTAAATTATCTAATTTGGATTTATTATAATTAATTGATGAATTAGGGGGACAGTAAACACTAACTAAAGTTAATAATTTATCATTGTATTGTATTTGTACAGCTATATTTTGTAATGAGTCATCAGAGAATGTATTGATAACACGAAATCCAATTTTGTTATGTATAAGTATTGCTACTCCATTATGATCATTACCTGAATCTAATCGTATAATATTATAACCTTTTACTCTAAAATTGTGCCTGGGTTTAAGCCAAGTTTCACATATGAGAGCAACATCTATGGTGTTCTCATATAAAAATTGTGTAAATTGAAAGCGATTTTTAATTAAACTCTGTGCATTCCATTGTAAAATGTTAAACTGATCCATAAAATATTAAATGTTAAATAATGAAATATCTATTTTGGTTTCATTGTATCTATGAGAACATCTTTAATAAGCTGAGAAGATATGGTGGTTTGTTCATTTGATTTATTGAGAGTTAATACTTTAATGACTGTATTTAAAATTATATTAATAATGTCATCATTCTTTAGCAGTGACATAAGAGCATCTTTAGGATTTTTTTTGTTTAATTCGGGGAATTCGTTTTTATTAAAAAGGTCTACAAATGGGGTTTTGTGTAATTTAGTCTGATTTTCTTTTATCTTTTGTTTCTTAACAGGACACTGTCCAGAAATGCTTAGATGGTTTCCTTTGCAATGTATGCATATCGCTTTATCTGAAGAGACTTGGCAATCTTTGTAGTTGTGATTTTCAGTACAAATTGAGCATTTCACAGAATTTTTACAGTACTTTGCTAAGTGGCCATACCTCAGACAGTTGTAGCACTGCTTCACTGGTGGAATATACTGATTTACCACGAACCGCCAACCATGAAGATCGACGTGGTCCGGCAAAACATTAGAAGCAAATGTGATGGCCACGGTGCCCGTCGGCTGTAGCAAACTGCGTCCTGCGTCGTTCTTTTGTTTCTTCATTATCCTTTTAACACATATTATCTTCCTGTAAGTTGTTAACATACCAAAAATTCTTGAATTAGAAAGATTAGTGGGAACATTAGTTATGACTCCTGTTATTTCTGTCCCTGCAGCTGGGATAGATGCCTTCATTTTGTATTCATTAAGAAATGTAACATTATTTAAAAATGCATTCGCTAGAGAGGGCTTTTCAAAATGAACGCCTATTTTGTATTTATTCATAGATTGTAAATATTTAATGCCTTTATTGTACCTCTTCATATGTGTGGACAGAGACATCATGTCCCGCGTGCCAACTGGTCTTTTTTCATCATTTGATTCGACAAAGACAACAAAATCAACGAGGACAGAGTCCTCAGGGTACCTCCTGTTGTAGTCAGATACAAAGTATGGCTTATACTTGCGCTGCTCTTTCTCAGGATCTTCCTCAGTGCTGGTATCAACTTCCTCCTCAGTCGTTTCTTCAAAGACTTCTTCTTCTCCCGGCAACTTTTTTTTTTACGTTTCCCCATGATGAAGAAACCCAGTATCAATAAAAAAATAGAAGTTTAATGCTTTTTAACTAAAGAAAACAAAATTAAAATTTTAGTTTAAAAAAAAGGCGCCTATCACGTTTCAAGGTTCCCGCGCTTTTCCGAAATACTTTTAGTTGTTGTTGTTGTTATTATTCGCTCGAGAGAGCAGGCAAAGGAACTAAGCCATACAGCCTTGTCTTTTTTATTTTGAATATATAGAATTTTAAAGTGTATAGGCCGGAACCAAGTCTTATTTTCCTTCTTGCCATCTCTTCAGAATCCATAAAGGCCGAAGTCAAGTCTTATTTCCTTTAATTCTTCATATTTTCAAAAATCCGTAAAGGCTAAAGCCAAGTCTTCTTTATATTATAATCTTTGTAAGTTTCAATCCGTGTAGATTTGTCAATCCTATATTTTCAAAAACAGGGATACCATGTTTCATATTTCTTTTACAGTATTATGAATAAAATTGCAAAGTGCTAAATATGTCTTAGTATTCCTAAGAATATCTTGCAGGGCACGCGGGACGCTTTCTGAGTTTTCATAAACTTGTATAAGTTTTTCAATGAGTAGCAATCTTTCTATGGCGTACGCTGGGCAGTTAAATATTATATGTTCTGCAGTCTGATCTGCTTCTGTATCGCAGAAATTGCATGTTGCAGATGCTACTATTCTCATCCTGGAAGGATGAGCGTTCAGTCGATAGTGGCCAAATCTAAGTCTGCACATTATTGTATAAAATTTTTCTTTTCGCGCTTTTTTTCGAAATACTTTTAGATTTAGACAGCTGTCAGACTTATTGGTTGTTGTTGTTTGTTTTTATTATTCGCTCGAGAGAGCAGGCAAAGGAACTATGCCATACAGCCTTGTCTTCATGTATAATTTTCCTTCATATTTCACTGCTTCACAATATGTTGATGCGTCACATTGTGCAGCCTTGGGAGATTTTGACGGTAACTTGAGCCAGCAGGCAGCTGACAGTTGGCGATGGTATCTAAAGGCGCCTATGCAAACAAACAGCTTATCTTGAGATTCCATCACCATCAGAGCACTTGTTTCACAGTTTCCATTATTAGTTCACATGCGCAGACACTTAATACACAAAATCGCACTACTTTTACATATCAAAGTCCACTTCAAACCATTATTTAAACAATAATACAGGAGCAGCAAGCCGCCGCCGGTCGAGTTCCCGCCAAAACTCCGATTAGACATCTCAGACTTATTGGGGCATGTTACATTGTCAAAATTATCACGATATCGTAATAATATTGATAGTATAATAGGCTGTATCGCAGTATCGTGATAATATCACAAGTTATCCGGAAATTTTGAAATCCGCTATACTGGCTTCAATAATATTGAAATGTAAGCGCTTTGCGATATTTTTTCTGTCAGTATTCGTCCGCAGTCATGGTGGAACGATGTCTGAGTAGTGAAGATGACGAATTACGCTCTGTCGTTGATAGTATTGAACAAAAAAAAAATACTTAAAAGAGTTCATTTTTTTTTGAAACGTGCCCGTATTTGTGGAATCCGAAAGATAAACATTATTTAAATACTGTTAAAACAAATGAAGACCTGGTTATGCAACCACAAGACCATAGGGTTGTTAGGGTTTGTATCTAGTGGGAGCTGCATAAGTATTGGGCAGTATCCAGTAACTCTAGAGTCAGCGCTTTTGGTTGCATTAGATATAAGGCAGAGCTCGTGGGTGCGGCCACTTCGTTTTGACAACGACTTAACGAAATACATTTTAAATAGTTTTAAAAAAAATATTTTTCAACGTGCATGTGAGTAGTATAGCTATTGCTTCTATTATTATCCATGATTTATTTCTAATTTATTCATTTTCTTATACGAAACACCACTTCACTCTAGTGAATTCAACGGCATACTGATGATGATATTATTGACAATGTAATAGCCCAATTTCAATACTTGCGATACTGCGATACTAGGATCATGATAATATTGACAATGTAACATGCCCCATTGGACTAAGCCTATATTACTCTGCTATATGGACTAGGCATGCCAACCAAAAAATCAGTACGTACAATATTCGATTCTTTAGAAAAATCGATATCAATTCTTCGGAGTTGGTAATCATTTACACTTTTGTTTCGATTAATACCAGAATAAATTAGAAACAGATAATTTAAAACACTAGATTTATCAGTTTCTTCGTATTTATTATTGCTGCTTATATCTAGACGCAAAATTATATTAATTTAAAATTTGAAATTAGATTAAAACTAAATATATTCAATCATTTTCACTACTACTAGTTGTGCTGTTGTTATCTAGATTAATTATTATTGGATTTTCAATTATGTATCAAAGTGAATGTTCTTTCAAAGGCATCCATAATAATTTTCTGTTTTCTCCACCACTTTTGCTCAATTGTTCTTTGTGACATGGGTATATGCTTCATTCAGCTAACCTTTCATTTTCTTTACAAAGCATAAGATATTTCCATCTCGTGTGTGTTTATGTACAGTTAATAATATGTTTGCATTGAGAGCATTTCATATAAGAACCAGCCTATGATTTGGGGCAAAATCATTTCAGTGCATTATAATGGCAATGGTATGGTGGTAGTCTTGTGATATGCGCAGGTATATTTTGTAAAAGGTTTGTAAACCGCTCTTTTATTCCGACTTCAAAAAAGAGATGGTACGTATTTGGCGGATGGGAGCTAGGCGAGAAAAAGTGTAAGATTTTTCCGTCATGGCTGCTTCTGACGTGAGTGTAAACCCCCCTCACGATTTTCTTTATCTTGTCATGAAAGAAATATTACCTATACAAATAAATAAAATTGAAGTGTCTGTTTGTAGTGTCAAAATAACAGCGTGTTAATAATTGCATATAAAAGTATATACGGTACCTATAACAAAAAGACAATTTTTAAAATTTTTGTCTGTCTGTCTGTCTGTCCGTCTGTCTGTCTGTTTGTTCCAGCTAATCTCCGAAACGGCTGGACCGATTTTGATGGGACTTTCACTGGTAGATAGCTTATGTTATAAGGAGTAACTAAGGCAACTTATATTTTAGAAAAATAATTGGGGTTCCGCGCAACAAAATCAAAACTTTAAATTACACGCGGGTGAAGTCGCGGGGAACAGCTAGTTTTATTATAAATGACGCTTCATTTTAATATGTGCTGGTGATTCATTTATTCGTATTTGTTATTCAGTAATATAATACCCTTATAAATAATCAAATACTACGAAAAGAACTTCGTTCCAACCGAGTGTTCCACGACACTCACGCATGTTTTTATTATGTGTGTTACATCATAACTTTTATCTGGTTGAACCGAATTCGATGATTCTTTTTTATTTGAAAGCTGCTGTTTCTTATGTAGTCCCATATAAATTTGATCAAGGTCTGGCTAATATAATTTGACGGCTCCGTGGCACCTTATCTTAGCAATGAGTTATTGCGCTGGGGGCCGCGGGTTGAATCCCGCATGGAACAAGTATTTGTATGGTCTATAGATAATTGTTCCGGGTCTGGATGTTTGTCCTCGTGCAATTTATGTTTGTAAACTATCTTCACGATACAAGAGAAAATCCTAGGGGTAATGTTTTTTAAGCGTACAACAGCAATAGTTTTATTAGTTATTGTTAATAATTTAGGAATTTGAAGTCGGTTGTATAACATTTTTATTTTAAATTATAATTATTCTGCATCCATTTCCTCATCGTATTCTCCTGTACTCTTCGATTGGAAAGCTAATAAACAATTTTCTACAAATATTCCTCCAGCGGATCTCTCATCACCTTTTCCCATGGGTACCTTCGAGCAAAATGCTGCAGTGTCATCGTTTCATCAACGAATATGACGTTGTCCCAATTGGTTATATTTTTTATTTCTCTTAAAAATGTTATATTATTAATGACGGTATGTCATGCCTCTCCATAACTATTTTGCGTTTATATATTTTTTTTTATCGGAAGCGCATGCGTTTTAAAAAGGTTCTCAAAGCCTACCATTGTATAAACCTCAACCTATTGCTTGCACTTACGAGAAGGTATAGGATAGGCATAGTACAATTAACTTACACTAAGTGGGGTTCCGGTCATTGAACTGATTAGACTTACGTCAATATTTACTCGAATTCTGTGCAAAAACAAGTGTAATAAACCGTATTTCTAACCAAGACCGCTGAACAAAACACAAACAAAGAAAATCAAGAACAAAAACAGTGGAAAACCAAGATTAAGTAAAAAATTGTACAACAAACATTATTGAAACATAACCTAAAATTGCAAAACCATTGAAGGGAAGTGAACAACACGCCATAAACAACTTTCAAGAAGTGACCTTAACAAAAGTGTTGTTTTGTTTGTTGAATTTAGTGTTACCAAACAGAACCGATTGTTGCCAACCAGAATCTAGGGCTGCCATCTAAAATACAGCGTTGCCATAACAGTAAATTTCCCTTAAAATGGAGGAAAAAAATATGGAGAAGTTAATATCAATACTAGATAAGAAACTCAATAATCAAGCCCTTCTTATAACAACTTCAGTGACGAAAAATGTAATGGAGGCGCTTGATGAAAAGATGAAATTTATTATGGAAGAAAATAGTACCCTCAAAACAAAAATATCTGAATTAGAAATGGAAGTAAAGTTTTTGAAAGATGAAAAAAGGAAAAACAATTTAGTATTTTTTGGAATAGAAGAAATAGGAAAAACCGAATGTGAGCTTGTGGATTACATCAAGGACATCATAATGAACTTGGAAATACACTTCGATAGTAACGAAATCAGTAAAATATACAGAATTGGGAAACAGTTCGACAACAAAAATCGCCCGGTCGTAGTCACTATTACTACGCTATGGAAAAAGCACTTGATATTGCAAACAAGTCCAAACTTCCGCAAGGAATATACATTAAGGAAGATTATTCTAAAGAAGTGCTAGAAAAACGCAAGCAGCTAAGGTTACAGGTTGAAGAAGAAAAGAAAAAAGGAAATGTAGCATTCATAAGATACAATAAATTAGTAGTAAAGAAAAACAGAGATAACTACCCAGAAAAGAGAAAAAGAGAAGAGTCAGGCTCGCCAAACAATTCAAATCAAAAGAAAGCTATCACTACTGTTAAGACACAAATCAACTCAGCAACCAAAACTGTAGGAAAAGACACTATAAGACCTAACATGCTCAGCTATGTGAAAAGAGGAAGATCAGGTTCGATATCTGAAATACCAAAAAACCTGTAAATGACATCGACACCCGGAACCGAGACAACACAACATCAATAATACAAACTTTTTCTAAAGGCACCCCAATCCGGCCAGTCACCGTGGGGGAAGAAGACTATTACCCTCCAACTAATATCCAATTACACATTCTTCCTAAGAAACATCGCCAAATGGCAAATAAAATACACATTGCGACATACAATACGTTGTCTTTAAGAACCAATGAGAGTCTAACGGAACTAATACTAGCTCTAGAAAATGTAAAGTGGTCAATATTGGGTTTGAGTGAAGTCCGACGACTAGGGGAGAGTATAGAAGACCATGGGCATTTTATATTTTATTATAAAGGAGAAAAACCAGGCTTATATGGAACAGGATTCTTAATAAAAAATGAATTAAAACCATTTATTGACGAGTTCATTGGTGTCTCAGAGCGTATTGTTATACTTAATATAAAACTACCTCCGAAAACGACCGATGGTCGATTGTGCAAGTCTACTCTCCAACTGAACAATCAAGTAGAACAGAAATCGACACCTTCTACTCCATGTTACAAGACGCGATAATCAAACACTCGCACAACAATTTAGTAGTGATGGGAGATTTTAATGCAAGAACAGGGGCAAGAGGAGACGGAGAACAAATGATATTGGGTCCGTATTGTTCAGGCAAAAGAACAAGAAATGGGGAGAAACTTGTCCAACTGGCATATGAAAACAACTTAAAAGTACTAAACACTCTTTACAGAAAACGTGATAACAACAGATGGACATGGATATCTCTAGATGGTCACCACAAAAACGAGATAGATCACATACTAACAAACAAAAGTAAAGACTTTAGGGACTGTAGAGTTTTAAACAATATTAATTTCAACAGCAACCATAGGATGCTAAGAGCTAAGTTACAAAACACACTCAATAATGATAGACCCTTTAAAGTAAAACAAACCAACAGCTTAACACTAGAAAGTACCGATTCACTAAAAGGAAAGCTAGAACAATTCACAGAAAAAACAAAGGATTTAGATATACAGAGTAAATACAATAAATTCGAAGAACTCCTCTATACTACTAAAAAAGGCAAAATGGAAAGTAGAAACAACAGGACAAAATGGATAACAAACAAAACTAAAGAACTGATAAGAAGTAGAGCAGACCTTATATCTAACCCTGAAAAGACAAAAACTATAAGAAAAGACATAGCTAATTTAAGTAATAAAATAAAAATACACATGAGAAAAGACCGTCAGAGATATAGATTGGAACAACTGGAAAAATGCATACAAAGAACTGGAGGCACCAAAAAAGCAGCTAAACTACTATTGGAAAAACGAGATTTGATACCAAATTTAATAAATAAAAATCATAAATGCGAGAAGCGACGCCCTGAAAGCATATCAATAGCCACTCAATTTTTTGAAGAATTATATTCAAGGAAATATACTGCACAGACAGCAATCCTAACAGGAGGAAGTGAAGTACCGGGTATAATACACGAAGAAATAGAAAAAGCCGTGAGAACTCAAAAAGCAGATAAAGCTCCAGGATTAGATGGCATAAGTAACGAGTTCCTCATCCTAAATAGAAACCACCTGATACCAATTCTCCAACATCTTTTCAATGAAGTCTTACAAAGCGAGATAATACCTTACCAATGGACAACGTCATCAATAGTACTTCTACACAAAAAAAGGAGATAAAAATAACATTAATAGTTATAGACCTATAAGTCTATTGTCGAATATATATAAAATCTTCGCAAAAGTTATACTCTATAGAATAACTAGCACGTTGGATGAGAATCAACCAAGAGAGCAGGCGGGTTTCAGGAGCGGATACTCAACTTTAGACCACATTCATGTCATCAAGCAACTATTCGAAAAAGCCAATGAATACAACATAACATTTTACTGCTGCTTTGTGGATTACAGTAAATCTTTAGATACAATAGAGCATGAAAAAATTTGGCAAGCACTCAAAAACCAAGGTATTGAAAATACCTTGGTTTTTGAGTTTGGTTTCTGAGAGAGATGAAAAATACTAAAAAATATCTACGATAACAGTAAGGCTACGATAAAACTAGAGAAGGAAGGTAAAGATATTATAATAGGAAGAGGCGTACGTCAGGGCGATCCGCTGTCGCCGAAACTCTTCACAGCCGTTTTGGAAGAAGTCTTTCGTCAATTAGACTGGGAGAAATGTGGACTGTGCATTAACGGTGAAAACCTGTCACATTTGAGATTTGCCGATGACTTGATAATCCTTTCGTCATCGAGTGGCGGACTGCAGGCGATGCTGAATGACCTGGTTAGAGAAAGTGGCAATGTAGGATTGGTCATAAACACATTAAAGACCAAGGCTATGACCAATGGCAAGGAAGAACGTATTCTGATCAATAATAACCCGATTGAATATGTTAATGAATACATCTATTTGGGCCAGATAATCTCTCCTGTAAATCTAACCTCAAAAGAAATTGACAGACGCATTGGAAATGCCTGGAAACAATTTTGGAGCCTAAAAGAAATAATGAAAAATAATGATACTAACATAACCATCAAACGGAAACTCTTTGATACCAGTATACTACCTATACTCACTTATGGCTGCCAAACCTGGGCACTCACTAAATCACACATTAAAAAGTTAGAAACTTGCCAAAACTCTATGGAAAGGAGTATGATGGGGAAAAGACTATCCGATAGAATAAGAATCGAAACCATAAAGAAACATACGAAAACAAAAGATGTCACAATAATAATAAAAAAGTTAAAATGGAAATGGTCAGGCCATATAATTAGAGGAAAGGAGAAATGGTCCAAATCGATAATGAATTGGTTTACAGGTCATATGAAAAGGAAAAGGGGTAGACCATGTAGAAGATGGGAGGATGACATTAAAGCCATAGCAGGAGGCATATGGACGAGAACTGCTAAGGATAGAGAGGAATGGAAAAGGTTGGAGGAGGCCTTTGCCAATAAGTGGCACACAGACAGGGTTGTCGATGTACAAGAGTTAAGCGTTGAGAGTGTAAAAATATATAATATATAATCCAGTGTTAGATATAGAATAATCCAGATAGATACTCTGAATATCTCTGATATTGTAAATAAAATACTGTCTGAAATAAAGGCTATTATTATTATTATTATTTAGAATATTATAATAGCTAAGTTAAATCATTTAATTTTGTTGATAATTTTGATTAAATATGATCAATATAATTATGTAAGTCACAGATATATTATTTTAAAACCCAAAAAGAGTAGTTAAGTTGTAAGATACATCATATTTTAAATTAACGCTAAATGTAACACTAAACTTACAATAAATATTTTGAATAACGTGGTATTGTGTTAGCAGCACGAATGGGTCGGCTCGAATGGGGTAGGACCACGCTCTCACAGAATACCAACGTAAATTAGCAGTTTTATGCTGCTGTGTTTCATATGGTGAGTGTAGAAAACCGGAGACCCTTTATACTGGAAACCAGGCATTCTATCACAGTTCTCAGGTGTGACAACACATCTACATTTTGATTATTAATTGAGGTGCTCGTTTGTCACCCTTATTCTTTATATAAAATAAAAATAATTTGTAAAATTTGAATTTATTTAAGAATATTTTCACTGTGTTGTTCAATATGTGATACTAATCTTTTTATTTCAATCCTACATAATAAGTTTGGTAATTATAGTTATCCCAATCCACCAAAGAGCTAGATAGAAAAACACATTTATAAAAAAGTTATTTGAAACAAATCATTTACTTTGTTTTTTGTACGAAACTCCTAACTAGAGTTTAAACTCGAGTTGCGTGAATTTCAATTCGAGTTAACTCGAGTCGTAATTTTTCCGAGTTGGCACATTTATAACTTTAGCTAAGAGCGTAGATATAAGAAAAATATTTTTCTTTTATCTATGGCTATGAGCCTATGAGGTATGACATATAATATATAATATAATATATATTACAGCTCGAGATATAAATTAATATCGCTCACCATACTTTTAAATAGAGCCGCTTACACTGAGCTATAATATATATTACATCTCAAACTATAAATATTTTTTCGATCGTCCGAGCGATATTTTCATATTATATTTCGCCCCCTGTACCCCAAATACCGTTACGCATCGCCGCAGAACCGTGTGCTGGGTACAGCAGGTAATCCAATGACAAATGCACACTGGTTAAAAGATATATCTGACAGTGTGAAAGCCAATCGCGGGATATAATTTATATTTCGGGATATAATTTATATTATATTCCATAGCGTATAGCCCGCCTTATACATAACGCAAAATATCCGTCTATCGTAGAGAGAGAATGAACTTAAAACTTCTACATTCATTACATTGTACATACTCCCTCTACGCCGTCTATTTCTTAATTTTTTTTAATAACTGGTTTTACGGCTCTGGGTTCTAGCTCTTCTGAGCCTGGAGTTATAATGTATAATTATCCTTCATAGTTCACTACTTCACAATATGTTGATGCGTCACATTGTGCAGCCCTTGGGAGATTTTGACGGCAACTTGAGTCAGCAGACAGCTGACAGTTGGCGATTAAGCAGACAGACACCTTGTCTTGAGAATCACATCACCATCAGAGCACTTGTTTCACCGTTTCCACTAATAGTTCACATGCGCAGACATTTAATACACTAAATCGCACCACTTTTACATATGAAAATCCACATCAAACCATTATTTAAGCAATAATACAGGAGCAGCAATCCGTCGGAGGTCAAGTTCCCGCCAAAACTCCCTATTTCTTATAACGATCCGCAACGCACAGAGTCACAGAACACATATATCCCTAAAGGGAGAGTACCCTTGAACCGCACCGCTGCAACATTGCGTTGCGTTGACTTGGAATCGTGATTCGTGATATTATTATAACACTAGCTGTTCCCCGCGACTTCGCCCGCGTGTTTTGTGTTTTTAATTATGTTGGCCAAAACCCTTACTCTTTTTCTCAAATATAAGTAGCCTAAGTTACTCCTTAGAATATCAGCTATCTGCCAGTGAAAGTCCCATCGAAATCGGTCCAGCCGTTTGGGAGATAAGCCGGAACAAACAGACAGACAGACAATCCCGACAGACAGACAGACAAAAATTTAAAAAATTGTGTTTTTGTTATAAGTACCGTATATATATTCCTATGCATTTAGTAAAAAGCTGTTATTTTAACATTACAAACAGACACTTCAATTTTATTTATTTGTATAGATTACGCACTCGCTGCCGTACAAAAACAAATGTTATGCCGTGTACGATAAGAACGAAACTGCAGCGGAGCCCTTGTTGAAAGGTGTATGTGAGCGAAGCGAAGTTCGAGAAATAAATTTATTTCTTTCATTTTCATATAGATATTTGTATGACTATTTCAAATTGGCAATGTGTCACAAAGCAATTTTAAACCTCGTGGTATTTATTATAAAACTCTTATTATAAAACGCAGTAAATACGGTTTTTTGCTATATTATGTTGAAAAAATAACACTTTTTCACCAAAAAGTAAAGATTAACCCTTAACTGGTATACATGGGTCAAAACAAACCCGGACTAACCTTTGATCGATCATAAGTCAACATTAGTTCGATATTCACTAGTGGTGGTTAATATAGCGCATAGCGTCATATTATAGTGCGCTATCTTTCTATAGCGCACAGCGCGTACTATGTAAGTAGGCGCTATGGCGCTATTGCGCTATGTAATATCAACATCGCGCGACAGCGTTCGGCGTCGGCCAGCGCGGAAACTATTTCTAGCGCGGCGGTAGCGCCCGGCTGCCTGCTATCCTGCTACCCGCTATATATAATGTACTCTGTGCCTGCTAGTCTGTAGTCTCGCGTGCACGCTGTTGTGAGCGGACGTGTTATGCAAATTTTATGTAGCAGCACGCTATTCATCGCGTGTGCGGCCTAGTTTAGTGTTAGACGTTGGTTATTTAGTGCATACTATATACCTAGTCAGGTCATAAATTCTGTCACATGTTTAATATAAAATAATTGAAACAAGTTTATTCATTATGTAACCATTTATATACCAAAATGAACTTAACAAAACATAGATTCTTATGACACTAAAGTTTATTCAAAATGACCTCCGTGATTTTGAATACAGGCCTTCAATCTGCGCGGCCAGTCGTCAATCGCAGCACGAACGAGGTCCATGTCAATATCGGCGGCTGCCTTAATCAAGGATGTCTTGAGTGACTCCAAAGGCTTTGAGCACGCCTTTTCCTCCAAGTGTTGCCATATCTTGTAATCTAACCGATTCAAATCTGGACTGGAGGAGGGCCAGTCTTCGTGCCGGATGAAGTCGATTTTACGCGCCGCCAGCCAGTCTTGTGTACTCTTCGCTCTATGAGCTGACGCCGAATCTTGTTGGAATACCCAGTGCCTGTTATTGAACATGGTATGAGAAACAGGTTCCACAAGGTTCGTCAGGACTGTATTTTGATACACAACTGCATTCGTTTTTACACCTTTCTCACAAAAATGTACCTCCGTTAAGCCCCAATAAGAAACTCCCAACCATACCATGAGCGAGGATGGAAAATGACCTCGTTGGACACGCGGAATACGGTTGCTCGCTTCTTGACTACTGTGTGTGTACACCTTATCATTTTGTTTGTTGTAGCTCTCTTCTACGGTAAAAAATTTTTCATCCGAAAAAAGAATTTCCCGATATTTTTTTCCCGCGTACCGCTTCAACAAAGCGCGGCATCTCTTCAGTCTCAGGTCCATTAGACGAGCATTCAAACGATGTCCTGTTTTTCTTCGATATGCCCGAAGCGCTAAGTCTTCATTTAACACCCTTTTCACCGTGGTTCTGCTTAACCCCATTTGAAGGTCCAACAGTTTCTGCTAACGTTTGGGATTTCTTTGAATTCGCGCCTTCACAGCTTTTATCACTGCTGGAGTCCTAACAGACCAAGGGCGACCACTTCTTGACCTTTGATTAGTATCACATATTGAACAACACAGTGAAAATATTCTTAAATAAATTCAAATTTTACAAATTATTTTTATTTTATATAAAGAATAAGGGTGACAAACGAGCACCTCAATTAATAATCAAAATGTAGATGTGTTGTCACACCTGAGAACTGTGATAGAATGCCTGGTTTCCAGTATAAAGGGTCTCCGGTTTTCTACACTCACCATATGAAACACAGCAGCATAAAACTGCTAATTTACGTTGGTATTCTGTGAGAGCGTGGTCCTACCCCGTTCGAGCCGACCCATTCGTGCTGCTAACACAATACCACGTTATTCAAAATATTTATTGTACGTTTAGTGTTATATTTAGCGTTAATTTAAAATATGATGTATCTTACAACTTAACTACGCTTTTTGGGTTTTAAAATAATATATCTGTGACTTACATAATTATATTGATCATTATTAATCAAAATTATCAACAAAATTAAATGATTTAACTTAGCTATTATAATATTCTACATAATAATAATAATAATAATAGCCTTTATTTCAGACAGTATTTCATTTACAATATCAGAGATATTCAGAGTATCTATCTGGATTATTCTATATCTAACACTGGATTATATATTATATATTTTTACACTCTTAACGCTTAACTCTTGTACATCGACAACCCTGTCTGTGTGCCACTTATTGGCAAAGGCCTCCTCCAACCTTTTCCATTCCTCTCTATCCTTAGTAGTTCTCGTCCATATGCCTCCTGCTATGGCTTTAATGTCATCCTCCCATCTTCTACATGGTCTACCCCTTTTCCTTTTCATATGACCTGTAAACCAATTCATTATCGATTTGGACCATTTCTGCTTTCCTCTAATTATATGGCCTGACCATTTCCATTTTAACTTTTTTATTATTATTGTGACATCTTTTGTTTTCGTATGTTTCTTTATGGTTTCGATTCTTATTCTATCGGATAGTCTTTTCCCCATCATACTCCTTTCTATAGAGTTTTGGCAAGTTTCTAACTTTTTAATGTGTGATTTAGTGAGTGCCCAGGTTTGGCAGCCATAAGTGAGTATGGGTAGTATACTGGTATCAAAGAGTTTCCGTTTGATGGTTATGTTAGTATCATTATTTTTCATTATTTCTTTTAGGCTCCAAAATTGTTTCCAGGCATTTCCAATGCGTCTGTCAATTTCTTTTGAGGTTAGATTTACAGGAGAGATTATCTGGCCCAAATAGATGTATTCATTAACATATTCAATCGGGTTATTATTGATCAGAATACGTTCTTCCTTGCCATTGGTCATAGCCTTGGTCTTTAATGTGTTCATGACCAATCCTACATTGCCACTTTCTCTAACCAGGTCATTCAGCATCGCCTGCAGTCCGCCACTCGATGACGAAAGGATTATCAAGTCATCGGCAAATCTCAAATGTGACAGGTTTTCATCGTTAATGCACAGTCCACATTTCTCCCAGTCTAATTGACGAAATACTTCTTCCAAAACGGCTGTGAAGAGTTTCGGCGACAGCGGATCGCCCTGACGTACGCCTCTTCCTATTATAATATCTTTACCTTCCTTCTCTAGTTTTATCGTAGCCTTACTGTTATCGTAGATATTTTTTAGTATTCTGATGTATTTATTTTCAATACCTTGGTTTTTGAGTGCTTGCCAAATTTTTTCATGCTCTATTGTATCGAAAGATTTACTGTAATCCACAAAGCAGCAGTAAAATGTTATGTTGTATTCATTGGCTTTTTCGAATAGTTGCTTGATGACATGAATGTGGTCTAAAGTTGAGTATCCGCTCCTGAAACCCGCTTGCTCTCTTGGTTGATTCTCATCCAACGTGCTAGTTATTCTATAGAGTATAACTTTTGCGAAGATTTTATATATATTCGACAATAAGTAATATATTATGATTAAAAATAGAATATTGAATGTGGGGGTGAGCAATGCGCATTATACATATACACACACACACACACACACACACACACACATTCACATCTGTTAGTCCATGAATCAAAAACTGACGCGCTAGTGTCGCAAGCTGTTGGCATTTTTATTGTATGAAGTCTTCGTTCTTCCCGTCAGAGTACATGTATTCTGTGGTTTTATTAAAATTGGTTAATTCTATCGAAAGTTATGATTATTATTTTGAAATCTAGGTTCGAATCTGTTTAAAGGCGCTATAAAACTCGATTTCGTGTGTAAAAAAAAACGTTCTATTATAATATACTTAAAACACAGTAAACAAAAAATATGTTTTCCTTAAATTAAAAAAGGATGTTTTCTCACAAAGAACGTAACAGATTGCGTTGTATAAATTACAACTTTTTCTGAATTGCGGTGGCGCCCCGTTTTCCTAAAGGGTGGGTCCGATTCGGCAGGAAGGCCATAATGGCCACCGTCAGTCCCACAGGTGGTGTTTATTGGGTAGGCACTTCTTCAAAGTGAGTCCCACCGCAGTCGGCTGCCGTGGTATGCCATGAGCATTTACCACCTCCCTCCCCCGCTTCTAGAGGATAGCCTCGCTTTGGGCGCAAGAGAAAAAAAAAGAATTGCGGTATTAAGATTTTTCGCTTTTTTTAATCGTATGTGTTATGCGACGACCGTAAATAAAGCGCAAGTTTAAACTTTACGCGTTCCATGAGTGGACCTCGGTACTAACTGTTTTGCACATGGCCAACTCTATGTTGTTTTTTCCCGCGTCAGTAGGCCTTATAACCTATTTGTGTACCTACGCCCCGGTTGTCTACTTCTAACGTCGTTTACACTGAAGCTCTATCATAAACGACTTAGAACTTTGAAGATTACGATTTATTTTGTTACCACTTATTGATACAGTAATGATATAAATCGTTTAATATTCTCTTAACTAAACGTCAAATTCTTTAAGTAAAACCTATATACGCGAGCTACGCCGCGGGCACAGCTAGTATAAAATACAAATACAGATACATAAAGTTTTTTGATGGGAATTGTCGTATTGGTAGCAGATAAAATAGCGTTTTTAAAAGTAGAATACGCCTGAAGAACATTATCTTTCTGAACAGGAAGAAGGGCTGAAAGTTCTTCCTCTAGAACTGTGGAATATTGTTGCCAGTTTGCTTTGGATGTATTATTTTTAAACCTAGTATTAAATGGAACATTGACTGTATAAGAGCTAGGGTGATTGATAACAATAGGGAAATGATCACTGCCATGGGAAAAGGGTAATATTGTTCAAGAAAGAAGGGACGACAGAGCAGGAGAACAGAGTGACAGATCTACTGCACTTTTAGGATTTTGGAGGGGGATACTCTACGTGTAGGTGAACCATCGTTAAGGAGGCAGAGATCTAAATCATCAATGATGTCTAAAAATGTAGAAGACCAGGGATCACAAAAATGGGAGCCCCATAAAGTATGGTGCATATTAAAATCACCAATAATTACCGTAGGAGGAGGGATGGAGGATATAATCCTCTTAAGTTCTGATAAGATATACGAGGGCGGCACTGAAAATTTCGGGAATCAAGGAAGTGACACAACATTACTATTTAAAAATGTATTTATTGATTTTCGAAGTATTCTCCGCGAAATTTGACACATTTTTCCATATGATGGAACCACTCATTGAAGCAACCATTCCATTCGGAAGTTGGGGTCTCCAAAATGGCCGTTTTGTAGGCGTCGTTTGTATAGCTTCTTCAGGTGATGAAAATCTCTGTCCACGTAATTTATTATTTATTTTAGGGAAAGTATAGAAATCATTAGGGCTTAGGTCGGGGCTGTACGGCGGATGGTCTAATAATTCTATGTTTTCTTGCTCTAAAAACTCTATGTCGACACTTACAATATCCACGAGACGATATGGGGCAGTGGCTTTTCTTACACCGGTACTAAACGGTGGTCCCCAAATACAATATAATATTAGTTGGCAGCGCGGTCACTAGGCGTTCCGCTGCGGTACTGCAGTCACAAGTTTGAACCTGTACGAAAATGGCCTACAAATGATAACTCCCTATCTGGAAGTTTCTTTATAATATACAATTTATGTATATACAATATGTAACAAAAGAGATGAAATCTACACTTATAGATTTCTTATATTTACGCGAACACTACACATTGAATAAAACAATTTTTTTACGGATTTTATCGCGTTTAATTTTACTATTTTAATTCCCGACGTTTCGGCAGCCCATGGTTACGGGGGGGGGGGGGGGACTGAGATGTTTGACGTCCTGATGTCACAGTTAGCCCGGCTACCTTCAGTTTTTTAATATTAATTTTTGGTTCGATTTACGCACAATGAACTTACAGTAGAGAAGTATTTCTCGAGAGGGGGATAGTGTGAGGTGTACAAGTGTCGAGCTGTTATTATGCTGCTGTTATGTGATTTACTTTTTTTTGTTTATTATTTCTGTTGGTGTTGGTTTTAGTAGTTATAAATCCGTAAGTATTTACCATACAGTATTGTGTATTTACATACCATGTGTATTTACATATCAAAAAATATTGATAATATGCCATTCGAAATTGATCAGTCGAAGCGTAAATGATTGCAAGCAACAACTAACTCAGTTCATCCTCAGAAAAAAATAATTACAGATCCATCCCAACCGGTACCATCTATTCAGACCTTTTATACCCATCCTGACTACATAGAAAAAAAAACATAAAGACTCTAATAACAACAATACGCACTTTATTGTACATGTAAGTAAGAGAGTAGATGATTTATCAACTGGAGTAGTTTTAAAACCGATAAATTTTGGTCATTTTCCCTACCATAATAATATTAAAAATGTTGTTAGTGATTGTGTTAAGCGAGTAGGACGCAATAGAATTTCAGTCGAATTTAAAAGTGCAGCTGAAGCAAATTGTTTTATTGAGAACCCTACCGTTGCAGGTGCTAAATATGATACTGTAATCCCTTCTTATAATATCACTCGCATGAGAATAGTGAGGCAGGTCCCTGTAGAATGGACATTAGAGGAACTAATTTCAACAATCGAGGTCCCAGCTGGTTTTGGCTCAATTATTAAAGCTCGCCGATTTAATAGGAAGTCAGCTAATGAAAACCAAAGCACTGTGTGGAGTCCCTCTCAAACAGTTGCTTTAACTTTTCTGGCCAGAAACTTTCTTCTAACATTTATTGCTTTTTCACCTCAATGCTTGTTGAGCCCTATATTTTACCTCTTATTCAATGTCACAAATGTTGTCGTTTTGGACATGTAATCTCACAGTGTAGGTCATCTTCCCGTTGTTTTGTATGTGCTCAAAATCATGAAGAAATATTATACACAAGACAGTCTCCCACTTGCATTTTTTATTCAGGATCTCACACCGCTAAAGATCCTTCCTGCCCTGAACATTCTAGGCAGAGATCTATCAAACTTACAATGTCACAGGAAAATATTTCCTATCTAGAAGCATCTGCCCGTTTCCCTCAAGTCCGGAGATCTTATGCAGATGCTGCTAAAATCCTTCCTTCGTATGATCATCAGAGTCCCTATCCTATTTCGAATTCCCCTTTACCTTCAGTTGTCCCCTCACAATCTCATTCTTACAGAAAGACTACATTCACTCCAAGACTTCCGCCAAATCCAGCATCAAGTCATGGATATGATAAATCTGCCCATGAGGCAATAATAGATACCCCTTCTTCTTCAACTTCTAATGGTTGTGCTTTAACACGGCGGAGTATTTCCCCTAATGACAGTCTCTGTGAATTAATGATCACCATGCTTATAAGTATGCTTTACGATTTCAGCGATATAGATTTCCCACTTGCCCTCCGCAAAAAACTTACTGAGCTCATTTCATTAACAAATAACCTTCCCTCCAATGCTTCAGTGGGACTGCCGGAGCATTAATAACAAGAAAAACGAATTAATTTAACTTATTAATAAATACGGATGGTATATGGTAACAAGCAAATTAATTAATTATGTAAAGCGTGATGCGCGGCATTGTTAATTTGATTTGGTTATTTCTTTAAATTTAAGGTAATTTACTGGTCTTTGTTCATTGATTGTTTAGCGCCGACTCGAAATTACTTAGGTATACTTTCATTAGTTTTAGAACTTAGTTATTAAGGTTAATTAAAAACTCAAATTAATTACAAAAATATATACTTAGGTATACTTAAATTAGTTTAAGAACTTAGTTATTAAAGTTAAATAAAAAGGTTTATTATTTTTTGCTTTTTAGTTTTTTCGGCGGTTTAATTTTTTTGTTAAAAAGTTTTTATTTTATAATTTTTCGTGGCTATAATCTACTAATTACTACATGCTTAATTTTTGAATACTTTCAAATTAGTTACCTACCTTACTATAGCTATTAACTGTTATATAATCCTACTTTTACTATTATTTGTTGTAGAATATAAATACTTTTAAAAAAAACAGGCTTTATATACCACCATGGATAGGCCTCCAAAAATGCTGCTCGAATGAGAAAGAGATATTTAGAAGAATGTAATAATGAGAAAAAAAGGTGGGAAGCAAATAGAAAGAGAATTAGATTAACACGTTAACAGGAGAGTTTAGATCATCGCGAGGAAAGGCTGTAAGCATAAGAAGCAGACTAAAAGATAGCTATGGTTGTGTGAAGTGGTAGCAACTTTTCAAAGTACGAAGGGTTACGGCGACTCTGAGCACAGGATGTTGCCGATAATTTTATGCTGAGCCGTCACGGTTCACAAATTACAAGGTACGACCCTTGATAAAGCTGTAATCGACCTCGGAAAAAAAGTGTTTGCCAAAGGGCAAACACTGTACATGTGGCACAGGTATATGTGGCACTGAGTAGAGTACAAGAACTTGAGGGTATTGCTTTATCTAATCTAGAGCCAAATAAGGTATTACACAAACCTCAGGATGAACGAGCTTTAGAAAAAATGCAGAGACTGAGATGACCTGACTGAGTGTAGACCACACACAAGAAACTGACAGGTCTAAAGCTCATTCATCGTGAGGTTTTTTGTAATGTAATGTAATGTAATTATTATGTAATGTAGTAATACACAACTCAGCATTAGAATATGTAAGTAAACAATAAATCACCCCTATTTTACCACCCTTAGGGTAGACGTTTTGTTTTCAAATTTATATGGGACCAATTTCGGGGTATACCCTATCTAATAAAAAAAAATTATCAAAATCGGTCCACTATGTAAAAAGTTATGCGTGGTCTAACATAAAAAAAATATACACGTCGACTTGAGAACCTCCGTTTTTTCGTCGGTTAAAAATCGAATACCATTTATTTATTTAAAAAAAGATTCTCGGTCTTGTCACAAGGTATTGTCAAACTTGTTTAGTCGTTGAGAAAATGGAATTGACTCGAGAAAATTCAAGAGCGATGATTTATTATGACTTTCGAAGTGGTTTAACACAAAAACAGTGTGTTGACCGGATGATTTCTGCATTTGGTGATGAAGCCCCATCCAAAACCACAATTTATCGCTGGTTTGCTGAATTTCAACGTGGACGTGTCAAGCTCAGTGATAATCCCCGTCAAGGTCATCCAAAAACTGCAGTCACCCAAGAAAACGCTGATGCTGTGCGTAATCTGATTGAGGAAGATCGACATGTGACATACCGAAATTCAGGCAACTTTAGACATTGGCATGAGTCAAATACAAATAATCTTGCATGAACAATTAGGTGTAAAAAAGTTGTTTTCCCGATGGATACCGCATTCGCTCTGTGAAGTGCAAAAAGCAGCTCGCGTTACTTGGTGCGTCAGAACTCTCGAAAGATTCCACGCAGGATCCTCAAATGCTGTATACAATATCGTATCAGGTGACGAATCCTGGATATACGCGTACGAACCTGAAACAAAAATCCAGTCACGAGTTTGGGTGTTCGAAAATGAGTTAAAGCCAACAAAAATTGTTCGTTCACGGAGTGTTGCAAAAAAAATGGTGACCACGTTTGTCTCCAAAACCGGCCATGTTACGACTATTCCTCTTGATGAACAAAGAACGGTTAATGCAGAATGGTATGCTAGCATTTGTTTGCCACAGGTCGTTTCTGAACTCCGTAAAGAGAACTGCAACCGCCGCATCATCCTACATCACGACAATGCGAGTTCTCACACCGCACACAGAAAAAAGAGTTTTTAGAGCAAGAAAACATAGAATTATTAGACCATCCGCCGTACAGCCCCGACCTAAGCCCTAAGATTTCCTTCTCTTCTCTCCTTTCCTTGACCTAAGATTTCCATACTTTCCCTAAAATAAAGAATAAATTACGTGGACAGAGATTTTCATCACCTGAAGAAGCTGTGGACGCCTACAAAACGGCCATTTTGGAGACCCCAACTTCCGAATGGAATGGTTGCTTCAACGATTGGTTCCGTCGTATGGAAAAATGTGTCAAATTTCGCGGAGAATACTTCGAAAAGCAATAAATACATTTTTAAATAGTAATGTTGTGTCACTTCCTTGATTCCCGAAATTTTCAGTGCCGCCCTCGTATATCTTATCAGAACTTAAGAGGATTATATCCTCCATCCGTCCCCCTACGGTAATAATTGGTGATTTTAATATGCACCTTACTTTATGGGGCTCCCATTTTTGTGATCCCTGGTCATTTTTAGACATCATTGATGATTTAGATCTCTGCCTCCTTAACGATGGTTCACCTACACGTAGAGTATCCCCCTCCAAAATCTTAAAAGTGCAGTAGATCTGTCACTCTGTTCTCCTGCTCCGTCGTCCCTTCTTTCTTGGACAATATTACCCTTTTCCCATGGCAGTGATCATTTCCCTATTGTTATCAATCCCCTTAGCTCCTATACAGTCAATGTTCCATTTAATCCTAGGTTAAAAAATAATACATCCAAAGCAAACTGGCAACTATATTCCACAGTTCTTGAGGAAGAACTTTCAGCCCTTCCTCCTGTTCAGAAAAATAATGTTCTTCAGGCATATTCTACTTTTAAAAACGCTATTTTATCTGCTGCCAATACGACAATTCCCATCAAAAAACTTTATGTATCTGTATTTGTATTTTATACTAGCTGTGCCCGCGGCATAGCTCGCGTATATAGGTTTTACTTAAAGAATTTGACGTTTAGTTAAGAGAATATTAAACGATTTATATCATTACTGTATCAATAAGTGGTAACAAAATAAATCGTTATCTTCAAAGTTCTAAGTCATTTATGATGGAGCTCCTGTGTAAACGACGTTAGAAGTAGACAGCCGGGGCGTAGGTACACAAATAGGTTATGAGGTCTACTAACGCGGGAAAAAGCAACGTAGAGTTGGCCATGTGCAAAACAGTTAGTATTGTGGTCCACTCATGGAACGCGTAAAGTTTAAACTTGCGCTTTATTTACGGTCGTCGCATAACACATACGATTAAAAAAAGCGAAAAATCTTAATACCGCAATTCTTTTTTTTTTCTTTTGCGCCCAAAGCGAGGCTACCCTCTAGAAGCGGGGGAGGGAGGTGGTGAATGCTCATAGCTTACCATGGCAGCCGGCTGCGGTGGGACTCACTTTGAAGAAGTGCCTACCCAATAAACACCACCTGTGGGACTGACGTTGGCCATTATGGCCTTCCTGCCGAATCGGAAGCGACCCCCTTTAGGAAAACGGGGCGCCACCGCAATTCAGAAAAAGTTGTAATTTATACAACGCGATTTGTTACGTTCTTTGTGAGAAAACATCCTTTTTTTAATTTAAGGAAAACATATTTTTTGTTTACTGTGTTTTAAGTGTATTATAATAGAACGTTTTTTTACACACGAATCGTTTTATTACTATTTCTGAGTTTTATAGCGCCTTTAAACAGATTCGAACCTAGATTTCAAAATAATAATCATAACTTTTAATAGAATTAACCAATTTTAATAAAACAAAGATTAAAAATGAACTCGAATATACGCTTTATGATTTTCTTAACGACTTCTTTGCAAAAAAGATGTTTACTCAAAACATTCTGCGTTCATAATCAAACAGACAGATCGCCAGACCGACAGACAGACAATTCTAAAAGATAGAAAAATGTACTTATTTAATGATTTTCAGTCCCCATAATGATTTTAGTCACAAACATACCTACTATACAATGTACATAAACAAACACAACATGTTATGTTATCACCATGTTTATTATATGTATAGATTTAAAGAGAGATGGCGCTGTTAACATCATTTCTAAAAATAAAAGAGATTAATTGATGTAATTGATACATTATATAAAACATAAAAACACTTATAAATCAGTGCGTGCATAGTAAGCAAAACAGAAAGTTTGATCCTAGCCGAAATCAACGAAATTGTTAATAGCTCTTTTAAAATTTTATTTACCAATTAGATTAGATTACTCGGCGGTAAAGAATAATTGAGTTTGTCAACACGCAGTACACCACCATCTATCGATGAAATTGATTAACTATTGTACTTTAGACTTAGATAATAAGATTAATATTATATTTTTGTATATACTTATTACGTTCTTTTTTCTTTAATACTTTTGTTTACTGCATTTTAGATATAATTATATCATTATAGAACATCATTTAACATCATTTAATTATGTTATGATTCATAATATGATATTAGTTTAAAATGCACTTGATGACTCATTCAACGCCAGCATTGAACAAATTCGTACATATACCCATACTTCAGAATATTTATCATAACTTTGATGGAATGAACTGATTTTAATGAAATAAAGACTAAATGTAACCCGAAGATACACTTTATAATTTCCTTAAAGATTCTCATGATATAAATTAGTACTTTATATGTGATATGTTAACAAACAAACAGACAGACAGACAGACAATTCTAAAAACGGTAGAAATGTCTTTAATTACTTATGTGTAGTATCTCTCAATCATTTTATTACAAAAATATAAAATGTACAGACGTCTGCTATTTACATTTTTATTATATGTATATATATGTGTATTTCTGTATCGCATAGACAAAACCTTTGGTTTCCCCGAAGAGGTCACCAAAACGTAGCCAGTGAAGGGAGGCAACTGTGTCTATTATTATTATTATTTGGTATCTATAAGGTTTTCTCATCTGGTTGGGCAATATAAATATATAATTGTAAATAAACATGGTAAACGTACATAAATATCAATAAAATAAAATCTTTATATATAAAAAGTACGTGTCACGTTGTTTGTCCGCGATGGACTCCTAAACTATGAACTGACTGCAATGAATTTTTTTTCAATGTGCAGTTTGATCCAACTTAAAAGATAGGATAGCTTACATCTCAATTTATAGTCGCAATACAATATTATTTTATTGAAAATTAAATGTCTATTATTTGACAGTCACAATTATCTGTTAGCTCCAAGCGATTCTGTCAGATGACGATATCTGTTGATTGGATTGAGTAAATATTTAATAGATGGCGCTATCTTAAAAATATAAACGTTTAATATAAGCTACAGTTTAGTAGTATAACCACCACGTGTTGCTGTAAGTATTCAACAGATAGAAAAAAAAATTTGCAGACTGTTTGGTCAAAAAAAACTGCACACAGTTTGGTCCAACTTGAGAGATAGGATAGTTTTTATCCCGATAAGTGATCCTCAATTTTTTATTGCTAATTTCAGGAGTTTTTTTGGAAAAGCAAATGGTCGTTCGGAAATGGCAGAACAACGTCTGCCTGGTCAGCTAGTAAATACATAAAAAATACATAAATATATAAAAACCCAACCAGATGGAAGCCCTCGGCAGGGGAGACCAAACAGCCGAGAGCGAAAGGGAAAGAAATATTATTATTATTAAAATGTGGTAATAGGCGAGCAGCTTATATCTGATGTGCCGATGTCTGTGTTGGTGTTTTATATTAGTCCAAGTTTACACTAAGAATACACTAAATTGGGTTGTCTTTACACCATTTGTCCAGTTTGTTTTTAAAACTAATCACAGAGGAAGCATCAACCAAGTCTTGAGGCAAATTGTTCCATATATTTATGATTCTGTTACTCAATGTGGGACATCACACATCAAGTAACAGAATCATATATATATATATATATATATATATATATATATATATATCATATAACAGAATCATATACTAATAAATATACATTAGTGTATGAGCGGGTGTGGGCCAATCTCATATCTCATAGGATGGTCGGTGGATACTGCTGATGTTAAAAATATGTGGCAGCTCTTTGCAATTATATTTATGTGTCTATATTTTGTAGGTCTCAATAAGGTCTCCTCTGGTACGGCGAGATTTCAGCGTTGTTAGATTCAATATTTTTAATCTCTCTTCGTATGGTTTTTTGCGAAGGCATAACGGAATCTTTGTGGCTTTTCTTTGTACTCTCTCCAGCAAATCCACATCCTTAAGAAAATAGGGGTTCCAAATTTGAAATCCATACTCTATCAGCGGTCGGACGTATGTTTTATAAATCTTGAGCAATGTATCTGGAGTCAGATGCTGAAACGATCGTCTGATTGCATACAATATGCTGTTTGCCTTTTTGACAATACTATGGATATGGTCAGCCCATTTGAGATCGGATGACATTAAGACACCTAAATCCCTGTGTGAGTTAACTGACTGTACTGTTGATTTTCCAATGTTATACATTTCTCTGGGATTGTTTCGACCTAGATGCAAAACTGTGCACTTAGAAGGATTAAGTCTTATAACCCAATTTTTTGTCCACTTCTGTATACGCTCTAAGTCTTCTCTTAAGGTTCCCTGGTTGAATAGAGGACTTCCGTAGTATTTCACATCATCAGCAAAAGAAACAGGCTTCTGAGTGTGTTATATAGATATAAAGATATAAAGAGGGTAGGCGCGAGTACAGATCCTTGTGGCACCGCACTGAAGACGTCTTTAGGTTGCTAATATACATTTCCAACTATTACTTGAAAGGTTCTTCCACTCAGATAATATTTGATCCATTTCAGAAGATTTCCTAGGATACCCAGATATTCCAATTTAACCAAAAGACGTCTGTGTGGTACCTTGTTAAACGCCCGTTCAAAGTCCAGGTAGAATATATCCAAAGGATTATATTTATCAAATTCCTCAGTCCATCTGTGGTAGCAGGAAAGAAGGTTAGTTATAGTCGAGCGCCGTTCAATAATTTTCTCACCTGCTAGGAACTTTTTTACTTTTTTACATATAATCTTCTCCATACATTTGCAAACAATACTAGTTAAGCTGCTTGGCCTGTAGTTAGCTGGATCCAATATATCACCCTTTTTAAAGACAGGTGTTACTATAGCATGTCTCCAATCTTTTGGAACCTCATCTGAAGTATATGATTCATTCATAATATTGACCAAGGTAGGTGTGATGGTTTCAGCGCATGATTGGAGAAATACTCCAGGGACATTATCAGGCCCAGTAGCAAAGTTTACATTTAGGGACTTGAGAACCATAAGCACATCCTGTGATGTGAAATAAAAAAAGGCCCTTTTTACTGGAAATGAGGCATTCCATCTTAGTCCTCACGGGTGACAACGCATCTGCATTTTGATTTGTAATAGAGGATAGATGTAGATGTCTATGCACCGCAGCAACCACTTACCATCAGGTGGACTGTGTGCTCGTTTGTCACCCTTATCCTATAAAAAAATGTCATCTATGGAGTTTTTAACTATTAGTATAGGTATGGAGATATAATTAAGGTCAGGTTCCAATGAGTATGTGTCTCAAATTCACAAGCAAACGCTTCGGCATTTATAGACCCTTCAACCACAAGATTTCCAAGTACATCACGTACCTTAGGCGATAGACCAACTTTAGAAGACATGCAATTGCGTAGGTGAGCATAGAAGGATTTGTTTCCACTCTCGACAATCTTAGCTTCGTAAAGGCTTGTAAGTCTTCTTGCTTCCCTAACACACCTTTTATTGCAGTCTATTATAGGCCTTATATTTTGCATCGCATTTCTTGTCTGCTAAATATGAGTCCCATAGAATCTTTTTCTGTTTTAATAATTCAGCAATGGAAGCATTTATCCAGGGTTTATTTAGATTTTTCTTTTTCCTAATCATATTGAGAGGAGCCTGTCAGTCTAAAACAATTTCTACTTCATCCTTCAGGGCCACTCATCTACTCCACTCCACTGTTCATCTACTGATTTACTCCAGTCACGATTACATAGCATATATAGATCTTCCTCATTTGTCATTACCAAATCCAGTAGTGAGGGAATATTTCCGGATTGATAGCGGGTTGGATCGGTGACAAGTTGACATAGAGCTGAGTCAAAGTAGAATTTGTGAAAGAGCTGAGCTGGCTCATGCAAGCTCTGATTATAAGAAAGAGACCAAACAATGTACCTGTAGTTAAAACCCCCAACTATGACCATGGTGTTGTGTGCAGTACTTAAGTTTTCATATAGTATTTTGTCCTTAATATTCCATTCCTTGTCATTGTTTATTTGTGGTCTATCAAATCTAATGTATGTAAGGGACGATCTTGAACATGTTCCCACACTGCAGACTTCCCGGGACGTCGGTGCTTCAAGTCAGCTATATGTTCTTTCACGCGGGTTTTTATGTATCTTCTTGTTTGTCCTATGTAAGAGAGACCACATTCACAATCCAGCGTATAGAAGCTGGATTCCTGCATCTTGTAGAGGGACATGACACTTGACGGATGGTAAAAATTAACTAATCTTCTTCGGCGGCTTGAAGTATGTTTTAATGGAAGCTCGCTTCAAGATGTAGCCAACCTTGTCTGTGACTGCTCTGTCATAGGGTAGTACAGCAGGCACACGCTCGACTGTGGCCGGCTTCACTCGGTCACTGTGACGTAGGCGCGGGACCCGAAACTTGTTGTCTTGCAATACTTGCTCAACGTGCTGAAGCTCGGCGGCCATATGTTTTCTGTCACAGATCCCTCGCGCTCTCTGAAACAAAGATTTTCCCACGGTAGCTAACTGTGATGGATGATGGTGCGTTTCACTATTTAAATATCGGTTGGTACGGGTCTTTTTCTTATACACAGCATGACCAATAGTGTTATCAGGATTTCGGATGACTAAAACATCTAGAAAAGCTAAATAATTGTTTTGCCTCTAACTGTATTGTGGTTTGTATTTTGGAGTTTATGGAATTAAGGTGGTCTAAAAATGCAGTTACTTTGTCAGATGGTAAAATTGTGAAAGTGTCGTCTACGTAACGCTTGTAGAATCTTGGATTTACAGGAGCAGTAAGACTATGGAAGATACAGGTGAACCCATCGCTACATCATCTACTTGCTTGTAGAACTCCTCCCTCCACAATAGATAGCCAGATGTAAGACAGTTGTTTAAGCCAAACAATTAACTTTGAAATTTTGCATTCACACGCGCGTACGCCCGCCGACTTGTGAAGGTCACCTTGGCCCCCCTTCTGGGCGTAAAGGACGCGAGGTCGGAACGTGAGTGCAAGAGAGTCTTTTGCAAGCAGTGCTATCGACAGCACGCTGTGAATTTGTTCGGGGACGCGGAATAGTGCAGGCGCGTCTAGTAAATATACTGTCTAGAATTCGTAACGCGCATTCCTTGTTTGAGAGCTTCTCCCGGGACTTAGTTGTGTTTAACTCAGAATCCGTATAAGTGCATTCGACAATATTAACTACTAGTGCGGTGTGTTACGTTTTTGCTTATAGTTACGGGATTTAGTATAGACCGACATTCTGTATTCGTGTTGTGTGTTACGCCTTATAACAAATTAGAGTTAGTGGCTTCTGGAAGTAAGTTAATTGTACGATAAGGTTAATGGACTGTCCTCGTGACGAACGAAGAAAGTGACTGTGGGCGGCTCCGCGGAAGATTACTACAATTTGGAGCGGTGCTGAAGTCCGAGCTGCTGTCGACGGCAACGATCTAATCAGGTCTACCTCACCCAGTCACACACAGATACACATCACCAACCCGTAAGGGTACCGCTACCTCATGTGGTTGTTGGGTGCATGGGAAGTAATTCCCATGCACCCAACAACCACATGCGGCCTGACCGAACACTGAGACAGCAGTCGTCTTGGATATAGGTAAGTAAGCTCGGTTTTACTATTCTCCCTGTTGAATTGTAGTAGGATAGAACGCTCCCCCTTATAGTTTATTGTAATTAGAGACTTTCCACGTGGCCACTTGTTGAGGCCCGACCTGCATCTGCTTGTAGGGTCTTCCGTTGATGGGCCCCGGGAGATCCTACTCCTGGATAGGCAGCTGCAGGTCGTAACAATAGTGTTTGAGTAATACTGCATATTCTGTAGGCATGTTGTATTCTTCTAGCTTCCTGGTTACAATTGAGATGCAGTCTTCAATAGGTAAGCATATAAATAGTGACTGAACATCAAAACTGACCATAGTTTAATTGTCAGCGAGATGTAGGTCTTTTATCTCACTAATAAAATGGTACGAATCCTTTGTGTGTACTCTAGTTTGTCCTCTCAGTGGTGACAGATTTTTTACCAAGTGTTGAGCCAACTTATAAGTTGGTGAATCGATTTGGCTCACTATGGGACGTACTGGAGCGTTTGATTTGTGTATTTTTGGTAACCCATATAGCTTCGGCGGTTTGGTATTTAATTTTTCGGAGTAATTCTTTATTAGATCGCTAGTTGTTTAAGCAAATTGGTTGTAGGGTCTGTTTTGACCTTTTTGTGCGTATTTTCGTCTGATAAAAGTTGTTATGTTTTCAAATTATAATCTGACGTATCCATTACTACCGTAGCATTTCATTTATCTGCACGAAGAATCGTGAGCTCTGGTCTGTTGCGTAAGTTTTACAACGCTTTAATCTCGTCTTTGGGGCGATTTAGTTTCGGCACTGAACTTCGACGTAACAAGGACGAAATGTCTTGACGTATGGCCTCTAAATCTTCTTTTACCACATTGTTTTTCATCAGACAATCTCCAACTTTGCAGATAATTTCCTCATACGGGATTTTCGCGATGTTATTGCGAAATGCAGGCCTTTGGATAATACTTGTTTAGGCCTTATATTAAAAATTAAAACTTGCATTCAAAACTCGACTCAGCGCGTGCCTCCAATGGTACCAAGGTCACCGCCGGCCCCCTCTCCCGGCTCGCATTCCATTTGAGGAAGCGGCGGTCGAGACGTCTAGGACGATCATTGTCGCGCGACGGCCGGTCTGATATACGTCTAGAAAAAATTGATAGTGCGCGATCGCCGGGTCGGTCTAAAGTTACGTGAGAATTGTTAGATCGCATTAAGACCGCCTCCTTTGTGTTGTCTAATCTCGTTCGTTTTGCGTGACGTCGGGGCTTGGCTTATATAATTCTTGTTGTTATATTTTTGAGTGATTAACTTAACTTCGATTACCATTAATTTGCGTCGAAGAGTGGCTTTGTGGCATTTTGATATCGTACGAAGGAATTTTGCTTTGTCGTGTGGAACGCTAGAACTTTGTGACTCGAGAAGATATCGCGTTCATGCTCGTGGTTATAATTTTGTGTTAAGTGAACCTGGGACATTGAACGTTGACCGACCATTCTTAAGTTGTGCAGCGTGTCACTTGCTTTAATTTCGATTAACGTTGATTTGGTTATATTTGAAGTTAATTAAATGTACAATAAAGTTGATAAACCCATATAGTGAAATCAAAGCAGAAGGCTTCAATTAGGGCATCCTTAACTTTTTCTGCTACCAGGGCGGTGCCTCTCTACAGTGAGGTAAATTATTTGACAGATTTCATAGCGGGGACGATAATTTCTTAGGAAAATGTAATATTTAAGTTTTTTTTTCGTATTTTTAGTTATATTTTATATTAATTACATTAGAAATGATTAAACCAAACTATGAATATAACTTAAACTAGAAAAATTAAAAAAAAGAGTTATAAAGTGCAAAAAATTAAAAATAAAACCACTGACGAATTGTGTTGTATATTAATATAATACTCTTGATAATGATAAACTATTATTTACAACTAATTTCTCAATTAACAGACACTATGTAACGAAAAACTTTACCTCAGTCACAACTACACATATCATACACGACATCTGGTGAGTGGAAGATTATTAGCCCTCATTGGTGAACGCCCACTGGAGAGATCGCACATTTTGGAGAAAAGCAGCGCCTGTGGATCTGTTGTCCGATTACATCGATGAAGTCAGTTACATTTATACACACTTTCGCACACTACTTACATACACTTTACTTATCACCTGACTGATACCCTGTGGTCAACCCTAACTCCGGAATTCGGTAAGTTCGTGTTGCTTATCAGCCATTAGTGAATACCAATCCATAGGCCACTTGGGCCCCGTCCTCTGTTGCCCGTCGAAGGTGTTACTCATGGGTCTTAATACAGTCGACTTTTGTCGGGGCAACTAAGGACGTGAAAAATACTTTTATTGTAGATTCTGAGATTCTGACAGATTATAGACCGTGCATTGTTTATTGTTCGCGTCTGTGGTCAACGGTTGTGTTTCATTACTACGTTGACATGTCAAAATCAAAATCAAAATCAAAAAATGTTTATTTCAATAGCAATGACAGTTGTTTTATTACAATCAAAGGTTGGGGCCAAACCTTTTAAGTATTATATATACTTGTGCCAGGAGGCCCCGCTCTTCCATAACTAAGTTTGATAGTTTTAAAATTTGAAAAAAAAAATAATAAAAGAAAAACAATAATCTTAATAGTATTAGTGTGTGCAAACATGCGGAGTTTGTGTGTGTGTGTGTGTGTGTGTGTGTGTGTGTGGTTTTGAGTGTGTGTGTGTGTGTGTGTGTGAGAGAGTGTGTGTGTGGGTGTGTGTGTGTGTGAGTGAGTGAGTGTATTTTTATTCAGTTAGTTTCTTGAAGCATTAATTCTATATCATGATTCGTCATTTCTAAAAGCCATTTACTTACAGTTTCCTTTAATACGGAGGATTTTAATTGAAAAATACCAAATTGTCTATTTAACTTATTATAAATGTATACAGAATATGCAGAGTATTGACGTTTGGCAAATTTAGTTTTTACAATATTGGCTATTGCAACTCTATGTTTTCTTCTCTTATGTAGAAGTAATTCAGACCTAAATGGTAATGTTTTGTGCAATTTTAGAGAAGTCAATAAAATGTACAATTTTCTCACAGACAGGAGTTCACAAAATTTATAGAGTTCTTCAGTGGGGTATCTTAAGGGTTTATAGTACATTACCTTAAGGAGGCTGCGCTGACTTCTTTCAATTTCCAAAAATTTTGTTTTTGTTGCACCTCCCCAAACGGGGATGCAGTAGCCTATTATAGATTGTGCCATAGTGATATAAATTTGTGTGATTAATTTTTTTGTTGTTGCATGTCTAAGTTTTTTAAATATCCATATTAATTTTCTTACTCTGTTGCTGGTGTAGTCAATGTGAGAATGCTAGCTTAGTCGCTGGTCCAAAACAACACCTAGGTACTTAATAGATTGGACTCTATCAAGCACCGCACAAGAACAGTTGGCAGTATCTTTATAACTACACTGATGAATTCTTAGAGCAATGTTGCTAGCAGGTTGTGTTCTATTGGTGATCGTAAAACATATATATTTTGTCTTAGATTCATTAAGAGTGAGGAGGTTATGCTGTAGCCAATTATTAACCGATCCAAGACCAAGTTCAGCGCTCCTAAAAACTGATTCCCAAGTTGAACCCGTGAAGACCAATGCAGTATCGTCAGCGTAGGAAAATACCCGACCATTTTCTAAGTTCATCTTCGTGAGATCATTTATGTAAATGAGAAACAAGGTGGGGCCCAGTACACTCCCCTGAGGAACACCGAAAAGAACCTCAGCTTCTCCACTTATATGGTCCCCAATCTTCACTTGTTGCTTCCGATTTCGCAAGTAGTCTTCAAATAATTTTAACTGGACCCCTCTCATGCCAGTTGCTTCGAGTTTACGCAGGAGGATGGGGAAGTTAACAGTATCAAATGCCTTTCTGAGGTCAAGAAAGACAGTGAGACATTTTTGTCCTTGGTCTAATTCCTTAATGATAAAGGAGGTTAAAGCTAAGACTGCATCCTCTGTTGATTTTGCACGTCTAAAGCCGAATTGAGTTTCTGAAAGAATGTTGTATTTCTCTAAATAATTTATTAGACGAAGGTTTATCAGTTTTTCTATGATTTTTGAGATGGCGGGTAATACAGAAATAGGCCTGTAATTGCTGACGTCATCTTTATTCCCATCCTTATACACCGGCGTAACTATAGATTTTTTGAGAGGTGTTGGGAATACGCCTTTATGAAAGCAAAGATTGGCTAAATGGCTAATTACGGGAACTACGTGTGCTCTAGCTAGTTTGATAAATTGAATAGAAATATTGTCCCAGCCAGGAGCGCTGTTGGGCTTGAGGTAAGTTATAATTTCATCAACTTCCACTGGATCAGTATCCAATAGAACGAAAGATCTAGGTTGAGATGCAAGTCTAGGCAATGCATATTCGTTTTGGAGATCGGAATTACTGATTCGTATGTCCTCAGCCAACTTTCGTCCAATATTAGCAAAAAAATCATTTACGTGATTCACAGAGTCCTCCGGAGTAGATTTAGCATTTAATAAATTATTGTTTGATGTTTTGTCAGAATTTGTATTAGTTATAGTTTTAATTGTTTTCCATAATAACTTTGTATTTTTCGTTACTTTAGCTAATTGTAGTTTTTCGTATTTTCGTTTTAATTTTTTTAATAGATTATTACAATGGTTTCGATATCTTGTGTAAGTGATTTTTAAAATTTCGTTGTGTGGTTCAGAACGTAGTTTTAATTGCATTTTGTTCCTATTCCTAATGCATCGCAAAATGCCCAAGGTAACGCAGGGCTTAATAGTGCGTTGGGATTTGGGAAGAATTTTTAAACTTTTATGTTCTTCTAGAGATTCAGACAGCCATTTTATTAATGCTTTCACCAATGTATCAGGATCCTCACAAAATAACAAACTTGTGATATTTTTCTGTATAAGTGTGGTGAGAGCATCGTTATAGTTAATAAATTCTACATTTTTAGAACAATGTGTTTTTTGTTTTACTTTACTAATTTTCATAAATATGCTGTAGTGATCAGTAGTTGTAGTATTTAAGATTGCTATAAACGGAGATAATTTGTTTTGGTCTATTTTTAACATAAAATGATCCAGACAGCTCTCGCCTCTAGTTGGTATAGAATGACCAGAAAGTATTCCATGTGTTGATAACATATTTAAATAGAAAGATCTATTATTATTTTTATTGCATCCTTCATTAGGTTTTGGAATTAAATTTATGTTAATATCTCCTGTAATCATTATGTTATGATATGTCTTGATGGTTTCTAAGTGAGTATTTAGGGAATTTATAAAATTAGTTGCATTGGAATTTGACGGAGAGCGATAAATGCATAAAATAATATGGCCAAGTATATTTATCTGAATGCAAGATGCATGAACTAGTTTCACTTCTTGCATAGTAGGTTTAAGATTACTCTTTACATAAGTCGCCACTCCGTCATTTTGATTAAGGTTATATTTACTTGCAAGCAACGTATATCCAGGTAAAGTGGGTAAAGGTTTATTTTGGTTAAGTCTGCACTCTGTTAGCGCCAATACATCTACTTCAAAATTCAAGTGTGAGAGTGTTGCTTGAAAGTCATCAAAATTGCAGTGTATGCTTCTAATATTTTGCGAGATTACTGTTAAATCATTCTTGTTAATATTTACATACTTTGTAAGATCCTGTATGTCACACCTGGTGGTATTAGCTATATTAGTTCCGTCTATGTCTTTCAAAATTTGAGATGTGCTATCCATCAAGAGATTCCATGTATAATATGCGATAATGTGTTATAACTAGTATGTAGGACGTGAATTGATTT
Organism: Parnassius glacialis; assembly: GCA_033319125.1. Lineage (NCBI taxonomy): Eukaryota > Metazoa > Arthropoda > Insecta > Lepidoptera > Papilionidae > Parnassius > Parnassius glacialis. The sequence continues at coordinate 47,616,049 of JAVANC010000010.1, forward strand.
ATATATTAATTTATTGGTTTTTAAGTTTTTATGTAGTGACATTGGAATCTGTTTGTTTTGGTATACGAGTAGTATGTCTGTTGGGATCAACAGACTACATGTGTGCGGGAGAGGTTGTATGTTTGAGTGTTTGATATTTCGGATGTTAGTATGTGTGGGTAGGTGATGTGTAAGTATGAGTAATAGTGTGTTTCTTACATTAATAAAATCTATGCAATATTTTACCTTAGGATTTATAAAACTAAAGAACATAGAACAAAATCTTAATATACTGTAGAAACGGCCACATGCGATTGATGAGATCGAGTCTAGTCATTTCTCAGATAACAGTTGTTGAATTTGAGCTTCATTTTTTATAAGTATTATCTTCGAATTGTCCTCTTTTCGCACGTAGACCTTCCCATACGCAGTCCAACAAAATTTATAAGAATTTATCTTAGCCATGTCACGTGCTAGGAAGAAGAGACGAGCAGCCTTAGCAGTTAACTGTTCCGAAACAAAAATAGGAGTATCTTCAGCAGTGCGCAGACCCAGGTGTTTGGCACAAAGCTTGGTTTTTGTTCTTGTATTGAAATTTTTACACATTTTCAAAAAATCATTTTTTAGCATTGTCGAGGAAGTCTCTACTATGACAGGAGTGTTTTGAATATTATCTCTCTTTCCTCGGACTCTGTAAATATCTTTGATGTCAGATTTCGTGATTGAATACCCAATGGTGTTCGACAAATTTATAACCATATCTATGAGGTCTTGCTTCGCTTCCAACTTCTTCTTTGGTACATTTTTAATTTACAAATTTGCTTTGCGTCTGTCTTTTTGCATATCTTCAATTTTGTCTTCTAAAATGGTTATATATTTTCGATCTTCTTTTATCTGCTCCTCTAACTTCTCTATTTGTTTTTGAAACTCCTTATTCTGCTCGGCCAGAAAAGTGATCGAGCTTTCGATATTCTGATTTGTTTTTTGTATATCTCTGAGTATATTCGCATTTTTTTGGAATTCAAGATTTTGAGTATTTATTAAGGTATTGAACATACTAGTCATTTCTTCTCTTAGTAAAGCAAGGTTTGCAGCGCTATCATCACTCCTTTTTCTCTTGTTTCTGGTTGATATAAAATTTGGTGGAGTAATATTGTGTTGTGTGGGTACTTCAAATTCTGAGTCAGATAATGACTTGTTCATGTTGGCCAATATGTACTAGGATATGATACGTTGAGAGGAGGTCTGTTGGAACCGTGGTAAGTAAAGATGGCGCTGATCTTGTGGGATGGTTTGATAGTTGGAAGTGCCAATCAAAAATTTCAGCAAAAATTTGAGGGCAAATTAGTCAATATTTTTGGCTGTTATGTACTAGGAGACCATGCGGTGAAAGAAATTAAATTAACTTCGTAGTAAGCAAAACAATGATGCTTATTTTGTAGGAGAGGCTAGTTCATTATGGGAGGTGCTAATTAACAAGATGAGAGCAAATAAAGCCGAATATCTGCCGAACTTAAGTCACTTGTGCTTCTTAAGAAGTACTAGGCAAGCATAGCGTAAAAAAGTAATTTCACTCACGGTTTGAACAGTTACTTTGTTCTTCTGGGATCCTATTTTAGAGTTTTGTTTTTTTTGCACTTAAATTAAATAATTTATATAAAATTGCAAAATAGGATGTTTCTTTAGACACGTTTAAACTTTACGAACGACGAAGGGGAAGAGGAACATGTATGTTTGGCATTTGATTTAATCGTTTTTTTGGTATTTTTCTATTTGTTTACTTTTGCATTCATTATATTTAGATTTTTCACGTTTGTCTAAAGTTTCGATGCAATTATTAAAATCAAATGTCGTTAATATGGCAGCTTTGAAAGATGACCTTATCACAAAAATTGATAAGGGCGTGCTTCGATGGTTTGGGCACGTTGAGCGAATGAGTGAAGACCGAATGGTGAAGAAAATATATAGCGCGAAAGTTAATATTAAAAGGTGTCGAGGTAGACCGATACTAACTTTCGAAGACCATGTGAGCAAACTGCTCGAAGAGGGGAGGGTCAAGAGTACTCGGATACCTAGACGTGCATGTATGAAGAAGATAATGAATTTGAAAGAAGCGAAAGAGGTATGTAAGGATCGTGACACTTGGCGATCTGTTCTCTCTGGCTACCCCGTCAGGGATTGTGCGTGAAGATAAGTGAAGTAAGTGAAGTGAAATGTCGTTAAAACTGTCTTTAACTCACTGGACAAATTGTCTATAGTATTATTTATGAATTGTAAATCGAACCGTTTTTGCTGAATCACCGTTCGTAACAACATTTTACTTGCCTGATTTAAGATCTTAGCGCTTCCTCGAATGTTCTTTTTGGTTGATATTTTGACACACGTAGGAATGAGATTATGGTCTCTGCATCTCTTCAAGAAATTTAAAGATTTTATATATCTTGCACGATATAAGATCTTCTAATCTGCGAACTTTAGTTGCTATTACCATTTCTTACTGGTTGACATAATGATTTCTTATATTTACGCGAACACTACGCATTAAATAAAACTATTTTTTATGGATTCTATCGCGTTTAATTTTACTATTTTAATTCCCGACGTTTCGGGTGCTTTAAACTTACTTTTCTAGATTTTTTAGTCATCCGAAAGCCTGATAAACTATTGATCATGCTGTGTATAGAAAAAAATCCATACCAATCGATATTTAAATGGTGAATCGCACCATCATCCATTACAGTTAGCTACCGTGGAAAAATCTTTGTTTCAGAGAGCACAAGGGATCTGTGACAGAAAACATCTGGCCGCCGAGCTTCAGCACGTTGAGCAAGTATAGCAAGACAACAAGATTCGGGTCCCGCGCCTACGTCACAGTGATCGAGTGAAGCCGGCAACAGTTGAGCCTGTGCCTGCTGTACTACCCAATGTTAGAGGAGTAGCAGACAAGGTTGGCTACATTTTGAAGCGAGCTTCTATTAAAACATACTTTAAGCAGCCGAAGAAGATTAGTCAATTTTTACCATCCGTCAAGTGCAATATCCCTCTACAAGATGCAGGAGTATACAAGCTTGATTGCGAATGTGGTCTCTCTTACATAGGACAAACAAAAAGAACCATTAAAACCCATGTGAAAGAACATATTATAGCTGACGTGAAGCACCGACGCTCTGGGAAGTCTGCAGTCTGTAAACATGTTAAAGATCGTCACCGCTATTACATCAGATTTGGTAGACCACAAATCCTCGCAAAAGAACACCGATTCCTACCAAGGATGATACGCTAGGCTATTGAAATTAAAAAACATCCTTATTTATAGAGAAGATGGATTGGTGCTGCTATCTGCTTGGGATCCTATAATTAACAACATTAAATCCAAACCCAAGCATATCACTGCATGACCTCAAGATACTGTAAGTTCACTCTGCGTAAATCGAACCAAAAATTAATATTAAAAAACTGAAGGTAGCCGGGCTAACTGTGACATCGGGACGTCAAACATCTCAGTCCCCCCCGTGATCATGGGTTGCTGTAAAGCACCCGAAACATAGGGAATTAAAAAAGTAAAATTAAACGCGACAAAATCCGTAAAAAATAGTTTTATTCAATCTACACTTATGAAAATAAATAATTTAATGTTAATAGTTGATCACCGATTTGTGTCAAAAATATGTCAAAAATTATTATCAACTTTGATCATGTCTGCAGCCTTTTCAGCAATCATTATAACAGGAGCATTAATATTCCCACTTGTGATAGTGGGCATTACACTTGCATCCACCACACGTAGACCCTTCACACCTCTCACTCTTAATCTCTCATCAACAACACCAGTGCCTTCGGGACCCATAGCACAAGTTCCAACTGCGTGAAACTGTGTCGCTGCCAAGTTCAATACATAGCATTTCCAATAGTCGTGACTTTTAAATGGTAATTTAGCACATTGTTCAACATTAACATTCACAATTTCAGCATTAACACTCCTGAGGTAAGACGCATTTACTATATTAGTATAGTCAGCGACACATTTAGCGAATTTTTCTATATCCTCTTCGTTAGAAAAGAAACCAGAATAGATAACAACAGAATCGTTAGGATTTTTACTCTTTAGTTTAATTCTACCTTTAGATTCAGGGTGCAATAGTGTTAATACCGCAAATAATGTCTCTTTGTCTAAAGTAGCTTTAGTCAGCGCCTCACATACTTCATCATTCCAGTTAAATACTTTAGTACACATGATAACAGGTACCAAGGCGCCCGTGTATAAAGGCGTGACAGTTGCTTGATAATCAGGATAAGTCTGAGATTTATTTAGAGCAACATGCCCCAACAAGATCGGGAATGGAAACTTGTCAAAATTTCTTAAAGTGTTTATAAATTCCAAAACTGAATTGACATTTTTCTCTCCAGTTATTAAAATAGGAACCAATGCATGGTCTTGCATGTTTTTCCCTACATTTGGGGAATTAACTAAAGTTTTAATGCCAACTTCATTCAAATCATTTGTTGGTCCTATACCAGAAAGCATCAATAACTGAGGACTATTAAAAGTACCAGCTGATAAAATTACTTCTTTATTAGCTTTGACATTTATTATTTGTCCGTTTGGTAATTTTACTTCTGCGCTGGTTACTTTCTTATTTTTCTCGATTATAATTTTTCTGGCTATTGTGTTCTTTAACAAATATAGGTTAGGTCGGTCTTTAATTGGATTTAGAAAAGAGACTGCTGTGCTTTGTCGTAAATTATTGCCAATTGTAAACATAGGATACGAATACCCAATTTGTTTATTTCCATTTGTGTCAATCAAAACATCGTGTCCTATTTCATTAAACGCTTCAAAATATTTTTCGGAGCTTTCTTTCCAAACTGGTCGTGTTACATGTAAATGGCCGTCTGTACCGTGCAAATAGTTAGATTCACTTTTCGAGATGAAGGAATCCAGTAGGTGTTCGCTTTTTTTAAAATAATTTGTTACTGTTTTCCAGTCCCATCCATCATTGCCTAATTCTACCCATTTATCATAATCGGCTTTGTTTCCCCTTACATAAAACATGTAGTTAATTCCACTAGAGCCTCCTACCATTTTTCCTCTGGTCATGTGTATACTTTTAGTCCTTAATGCTTGACTAGAAAATCCGTCGTCTACTGTGTTGTGATTCCAATCAGGTAACATGGTAGGCATTAGCACTGACAATCCGGGGTTCTGTAATTAAAAATTACATAATTAATACCCTTTGTATTGTAATATCATAAAAATCAAATATTATAGTATAACAAAACTTTATCTAAATCCTTAGAGCTATTTCCGAAACCAACGAAACCAAATATGTGTGCTATATTATATTTATATTTTAAGCATATTAATTTATTCGGATGTTCTCTGAACGAGCTCACAAAGGCTACTTTATTTTTTTTATGTTTTGGTTTATAGACCTACTTTATTCACTATTACTAATGATTAACTCATCTATTGTGTTATGGAAATCCTGTAATGATAGTTCTAATTAGATAAATAATAAATAAATATATAAATAAATTTATATATGTTATATGTAATTGTTCCTAGGAAACACGACTCGATCGATTTGGATGAATTTTTAAATTAATATAATGTGCCAGTAATAGTGCGTCTGCGTAATTTAGCATGGCTAAATGTCGAAGGGCTCAAACATGATTCTTCATATAGTTTTGATGACAAGATTACGACATTTGAGTCTAATATTCATAAGTTGTTTGACAAACACGCACATATTTGTGACGTTAGGTTAAATCTTTCGCCCGCCTTCGCGATGTTTAGGAAAGTCAAGCAGAACCGTTGTGAACTCAATTGAACAAAATTCAAAGCTGCGAGAAATCGATGTAATCAGATGGTACGAGCCGCTAAACTCCGCTATATTCACGGTAATATCATGAACTCTACGGCTGATACATGGACATTTTTCTGACAATTGGGGTCAGTAAACCTACATGTAACGTGGACCCTGCCATCGTTTCTATAAGTGATCTCAATTTACATTTTCCTTCAACTACCCAAATGTTAAATCAAGTACCATTTTATTTGCGTTTCATGCCACAATCTCATAACTGTACATTTAACTTTTCTCCCGTTGTTGTGAGGCTTTGATGGTGTGAATAGACCTATGTTCACCTTAATTCAAGACTATGTTACTCCTATTTTTTTACTCACATCATTAATCATTCACTATTGAATTTCTCTTTATTTTTCTACACTTTGGAGAAAAGCATTTGTTATTCCGCTGCTACAGCAAATGTGGGATACATTTGTTGTTCGTACCATCTGTATGCTGATGACTTACAAATTTATGCTCAAGCTGAGGTAGCATGTATCGATGATGTTATTAACAAGCTTAACTGTATCTCTAATTGGTCAGACAGATTTGGTATTAGGGTTAATCCATCAAAATGTCAGGCTACTGTGGTTGGTAATTCTCGTAGATTGACTAAAACTGATATGAAGGCGCTACCTCCTATAATTTTTAATAATGTTACTGTTTTTTACTCAACAAATTTCAAAAATCTTGACTTAATTATAGACAAGATCCTCAATTGGCGAACGCTTATATATGAAGTGAAGAAAAGGGTCACTAACACTCTGCGTTTTCTTAATCGTCCCAAGATTTTTTACCGATAGGGACTAAGGCAATACTAATACAGACATTAATGTTGCCTATTCTAGATTATGCAGATGTTTGCTATGCCTTGCAAGAACTGGAATCAAACTGGATCGACTTCTCAATAATTGTATACATTTCATTTTCGGTTTACGTAAAAACGACCACGTTTCTTCTTAACGTTCTCAGCTTAAATGGCTACCTCTTCGCTATCGCAGATATTTCAGAATACTGTAATATATGTAAAATGCAAATTTCAGTATCAGGGTGATTCCCTTAAACGTTTTCTTCGTTCTGCGGAAAATTCTTATCTCCATGTCCTCCTCTGTCACACTAGCTTTTTGTCCAAATCTTTTACTCCCCATGCAGTAAGATTATGGAACGAGTTACCGAGCAGTATACGCACAGCCACAAGCAAGACATCGTTCAAACGCTTGCTTTGATTTATTTTTTGACGTTGCAGTTGTGTGTGCTTTCAATTATTTTTTAAATTCCAAAATTGTCCCTTTTACTGTTTTATTTTATAGGCGATTGAATCAGAAATTGCTATATTTAATTATGTATGTATGTATTTACATATTTTATTTTATTTTTGAAGTGAAAACTTCTTTAGCGGCGTTGTGCACTTTTTTTGTAATGGGTAAAAAATGTTAAACTAGCGTCAGGTCACGTGTCCTGATCGAAAATTCGTAAGACGGACGGAAAGTAGACAGCCGGCGCGGCGTAGGAGAGGAAGTAAGTTAGGTTTAATTAATTTTCATTTATTAATTGATATAATTTTTTTATTAAGATTAGGTTTCGATCAAGTCTACTGTACTGCTTGACGAAATTATTAATATAGATACATATGTACTTACACATTATAAATGTAATATTTGTAATATGTTTATAGTTTATAGCATTAACCTATATTTTCATAACATCACAATAAGCACATGTGCGGTGTAGGTTTACCAAACAAATAATTTCGAATGAAAATAAATGAAATAAGATAATAATAAATAATCTCCGCCATTCCAAAATATCAAAAATGCACAACGTTAATATTCAAGTTTTCACTTCTGCCGGCACTCCCGGAATGCAACCCGTCGTTTTTTTATTTATTTATTTATTCTTTATTGCATTCCTTAAAACAAAAGAATAGAAAGGGCAGACTTAATGCCTTAAGGCATTCTCTACCAGTCAACCCATGGGGTGGTAAGAAGTTGACGTAAGTGTGGCAATATAGAATAAAAGAACACGTATACGTGATAATTAACTACATAATATATACATTTTACTAATAAATTAACTAAACATTTATGACCTATACATACATATATACAAATATATAAATCCATGCATATACCTACAAATATACATATTTACATACTTATATAATCAGTACATACAGCTAACTATGAATATAGGCATCTGTTTAGCGATACATATTAAATGGATGAATCATGTAAAATGCGTTGTCTTCAATAGATGATTACGGATCAATTTTTTAAAAACGTACTTATTGGGTACTTTTCTGATGTCATCGGGGAAGGAGATTCAAAGGCGTGTAACCCGAACTGTGAAGAAGTTACCATAGAACTCGGTGACGTGAACAGGAATACAGATTGTGTTGTTAGAAAAAGAACGTAGGACCCTATCATGAGATGAAGAGAGAGATAGTAAAATTTACTCTTAAGATAAGGAGGCGAAGTTGGGTCATTTAATATGGAAAAAAGAAAAAACAATATTCTGGAATTGCGCCTTTGCCGGATTGTAAGCCTATTGAGCTTAGATCTATATTGCGAAATATGGTCATATTTAAGAAGCCCGAAAATAAATCTTAAGTTATTAAGAAGACGTTCCAGCTTGTTCAGAAGATCTTGGGACAGATCTGGGTAACACACATCTGCAGAATCCAATTATGGGTAATATGAGCGATTGGACAAGCATGATCTTAGATTTTGTAGGAAAAAAATGTTTTAAATGTTACAGAGAGTATAACGTGGCAATGACTTTACTACTCACCTCTGAAACCTGGGTTCTTCAGTTTAACGTGCTATCGATGTGTAGGCCAATATTTTTAACAGAATTAATGAAAGGGATTATAATACTATCATAATAAATAGGAAGTACATCTGCAATATTAATCTTAGCCAGCATCCTAGAGCAACCCACCAGTATAGCTTGACATTTCAAAACTCCATAACGAGTAGAGTAATCTTTGATAGGTGATAAGATGTCGTTAAGTTTTTTGATCCCATTATGGATATCCCCCATTTCAGCTTGCACATAAAGCTGAAGGTCATCGGCGTACAAATGGTACGAGCAGTTGAGGATGGAGATAATAAAATTTACAAAAATTAAAAAAATGTAGGAGAAAGATTACCGCCTTGCGGCACACCAGCATTCACATCAGCCCATGCTGAGGTCATTTGCCCCACACAGACTGACTGCTGCCGACCGCGAAGATAAGATGCAAACCATTCCAAAGCAGTAGGGCCAAAATTCAGATGAGACAGTATGGAAAGAAGGATTTCATGATCAACTGTGTTGAAAGCATTTGAGAAATCAACTAGTACCAGTACTGTTATCTTTTTTTCTTCCATACCTTGTCTTATATTATTAGTAATATTAATTAAAACAGTAGTGGTACTATGACCCGGGCGAAACCCAGACTAAAATATACTCAGTAGGTTATGTTTCGAAATAAAAGTAGAAATTTGCTTGTAAACACCGAATTCTAAAATTTTGGAAAGAAAGGGTAGAATGGATATTGGGCGAAAATAATTGGGAAGAATGAGAGTAGGAACTTTTGGGAGAGGATTTATAAAAGCATAGTACCATAATCTTTGGAAGAGTCCAAAGATTTGGGTACTTACCTGAATCAAGGGAAAAACTAATATTATAGGAAATGGCCGGATGAAGGTGCTCTAGGATAAATACTACCATATGTCTACTAATCTCATCATAGCCCACCGCCTTGGATTGGATTGTTAAAATAGATTTTTTTGACATCATCTTGCGAAACAGGAGTAAAATTAAAGGTAGGAATGTTAGTTTGCACAGAAGCAATGGAAGTCATAGTTTGAGAGCGAATTGTAGGTTCCAATGTTTTTACAGAAGCGAAATGTTGGTTTATTTCATTAATTGATAGAGAAGGACCACAATCCAATGTAGCTGGCCTGCAAAGACCAAGATATATTAGAAATATCCACACGGTTGGAGAAGAGTTATTAATACAACTATAGAAATATCGGCGTTTAGCTACACGTACCATCTGATTACACCTATTCCTGTCTGCTTTAAAAGATAACCAATTTTCTTCAGTACGATCTCTCTTGAAACGAAGAAAAGTTCGATTTTGTCTAGACATTGCCGACTTTACGCCCTCTGTCATCCATGGGGCAAAGAGACGCCTCAATCTAACTTTGTGAACTGGAGCATGAGCATCATAGATACTGAGAACACTGAATCGAGACTTTATCGTCAACAGTAGGTGTTGCAATTAAAGAGGCTAGATCGAGATTTATTATGTACATACATGGTACATACATTAAGTAAATACATGTATATATTTATATATATATATATATATATATATATATTGTATGAATATCTACGAGTATATAATGGTGTATCTATCTAAAAAAAAAATAATAATATATTTGTGTAATTATGTTTATACCTAATATGTATCATAGTATGTAGTTATGGCTATTATTATGCATAGAATATATAGACATACTTATTTTACTTTGTAACTTAGCTGTTTGCACTTTGTAAACGGTAGAGAATGCAAAGTTGCCTTAAGTCCGCCTTTTTGTGCTTGGCGAGCAAATAATGCATAAATAAATAATGTTTTACTTTATAATTTTATCTGCGTAGGTCTCAAGCGTTTTATAGCCTATATAGCCTATATTATAGCTCACGTTGATCTCTATACACAAGATGGTCCCATGATGTAGCATGACCTGGTCCCTTTTGATGTGTTTCCTTCTTATTTACGAGTGCACTAACCGACGGATATGTAAATGTAATTCGGAAATGAAGCCTATTTTTTCTGCCGACTTCCAAAAAGGAGACGGTACTCAATTCGAGTGTATGTTTTTTTTTTTTTTTTGCTTTTTTTTATGTGTGTTACCTCATAACTTTGTACTGGGCGAACCGATTTCGATGATTCTTTTTTTATATGAAAGCTGATAGTTCTCGTGTGGTCCCATATGAATTTGATCAAGGTCAGACCAATGGTTATTGAGTTATTCTTAAATAACCTGTATTGAAGTCGCTTATATTGAAGTCGGCTGTACAAAATTTTTAATTTTAAATTATTATTATTTTAAATCTATTTTTATAGCAGTCTCATTTTTATCGTTGCAAGCTTTCTTATATTATATTGTTCTTAAAACAAAAAAAAGAAGGGAAAAGGCACCAACATTAGCAAAAGCCGGCGGATCATCCCCCGCTTCGATCAGCAGCACGCTCCAGTTGCCAATCTCCGTGAGTCGGTTAGCAACGACACATCCAGCTGATCCCGCGCCAATCACCACGAAGTCGAAACTCTGACCGTCTGCAAAGTGTGAAATCAATTTACAAACTTTACCAGAATGCCTTTCTAGAGGTTTATTTTAACTAGGCCTATATTCTTACCTTTTTCAACCCACGACGCATAAAGAGGGGTGTTATAAGTTTGACCGCTATGCGTGTTTCTATCTGTGGCACAGTAGCTTTTAAACGGGTGAACTGATTTGGGTGCGGTCTTTTTTAAATTTAAAAACAGATTAGTTCCCCGAGTTCCCGGCGCCCCTTTAATGGGGCAGGGGTGCGAAGAATCTCCGGGAGGAAAACCGGCGACAAGGTTCGCCACCCGTCACGTTCTGTCCCCCGGAGGGGCGAAAAGTGGATTGCGGAAGCCCGTCTGGCTACATTGAATGTATGTGGAGGAATGAATGATAAGATGGATGAAGTATACGATATGATGCATGATAGAGGAATAGACGTGTTATGTGTAAATGAGACGAAACGGAAGGGAAAGGATGTCACTACACATGGCATGTTTACCGCGTACTGGTCTGGTGTAGACGAGACCGAGCGGGCATGCCAGGGAGTCGGTATCATCCTTTCAGAAAGAATGGGTCATTGTGTAAAAGAGTATGAATGTGTAAGCCCGAGACTGCTATGGATACGAATGAAAGTGGGCTTAAAGAAGTTGTTTGTTTTAGGGGTCTACGCCCCAGACATGTCTAAGCCCACTTATATCCGAGAGCAGTTTTGGGAGTTGGTAAGGATGGTGCTAATGAAATGCAAGGTTAATGAGAATATTGTGATATTAGGCGATTTTAATGGAAGGGTTGGGGTGAGGAGGCTTGGTTATGAAAGGATATTGGGAACGTTTGGTGATGAAAGTAAAAATGAGAATGGTGAAAGCCTTCTCGCCGTATGCGTGGAAAAGAGTCTTTTTGTGACGAACACTTTCTTTCGTCATAAGAAGATTCACACGTATACATGGGAAAGAGGTGATGATAGAAGTATGATAGATTTCATAATTGTTAACGAAAGAATGAGGAGCGCGGTGGTAGATACAAGGGTTTCCCGGGGCTCTAACGTAGGGACGGATCATTACTTGGTCTTATGCCGAATTAATGGTCTTTTCAGACGTTGGAGGCATCGGACATCTGTGTCTACCACTGCGTTACAGCGTATAAGAACAGAGAGGTTACAAGATGAAGGTGTGAAAGAGAAGTTCAATTGTAGATTGAGAGAAAATATAAGTGGTGTGGCTGAATTGTGTATGAATGATTTAGACTTGGAGACTGTGTGGTATAATGTCAAGAAAGGTTTAGTGGATGCAGCTACCGAAGTATGTGGTGTAAGTAAGAGAAAGAATGAAAGGAAAAATAACACATTATGGTGGGATGATGAGGTACGGATGGAAGTTGAAGCAAAGAAGAAAGCATGGCTAGATTTACTAGCAACCAAGGCTAGTAATTCTAGCAGTATGAATGGTGATATTGAAAGGAAAAACGCAGTCTTTAGACACCTAAATAAGAGAGTAAAAGAAGTAGTTGAAAGGAAAAAGCAAGATAGAACGGATAAGAATGATAGAAGAATATCGGATAACTTCCAGGCAAACATTAAAATGTTCTGGAAACTTGTAAGAACTACCAGGGGACATTCAAAACAGCCTAGAATGAATGCTATACGAGACCAGAATGGCTGTATTCTGAATGACGAAGTTTTGAGTTTAAGGAGATGGAAGGAATACTTTGAAAGCGTGTTTATGAGTGATGAGACGTTTAAATTAAATGAAATAGAAATTCCGAAAGAAGACGAAATATATAGAGATGTAAGTATAGATGAAATAATGAAAGCAATGAAAAGTATGAAAGCAGGTAAGGCAGCCGGTTATGATAGAGTATCTCTCGAAATGCTAAGGGCTGGAGAAGGAGTGGTAGCAGACCTGCTGTACACCTTGTTTAATTTATGTTGGGAACTTAAGCGGGTACCGGGAGACTGGTGCAAAGCCGTGATAGTCCCAATATATAAAGGAAAAGGATCACAGCAGGACTGTGAAAACTACCGTGGTATCAGCCTTCTTAGCATTGTGGGGAAACTGTATGCTAAGGTACTAATTGAAAGAGTTAGGAAAGAAACTGATGGAAAAATTTGGGATGTGCAAGCGGGATTTAGAAAGGGAATGGGATGTACGGATCAGGTCTTTTCCATGCGCATGATCGCGGAGAAGTTTTTATCCAAAAACCAAAAAGTTTTTTGTGCGTTCATAGACTTGGAGAAGGCTTATGACAGAGTGGATAGGGATGTGTTATGGCAAACACTGAACTCATTTGGGTTGAGCGCTGGCTTGATACAGGCCTTGAAGTCTCTATATAGGGACTCTAGTGCCTGTGTCAGGATCAACGGGGCCTACTCGGACTGGTTTGGCATCCATGGAGGTGTCAGACAGGGCTGTGTGGCTTCCCCGTGGCTGTTCAACCTATTTATGGACAGTTGTTTGGAAAATTTGAAAGTAGAAGAATGCGGGTTAAGAATGGGTGAGTTAACCGTCAAATGCCTTTTGTACGCCGATGATCAAGTCATACTTGCGTCGTCAGCAGCCGAGTTGCAAATGATGGTTACATTAATGAACAGGACATTAAAAGAAAAGGGAATGAAAGTGAACGCAAGTAAGACGAAAGTTATGGTTTTTGAAAGAGAAGAAAGTAAAACGATATGTGAAATAAGAATAGAAGGGGAGTTGGTAGAGCAAGTAGATGAGTTTGTGTATTTGGGATGTGTGTTTAGCAGGGATGGTAGATATGATAAGGATATAGAACGACGAGTGAATGCAGGAAATAGAGTGAATGGGGCTCTACACTCTATTGTGAAAAGTCAGAATGTGTCCAAAAAGGCACGTATGGCAATTCACAATGATGTGTTAGTGCCTACTTTAACGTATGGTAGTGAAAGTTGGGTGTGGCAGAAGAAGCACGAGAGTAGAATAAATGCTGTAGAAATGCGGTCATTAAGGAGTATGTTAGGGATGAATCTGAATGACAGAGTGAGAATTTGTTTAATAAGAGAAGAGTGTGGTTTGCAAGATGATGTTGTGACCAGGATTAAGAAAGGAATGCTTCGGTGGTTTGGTCATGTAGAAAGAATGAATGAGGAAAGAGTCACAAAGAAAATTTATGTTGCAGATGTGAACGGCAGAGTCGGGAAGGGTCGCCCTAGGCGAAAGTTTATCGACCAAATTGGCGATATATTGAAAATGGGCCAAATCAAGAGTACCTTTAACCGACGAGCGTGTATGCGTAGGTATATGGATGTGGAAGAAGCGAGAGAAGTCTGTCAGGATCGTGCCAAATGGAAGTCCGTAGTCTCTGCCTACTCCTCTGGGTGACAGGCGTGAGTGTTTATGTTTTTTTATAATATGTTAAAAACAGATTTTCTAACGGTGGTTCTTAGACGTTTTATCAAAATCGATTCAACAGTTTCAAGGTCATCAGTTGTTTTGTTAACTGCGGTAAGGTTCAATTTCGGCACTTTTTATAATTTTCAATTTAAGTTATAATTTATTGTAACTAAAATAACAAGTAAGGCAACAGTTCACATGATGATAAATGATCAATGAATACGTGTTACCTACTTGAAAAAAGAAGTCTAAGTATGTTGTCATCTATGGGGATTTTCTTAGAAAGCCTCACAATCTGTAACTATACTGGTGGTGTCAAAATGCCACCTGACAGCATTGGACTCTGTGGAGAGACGTGCTAACAGGCTTATTGGTGACCTTGATTTGGTTGAAACCAATCTTGTTAGCCTCGAGCACAGGCGAAGAGTAGTCAATCTCTCGGTACTCTATAGGATACTCTGTACCCTTTGATTCGGAAAGGAGCAGCATCGCAGCAATTATGCAAAGATAAGAGGGCGGTACCTAACCATATGAATTTCTAGGCCGAGGGGAATTTGTACCACTTGCCCAGTCGAGTCACAAATAAGCCCTCAGTTC
This sequence comes from Parnassius glacialis, assembly GCA_033319125.1. Lineage (NCBI taxonomy): Eukaryota > Metazoa > Arthropoda > Insecta > Lepidoptera > Papilionidae > Parnassius > Parnassius glacialis. The sequence continues at coordinate 47,631,148 of JAVANC010000010.1, forward strand.
ATCTGTTAGTAAGTGGAAATACAGTTTTAAAATGATCTTTGGTCTCGGAGGTGAGAAAGCGTCAATAAACTATTTTGTTTAAAGTTGCAACAGTTACTTAATTAGGTGGACTGTATGTTTGAGGGTTATAACAATTTCGTAATAAAAATTTAGAATAATTTAAAATTAAAAATTTTGTACAGTCGACTTCAATATAAGTTATTTAAGAATAACTCAAAAACTATTGGTCTGACTTTGATCAAATTCATATGGGACCACACGAGAACTATCAGCTTTCATATAAAAAAATAATCATTGAAATCGGTTCACCCAGTACAAAGTTATAAGGTAACACACATAAAAAAACATACACTCGAATTAAGTACCGTCTCCTTTTTGGAAGTCGGCAGAAAATGCTATTGCCCGATTACAACGTAAAGTGTTTAATTAGCATTTAAAGTAACCGTATCTATGTAGGTATGTAAATTATAATTTTAACAATATATGCAAATGTTGGCGATGCTTAGGTTAACAAAAAAAGTATTAATTGCGTTATCGTCTGGATCGAAAAGACGCCTAGACCACATTGCTTTCAATATTTGTCTGTATTATTATCCCGGGTTGCATACTTGTTATTCCTAGGACAGAGGTATTATCTGAAAATGTGGTAGATACAATTTACTTTCACTATAGTCATTTTTAACAAAAAAAAATATTTCTGTTTAAAATAACTCAGACAGGCAACTAAGGGCAGTTGTAGTTGCGAAACAACTGGCACTGCAGACTGTCTTTATTGGGTTGTGTTGTTACTACTAAGCCATCCTAGAGCGATATGTAGATATGCTATATTATTATCAATTACTAGAATAGTTTAAAAATGATAAATCTTAGTTTTGGGGGCGTGGCTTAGCCCTTTGTCAGCGAAACTCATGGACGACTGAGGGAGTGTCAAAATGATAGTTTTTTTAATATGATAAGGGTAACATACAGTCCACCTGATGGTAAGTGGTTGCTGTGGCCCATAGACATCCACATCTATCCTCGATTACGAATCGAAATGCAGATGCGTTGTCACCCGTGAGGACTAAGATGGAATGCCTCGTTTCCAGTGAAAAGGGTCTTCAGTTCTCTACACTCACCATATGAAACACAGCAGCGTTAAGCTGCTATTTTACGCTGGTACTCTATGAGAGCGTGGACCTTGCCCGGTCTCTACTAATGATATAGCTGCAGCATAGCTCTCCCTTATATAACATTTCTATTCTCATCTAGTTTAATCTGTAGCTGAAGAAAGAGAGAATGAGGACAGGAATATGCAGAGAAAAGCTGTCTTTATAGCCTGAGTGAACATAAATCAACAGAAGAATGTTGTTACTCACCGTACACATTCGCTTGACTTGGATAGTCTTGATTGTTGAGTAGGATAGGTGATACTAACACAATGAACACCTGTACAAGCTCCAAAAAAGGCATCAAGGCCTTAACTTGTAGGTATGAGACCGCGTCGAGGAACCACGACCTGTACAAAACATCAAACGAAGAATGTCAATTTGGTTTTTTTTATAGGATAGGGTGATAACCGAGCACACAGTCCACCTGATGGTAAGTAGTTGCTGTGGCACATAGACATCTACATCTGTCCTCACTTGCGAATCAAAATACAGATGCGTTGTCACCCGTGGGGACTAAGATGGAATGCCTCTTTTCAGCAGTTTTAAGCTACTATTTTACGCTGATATCTTGTGAGAGCGTGGTCCTTCCCCAGTCGAGCCGACCCATACGTGCTACAACTATACTACTAATATAGCTGCAGCATGTCTCTACCACGTTAAAACGTTGGTTATTTTGTTATAGTAATTACATACAGTTATTTTCATTGGAACTTTGACAGAGGCATTGAAGTATATTTGTCTTTTACAACAATGAATAAACATCTAACTATCAATAAGTATATTTTTGGTAGGTCTATTGCTTTTGACTTTGAGCTAGTGCTGACGCTCGTGCTATGAGCTAGTGTGACTTACAGGAAATTTAGAATTAAATCAAATGTTCATATTGCTGTTACTAATGTAAGCACTTAACAGAAAGATTAATAAAGTAATAAAAACTGCCGACGTTATAAATGTATAATTTTTTTTCTTGACCCTGACCTTGAGGTAAGACAGATCGCACGAAATTAATTTAATTAGCAGATAATAAATTCTCTATATTTTTATAACAAGCATTTTACTCCATGGAATATTTTTAATATACAATATTTTATTATATACAATATTAAAAACTATAATAAAAAAAATTAAAACTAGTAACTTAATTATCATACAGTTCTATTCCCCGCAGTATCGTGCCAAGAACGCTGGCTGCGAATCCCCGCTGAGTGGCTATATTTAGCCTTTGAGCAAGAAAAGAACCAGCCCTCTTATCACCATCAGCAACGACCAGCCACGGATGAAGTTCCTTTAGGAACTTCACCACACGTGGATCCCACGGACCGATAGTCTCTACAGCAAATGGCACAATAATGTAGTTATCTCTCAGAGACTCAAATTTGCGCCACTCAGTTCAGCTGCCTCTGATGCCGCCCCGGCTCTAAAGGAGGTACCCCTGAGATGAGAGACCACCAGAGTGTCTACGAAAGTAGCATCCCACACTACGGCTTTACCTCTCTTCCAAGGGGCCAATGTTATACTGTTGGGTCTCTTGCCTTCCTCTCCAAATATTCCACAAGGCTCTAAAACCGAAGGAACATTTATAGAGACAAGAGCTCCTCGGATGACATCGTTCAAAGAACCGTGCCGTGAAAACCTACCAGCACTTTTCTTACATAAAAGTTTGTGGAGCCCAAACTTGTCGACGCTGCTACCACAGGGGCACTGATGGGGTTGACAAATCGCCGCTCCTAATCGGATTTCTACGGCGATGCGCAAGATTTCCCCATCAAGTGATGTGCCGAGATTACTTGATTGTAAAGCGTGTAACTAGTGACTAGATTCCTTAGTTGAAACAACTAGAAGGCGTGCCTTATCTTGGTCACTATGGAAATTATGAAAAAAATCTTTCTGCACGTTCTGTACCAACGGAATATCCCAATGTTTTTGTTAGTTAACTTCCAATGGAACATTTTCACCGGGTTTGCCATGTCTGCCCTGCCTCCGTAGCAAAGCACAGTTTTTTTTTATAGGATAAGGGTGACAAACGAGCACACAGTCCACCTGATGGTAAGTGGTTGCTGCGGCCCATAGACATCTACATCTATCCTCTATTACAAATCAAAATGTAGATGCGTTGTCACCCGTGAGGACTAAGATGGAATGCCTCATTTCCAGTAAAAAGGGCCTCCGGCCACCTGCACTTACCAAGCGAAACGCAGAGGTAAACATCTACTTCACGCTGGTATTCTGTGAGGTCGTGGTACCACCCCGGTTCGAGCCGCCCCATCTGTGCGACAGCAAAAGCTGCCGCGTGGCTCTACCACAACAAGTGGTCTACTTTATTATTTAAAATTATGTTACGTAAGTCACTGACACTATGCACGGAAGCAAGCAAAGCAGGCAATTCAACGCTACAAAGATTTCTCACACCAATACCACGAAATTTTATAGTTAAAGTAGCTTGAGTCGAGGCTGTTGTATTTAAATATAAATTTAGAATTTTTTCTTTAGCTATTTTAAGATTATTATCAATATCTTTTAAAATATCCAAACATTTCCAGACTGGACTCGAGCGGAGTAAGTATGTAAATCTAGGTAGAAGGAAACAATATTTTAAAATACGATTTTATGCGACAAAACGTTGGCATCTTGATTTTTAGGCGCTAATAGAACATACCTACGCGCATAGAATTATTGTTACGCATAGAAACGCACTCCAGTACAAAATACGAGCGTTAAAATGATGCAGTCATCATATTAGTGCGCGCGAGTCGAATGTGCCTATGCTCGTCACAAGCTTACATACAATGTACAAGCACATATTCAGTGATACCAGTTTCTGGCGTTTGCAATTAAATTGTGCAACTCACTATTTTTTTAATTAATTTTAAAAAATCGATATAATAAAGATTACGTATAACGTACGAAGATTATTTAGTAGAAGTATTTTATGAGAATATAAAATGGAATAAAATAAACACGATAATGATGTTACTAATATAACTTTATTATACATATATTAATGGTAAAAAATGCAGACGTAATAAAATTTAAGAATATTATTAAACACAATTAATTTGCTCGAATACAATAAGCACATCGTGTAATGTTTATTTTAACCGACTTCAAAAAGGGAGGAGGTTATCAATTCGGTGTATTTTTAATGATTTTTACCTCAGAATTCTACAAGTTCTAAGCCAATTTAGATTTTTTTATTTGAAAGGATATACACACATATTGATCTAATACACACGCTGAAATTTTAATGGTTGTTTTCCCGAAGTAAAATGATTTTGCCTTAGTAGTACAATAGATTTATTAAAATAAAACTATTAGGATGTAAAAATGGCAGATTTACAATCGAGAAAAACAACACTCGAATGCGATCTTAAACCAATAGCAATATCTCGCAAGCAGATCGGGCGTACAGGCTAGCTTATACCGAATTACTATAATAAAGTCTGAAAAAAAATTCGCTGAACCTAATGTAGTGTTACATCTACATAGGCTGCACTAAAAGTATCTGGGATGGAATATTTCCACTGTTACTGTCATATCTAAATCTTTTTAAATCAAAACTCCTTGGTTTTAAAACTCGAATACCATTTATTTATTTAAAAAAAGATTCTCGGTCTTGTCACAAGGTTTTATCAAACTTGTTTAGTCGTTGAGAAAATGGAATTGACTCGAGAAAATTCAAGAGCGATGATTTATTATGACTTTCGAAGTGGTTTAACACAAAAACAGTGTGTTGACCGGATGATTTCTGCATTTGGTGATGAAGCCCCATCCAAAACCACAATTTATCGCTGGTTTGCTGAATTTCAATGTGGACGTGTCAAGCTCAGTGATGATCCCCGTCAAGGTCGTCCAAAAACTGCAGTCACCCAAGAAAACGTTGATGCTGTGCGTAATCTGATTGAGGAAGATCGACATGTGTCATACCACGAAATTCAGGCATTTTTGGACATTGGCATGAGTCAAATACAAATAATCTTGCATGAACAATTAGGTGTAAAAAAGTTGTTTTCCCGATGGATACCGCATTCGCTCTGTGAAGAGCAAAAAGCGGCTCGCGTTACTTGGTGCGTCAGAACTCTCGAAAGGTTCCACGCAGGATCCTCAAATGCTGTATACAACATCGTATCAGGTGGCGAATCCTGAATATACGCGTACGAACCCGAAACAAAAAAAACCAGTCACGAGTTTGGGTGTTCGAAAATGAGTTAAAGCCAACAAAAATTGTTCGTTCTCGGAGTGCTGCAAAAAAAGTCTGCAAAACCGGCCATGTTACGACTATTCGTCTTGAGGGACAAATAACGGTTAATGCAGAATGGTATGCTAGCATTTGTTTGCCACAGGTCGTTTCTGAACTCCGTAAAGAGAAATGCAACCGCCGCATCATCCTCCATCACGACAATGCGAGTTCTCACACCGCACACAGAACAAAAGAGTTTTTAGAGCGAGAAAACATAGAATTATTAGACCATCCGCCGTACAGCCCCGACCTAAGCCCTAAGATTTCCTTCTCTTCTCTCCTTTCGTTGACCTAAGATTTCTATACCTTCCCTAAAATAAATAATAAATTGCGTGGACAGAGATTTTCATCACATGAAGAAGCTGTGGACGCCTAAAACCGGCCATTTTGGAGACCCCAACTTTCGAATGGAATGGTTGCTTCAATGATTGGTTCCATCGTATGGAAAAATGTGTCAAATTTCGCGGAGAATACTTCGAAAAGCAATAAATACATTTTTAAATAGTAATGTTGTGTCACTTCCTTGATTCCTGAAATTTTCAGTGCTGCCCTCGTATCGCACGTGCTACCGCGCGCTTCCTACAAAGTGAAGGGCCACTAATAAATGTTCATAACATGAACTCTCAAGCGTAGTGATACGACATAAACTAGTTTGGACGCCCGAATAGCTTGTGAGGTATTACTATTGTAAAGCTGCCCTTTTTTAATTGTAATATTTTTTAATTTAATAAATTGACTCTACTATCAAGACAGTATAATTTGGCTGCGGGAAAACAACCACTAAAATTTCAGCATATATATACGAATTGATCAAGCTTAGAAATCAGTGTACATACATATTGATAACCTTTCTTTTTGGGAGCCGGTTAAAATAGGCTGTTTGGATCTAACGTAACATCTGGTTAATGTTTGGGTGTAAAGTGACATCTGGTTAGTAAAGGCGTTCTTATTAATAATCTCATGATGTTGTAAATAAAAAAGTTTTTATTCTATACTCTAAAACGTAACCTTAGTCAAAAAAAGCAACTAAAATAAAATAGTTGCGTTAAAATGGCGTCGACAAATCGCGATTAGCTGATCACTCCGTATTAGTTTTAAATAGGCACCCATTGTTAATATAATGTTAACATTTAGAGAAGTAGGTATCTATATATAAACATTTGAGTTTTACACAGAGTGTTGCGGTTAAACGTTTTAAACACAAATAGAAAATAAATATTTTTAAAAGAAAATTGTGATTTTTTCCCCACAACTAGCAACATTTGTATTATGAGAGCTTAGGTAAGTATTTTTTTAGTTTTACGTACTTATAATGAATTAAATGTATAAACTTATATGTGAAATGTAATACCATCACTCCTTTTACGTTTACCATCACCGTTGTGACAATATTTTACATCACAAACGGTAATTTTTACAATTTTTCGCGAGCTCTTCTCCGTAAGCTGTGACGTTGCGCACTGACGCGTCGCTGAGTCAACTTACGCAGTTTCGCGTTAGTTTTACTTGCCTCACTTTCGGTGCGCGTACTAGTATTCTATGCGTAATAATTCTATGCCTACGCGCATTGCGCTTAAGGCATGCAATAATAAGAGCAAAGGGGGTTAATTTATACAATTTATCAACGTAGTTTAAAAACTGATAACATAATAAATACAAAATACTTAGTTTTTTCTCCTATTCAAGGTAATCTTAAGTGACAAAAAATTTATAACTGTATTCGTTACAGACTGTTTCTATGTATGCATATTTTGGGGATACAGCGGTATAAAAAGTTGGTTCTGCTGACTGCTCTTGTCTGTAATAACGTAAATGTGCAAGATGTTATTGAATAAGCCTAGAGATTTTTTAATACCATTTTGTTCCAAACTAATTGCTAAGGAGATATGCAAACGAATAACCAACCGACTTAACTACAAAAAGGGCATATCACCGATATCGTAATATTCGAATAGTTTCCACCGTAATATTCGGAACATTTGAATGCTAAAATTGAGCGAATATTGCAAATTAATATTGCAAACCCAGATCTAAATGTTTTGTAGATCGTTTTCTAACATATATGTGACATTATATAACAGTACTGTGTAATTGACAGGCGCACTGACACGCTCCGATTTCATCAGAGTACTTTTGAAATAGGCTAAGTAATGACATGTTACAAATGATTGTCTTATTGTTGTGAGTTCTCTGTTTAAAGTACCCTACAACTGGTGATGAGAAAACTACGGACTACGTGAAATTTTAGCTAAGTTCCTGATCTGGTATACCCGGGGACACTAAATACTTGTTAAATAAGGTAAGGTTACAGCTTATATATGTCCCACTGCTGGGCACAGGTCTTCTCAATTCTAAGAGGGTCTTAAAGCAAAGAAATGGACGCAGAATTTGATCGCGGCCAGTTTCTCTCCATGATGAAATTCGTGAAATACTGTCCAGCAACTAATTGAAGAAAACTGGGGCATCACCTATGGTGATATTTGAGGATATTCTGATATTTGTAAGAGCGAAATTGAAACAAATTTACATTAACATTTAACAGAAAACTTTGTTTCCGCTGGATTCCTTATAAACTCACTTCCAGAACGAGAACGGGCTTGAAATTGATTGGTATTTAAAAAAAATTGTTAAAGTATGATCATGGACGCTCAAATGCTGTATTTGTCATTGTGATTGGAGATAAAACGTGGATATATGGTTATTGTTACGGCCTACGGCTGCCTCTACAAAGGTCGGGCCAATTGAGCGGGAATCCAACGAGCAGACCCTGGTCGGGCCTCAATATGGCCACGTGAAATGTCCTATCACAATAAACTATATGGGAGAAAGCTAGAAACCAAAAGTACTCACCAGTATCAGGAGCTAACTTCGCTCCAAGGCTTGGGCAGGCCGTGAGTGTGTGTAATGGTGTTTGGTGAACAGTGTACAGTGAGGTGTGAATGTGTGGGGCATGGGCAAGCTTAGGCGACCAACAGCGGCCGAGTTCCAGGCTGCTCCAAAATGCTGCATCGTGCCAGACTACTCCATCGCCGGACCACTTCTTTCTTCACTGTCACTAATTCAGTCTCTTAGTTTCGTTGTACATTTAACTAACTTCAATTCGCCTAATTCCACACTCATCGCAGAATCGAACTCGTGATACCCGACACGGCAAGGACAGTAGCACAAAATTCGTCATTCAATGTCCCGGATTCACTTATCACAAATTATAACGATATCCTGACAATTAACCGGGAGAAGCTCTCAAACAAGGAATGCGCGGCTCGAATCCTAGATCGTATATCTCCTCGACGCGCGTACACTATTCCGCAGTCTCGCACGAGTTAACTATCGCACAATTCACATATCTACGTGACGAAGAAACACGCACTTCATCTAGCTATCACTATATAATATGTACAATTACCTTCAAGAAGTTACTTAAACCGTAAAACCCCATAAAGGCCTCTTGTCCAGGAACTTAAACCCTATCCCGCCAAATCCGAGGCGGTTTTCACGAAACCCAATTACGTAGCGAAGCCCGCGCCCAAATCCAAAATTCTAGACCCTAATCAAACAAAAACCGGTCTCGCGGGTGCTTCTGCAGCGATAGCCGAGACACGCGGCTTAACCGGGTCGCTGCTAGCAAGCTATTGGGGCTACCGTCTCGCCCAACAGCGCCAAGATGCTGGGAAGCTCCCTTCCCCTGCCCCCTCCCCGACACACGCGTGACACCTGGTACGATCGGGCGATTGGCAAAGTCACACGTGATTGGGTGCCGTCCTAACATGACCATTTTTGGCCTAAACAGTTATATTCTGGAAAGAAACCAAAAATCTCCTGTATGGGTATTCCAAGACAACGGCAAACCAACATAAATTGAAGCAGGCAAGAAGCATGGGCAAAAAATGCTTGCGTTTTTTTCCTCCCAGAGGGGTTTAGTCTGCACGATAGATACCATTTGATGAGCAAAATACAAAGTTATTGCTGAACCACCATTTGTTAGCCCAGAGTCTGATAAAGGGCAAAACGACCAAGAAGTCGCATCCCATAACACACAATGCTAATGCTTCGGCTGATACTGCGAACAAGATAAAATGATTTTCAGCTTTTGAGATGATGAAGCTCGTGATATATCCTACATACAGTTGAGATCTTGCACCATGCGGTTTCTCCATTTTACTAAAATACAAACACACACACACACACACACACACACACACACACTTAGTGATTGCATTCAACCAGCACGTGAAAAACACGCCTTCAGTTTTCAAAAATGGTTTGAACTATTGAAAAGGTGCTTAAAATGGAGATGATGGAGACAATTAATATATTTCGTTTAAGTTTAGTTAGTTTACGTGGTAGAGACATGCTGATACTCGTAGCACGAATGAGTCGGCTTGTCCGGGGAGGGACCACGCTCTCACAGAATATCAGCGTAAAATAGCAGCTTAACGCTGCGGTGTTTCGTATGTTGAGTGTAGAGAACCGGAGACCCTTTTTACTGGAAACGAGGCATTTCATCTTAGTCCTCGCGGGTGAAAACGTATTTTGATTCGTAATCGAGGATAGATGTAGATGTCTATGGGCCTCAGAAACCACTTACCACCATTAGGTGGACTGTGTGCTCCTTCGTCAAACTTATCCTAAAAAAAAATTAAAAAATGTAAGGATTATGTAATCACTTAGCGATTACGATTACGATTATTACTGTTTCTAAATTATATTGTTTAAATTGAGGGCTTCGGATCTAAAGGAAGTGGAAATAGCATCAGGATGGAATTGGAAGAGTTAGAGCGGTTGAGAAGCCTTGTGCGCACGAATCGGTCTGCTACCACCGACTTAAGTGAAGTCAGGAATGGTAAGACTACCCCACGAGGGTACCAGCAAGCCTAGTGAATCCCTCGCTTAGCATTCACGGCCATGCTACTCCACTCCTGAGCGTGAGTGCTCAGGTTGCCCCATGTATTCTGTGTTTTGAGGCAAACTATGCTAACTGCTCGGGGCAAGCTAAGCAACAAGATAAAAGGTGACCCCTGCCAAATTACCCGTGAATTTCTGCAACATCAGGAGACTTCACTCCGTCCTAAACGCCATCCACTACCATCTAGAGACGGCGAAGCCGGTCTTGCTCTTTCTGACCGAGACGCAGGTGTCCTCTCCGGCTGATACTTCGTATCTCTCCTACCTGGGGTATAAATTGGAACATCGACGCTTCTGCAATCTTGAAGGTTCGGACCTGTCCATCCTTTGCCTACGCGTAGACAGCGACAACCATCCGTGCGTCTATGGGTGCCTCTATAAGTCTCATAGTGGCAATGCTAAAACAAACTGACTCATCGACCAAGTGCAAATGCTATAAGCTATAAGCAGCAATCCTACCGGACCTGGGCTGAAGCATCGACATCCCGGTATGTAGGCACCAGCAACCTTAAAAAGAAGTATAATTCTGTCTCCAGGTCCTTCAAAAGAGTCGAAGTCAGAGCACATAGGCAGAATTAGCGAGAAATTAGTTCACCTTCCTTCAAGAACCCGTGCATTCTGGTCTGTCGCCAAGGCTGTTCTAAGGAACTTCTGGCAGCCATCTCTTCCATCTCTGCACAGGGAGGACGACTCACTGGCCCATGCCGCAAAGGAGAAAGCCTATCTGCTAGGCTCTTTCTTTGCATCCAACTCGACTCTCGATGACGAAGGAACACATTGGCGATCATCCCGTGTTGTGAATGCACCAAGCCGGATGTATGGTATACGCAGCGCTCGGTTAGCAAAGCGTTCCAATTCCTGGACATCCACAAGTCAAGTGGGCCAGACGGAATCCCCCCAATTGTGCTGAGGACTTGTGCTCCAGAGTTGGCACCGAATCTAATGCTTCTTTTTCGGTAAACTTACTCGCCAGGCGTAGTCCCCAAATCATGGAAGACGGCTTTCGTCCACCCGATCCCTAAAAAAGGCGAGTGCTCAGATCCGTCTAACTACAGGCATATCGCCATCACCTTTTTGTTCTCATGTGGTATACCTTGAGGATCACCAGCTGATTAGTGACCATCAATACAGTTTAATCGGGGTGATCTTCTGGTCTACCTGACTCATAGATGGGCGGAGGCAGTAGAGTTCAAGGGGAAGAGGCGTTAGTTTGGACATTGCGCAGGCCTTTGAACGGGTTTGGTCATAGATGGGCGGAGGCAGTAGAGTTCAAGGGGAAGAGGCGTTAGTTTGGACATTGCGCAGGCCTTTGAACGGGTTTGGCACAAAGTGCTTCTCTCCCTTTCTTTGAGCGTCCCGAGAAATTGTGCGGCGCGCTCAGCAGAGCGGGGCAGTATTTCATAACGGCACACCGCCTGTAATTGGCGAAAGAAAAGCGCCGGATCGACCTCACACGGAATAGTGTTCCCATCTTTAAGCAGGGGCTTCCCAGTGCAAGCTCTTTCCCCTTGACTACATCCAGCACAGAGCATCTCGAATCGTTGACGACAGAGTCCTTTCCGATCAGCTCGATTAACTGGCGCTGCGAAGAGATGTTGCATCCCTTTACATTTTCTTTCGCATCCGTTATTTAGCAAAGAACTGTTGTTTGCAGCGAATTGCAAATAGGGAAGGTGTACATAAAACTGACAATCAAGTTTAAAAAAAATGATAATTATATAAATACACACAAGATGATGACAGTGAGGATAGGTACGATAGATACAATTAAGGACGGGAATTATGATGGGATATATTAGAGTTGTAATTAATAAGTTTTGAGTAGACTTTTGAAGGAAAAATGGGACTGAGCACGTCGAATATATACAGGGAAGGAGCTCCACAAGCGTACAGCTGCAACCGAAAAAGTTTTATTGTATAAGGAGGATGAATGTGCTGGAATACGAAGCAAAAAATTGTTAGTAGAACGTAGATGACAATCGTGAGAGGAGGAAGCGAAATCAACGCGATCTTTCAGGTAACGTGGAGTAGAGGGATTGCACAGTATGTTGTAGGTTCAACAGTAGGCTTTTATAGGCTCCCCCCCCCCCCCGAACGGGGTACCGCCTTTTCGTGGCGGGGGTCTTAGTAGCCGTGGCTTGGTCACCCGCGGTGAACAAAGAGGAACCCCTTGGCTGGACCGTGGTGTAGGGCCGGCCCGAGGTGGCCACTCCGAGTGGGCTTGAAGAGCCCACTTCGGATGTGTGTCGGTGGGCTGCGGCGAGAGGGGTGTTCTATACCCCAACCTCTGCTGCCGACTTGGTACCGCGGGGGGAGAGGCGTGTCAGTGTTACGAGGTGACGCTTTCCCTACCCTCCGCGGCTGTAACTTGGTTGGCGGCGGAGTCAGAGACCAGATCCGCCGCTGGGGTCGGGAAAGTGGGTGCTACTAAACGCTCGATTTTCTTGGCCCCATGGGCTTAGCTTTCCATTGAAATCCGTCGAGATGTGGAGTTGATATTTTTTTACAGAAATTTTATATTATTATAAGCACACACGCAAAGTTTCAACATGCGGAAACGGGTACTTTTTGAGAAAAAAAATTTTGATAATCAATTATTTTTGCAATATTTATGTCAATTCCTACGGTAAAACTGACGCTATTTTGTATCATTGTCATCGTCAGTAGGGATGTCGATTCTTACCGGAAAAGATCGATTTTTAAATCGATTTGAATCGTAAGCTGATGTATCGATTCACAAAAAAATTGTTTCTAAAATACCGATATTTTTTCATATTTGCATTTATAATGTAAATATAAATCCATTTTATAAAAAACAAGAAAGATACCATAATAAATCATCTCTTATTGAAATTTGTTTTATTTTAACAGTACTTATTAGGGCAAATAACAAATAAAATAGGTTAGGTTCAACTTATGTCAAAGAATCGAATTGATTGACCCCGATTCCACCTGGTACGAGTCTGTCCTACCCCTAGAGTGTTTTTATAGAGCCGGAGGCGCGTTGGAAGAGCAGCCTCCGCCTACTGCAGTCTCAAAATAGATACAGAAATCCCTCTTAATCAGTCCCCCTATTTTTTTCTGATGAAGAGGATTTCTTCTCATAAAATGGATTTATATTTACATTATAAATGCAAACATGAAAAAATATCAAAGTTTTAGAAATCATTTTTGTGAACGATTCAAATCGATTTATAAAATCGATTTTTTTCGGAAAGAATCGACATCCCTATTGACGATGACAATGACAATACAAAATAGCGTTAGTTTACGGTAGGAATTGACATAAATATTGCAGAGCTAGTTGATTTTCAATATCTTTTTTTCTCAAAAAATACACGTTTCCGAATGTTGAAACTTTGCGTGTGTGCTTATAATAATGTAACCTTTCTGTAAAAAAAAATATCAACACCTAACTCGACGGACGTCAATGGAAAGTCGTACCGCCCCATGGCTTCCGTATATCGCATTCAGGGGGCCCATTACGCAGGTGGAGTTGGAGGCCATGAAGGAGGAGTGCCTTGTGTTCCTGGTGCGCCTTGCCTGAGAAGGAGAATGGGGAGGAGAGGTCCTCCCCCGAGAGGGGCCTGCCATGGGGCGGCCAGCGCTGGTGGGCCCGCCGATGTGTGCGAAAGCGTTCCCGTAGTCCTGCCAATATGCGGCGAAGGTGAAACACCATGGGGTTTTAGTTGGTGCCAATCTGACATAACTCGCCTTTGCCCCCGCGAGGCGGGTATGCGAAGGCATTTCCCCATGTAAAAAAAAGGCTTTTATAGGCTGTAATGGATAATGAAATAATTATAACACTGTACGTGTCACTTGACCTGCTATGAGGTTGACTTGCATAATATTTACCTTGTAGGTCTGTTATAACAATTAAGGTAAACAACAAAGATAAACGCACACAGTGCGTGGATACCTGGTGAAAAAAGGAAAAATAAAAGTTAGTACAGAATATAAAAATAGCTTAAAATTAAATTAAGATAGTTTGGTTAAAAAGAATTTGGCGGAACAGGAAAATCTCTAATGTCACTAAAAAGAGACTTGTCAGAATTTTAGTGTTCTCCATATTCCTTTATGGCTCTGAAGCATGGGCGATTCGAGCAGCAGACAAGAAAAGGATTGATGCATCCGAAATGTGGTGTTGCGGAAGGATACTTCAGATACCATGGACCGCTAAGAGGACCAACGAGTCGATCCTGGGGCAGCATCGTGTTGATACCAGACTCTCTACCACGTGTTACCAGAGCATTCTGAGTTACTTTGGTCATATTGCCCGACGCCTGCCTAATAACTTGGATAGACTTATAGTCGTAGGCAAGGTGGGGGGCAAAAGACCACGCGGCTGGTCATCTAGCCGCTGGTCAGACCAGGTCAAATCACTCACTGGCCTCTCACTCACGACTGCAATGCAAAAAGCCGAGGACCGGACAGAATGGAGGGCTATAGTGAACAGCGCTACGAAGGCACTAAACTACGGACACGACCTTCGGTTTTGAAGAACACGACCAAGAAGAAGAAGAAGTTTGGTTAAGTTTTCCACATCACGCACATGTGTTAAACCTGAAAGTTCTTTTATTCGCATTTTGATCCGACCACCGCGAACGTTGCCGGGTGACAAGCCTGTTAAAAAAACTCACTAACGTTCGGACATGAAGAAGTATGGAGATAATGTTTGAAATTTGGACTTTCAAATATCACTTAACAGGGAAGTTAATAAGTCAAGGTTCAAATCAACTAAAGATTTAACTTGTAAGATATATGTTTAATATAACTTCAAAGTAAGGAAAGTGTGAGAGTGATATCGAAAGAACAGTACACAGAACAGAAAGAACAGTGCATGCAGGAAACATGGTGAATGGAGCTTTGCACTCCTTTATGAGCAGTCGGAAGGTGTCTAACAAGGCTCGTTTGGCTGTGCATGAGTTAGTGTTGCTTCCGACACTCATGTACGGAAGTGAAAGTTGGGTATGGCAGAAGAAACATGAAAGCAGAATAAATGCAGTTGAGATGAGAGCGTTAAGAAGTATGATAAGAGTTAAACTGAGTGACAGGATAAGAAATAGTGAGATAAGGAAACGTTGTGATCCGAAAGAAGATGTAGTGACAAAAATTGAGAAAGGTATGCTGAGATGGTTTGGCCATGTCGAAAGAATGAATGAAGAACGATTGACGAAAAAGGTGTATAAGGCGTGTGTGAATGAAAGTGTTGGAAGGGGTAGACCTAGGCGGACGTTTCTAGATGAAATCTTGATGTCTTGAAAAAAGGCCAGGTCAAGAGTACCCTAAACCGAAGAGCATGTATGAAGGGAATAATTAAAGTGGACGAAGCGAAACATGTATGTAAGGATCGTAGCAAGTGGAAAGAAGTGGTCTCTGCCTACCCCTACGGGAAAGAGGCGTGATTATATGTATGTGTGTATAATTTTAAGAACGAGTAAGATAATCCGATACCTTTTGGTTGTGAATTTTTTTATTAAGGTGCTTCTAGAATATACACGTGTGATGACTGAGTAAAACAATCCGATACCTTATATCATCCCGTGGTTGTCTTAACAGGCAGCACAGCAAAATGAAACAGGAAATGTGCAGCAGCATCTTCCTGATAACAAATTAAAATGTTAAAAAATACTGCGGTTGCCAACCCACATATCAAGCATGGCACCTATTGCCAATATCCCCCTATTGAACAATTTATGAGACAGCCGTTTAGCTGCAGTATTTTGATAGGTAACACTTAATAAATAAATTTTTAATTAAAAATGATTTAATGACAAAAAAAAATTCTGAAATGATAAATACAGTAGTTTCTCCGAGGATAGAAATAAGTTGCCCGCATTTTACAGGCAGCCCATCTCAACTCCTAGCCCACTTGCCCACGCTACTTGTTAAAAATAATATAAAAGTTGATTGTAATATTTATCCGTTGATAAAATGTTTTTTAAAGATTAAAATTCTGTTACAAAATTAGGCAAGAAATCAATAAATCGCGAAAGCCTACTATTTCGTTTCTTTTTTAAATAACATTAAATATTAAAATTTTCGGAATATTTCTACTCACATTTTGATTTTAAAATAAATTCTTGATAGACAGTTTATAATTATTCGAGCAGCCGTTTCAACTAAATAACTAACAAATAGGCTTATTGTTATTTATCATAATAAGAGAAATAATTAAATGAACACAACACCGTGCACAGAAAACAGAAAGAGAGATTGAAACAAACAATTACTTCAATATGTTGCATGCGACTAAACTAAATGCATAGCATTTCCGAGTCTCCAACAGATTTTATAAAACCTAGACTTTTTTCAAACCAAATTAAATATTTTTATTCATGTACACTTTAAACAAAGTACTGCTTTACATTAACATATTAGGATAATTATTTCTTAGGGTTCCGATATACAGTGAAAACCGCTAAGACAAACTGCGTGTTTTTGGCAAATTTATGTTCAGTATAATAATATATATATATATATATATATATATATATATATATATATATATATATATATATATATATATATGTGTAATATGTAATATATAATATGTATATAATATTGCATTTTCCAACTTGTAAATGAGATTATATTATGTGCTAAACAGGAAGACATTAAGACCAAGGTATCTTTATGTTTAAGGTAGTCTTTAACTGTGTAATATGCTTTCCTTATGAGTGTTTCTTTGTGATATTAAGAAAAATAACTTCCGCCGTGGGTTCCTTATTGAAGAAGTGCACGCATTATCCTGCAAAGTAGTTTCTTCCGCTAATTTATGCTTATTTCGAACTAGCTATTCTTTGCGACTTCGTGCGCGTGTAATTTAAGGTTAATTTTGTTGCGCGGAACCCTTATCATTTTTCCAAAAATATAAGAAGCCTCAGTTACTCCTTATAACATGAGTTATCTACCAGTGAGTCTCGTCAAAATCGGTCCAGTCGTTTGGAGATTAGCCGAAACAAACAGACAGACAAAAATGTTAAAAATTGTGTTTTGTAATTAAATAAGTACCGTATATACTTTCATATGCAATTAGTAAAAAGCTGTTATCTGGCGGCACGGCAGTGCCCCCGCCAAGTCGAGCAAAAAAGCGGCACGGCCGTACCATCCTTTTCTCGAAGCAGTTCAGGCCATATCCGAAACCCTATAACTTCGTTATGGATAAAATTAGAGACCTAGAAATTTACTAACCAAGTAGGCATTGTATAAACTCAGTATGTTTCAAATTTCATTAAATTTGAACCAGTAGTTTAAGAATTATAACTAATCAAAGTTTCTTAATTTTGTCACTCACTGACTGACCGATCATCAAAAATCACTTGACAATCGCATGAAAACACAATATATCTCACAAGTAATACATATTATATTAAATTAGATTGTTTAGTGCGATTACCAAGTCAATATATGTATCAATCTATGGACTGAATAAATTAACCGACTTGGTATTACATAGATCTCACAACTTTTTACGGTAGAAGAACTGAGTTGCGCGACTTGGCTTTTTTTACAAGTTATGTTTTTGATGGCATCTTGATATTACAAACAGACACTTCAATTTTATTTATTTGTATAGATATAGATTTTAATATTTGTATAGAGCGATAGCGCAGCGGCTGTGTCTCTACTGCTAACTGCGGCGGCTACACTAGGAGGAGTGCGTGGGCCTGGAGGAGTAAATGGCCGCCCGAGGTGAGTGCTTGCCCCATGCTTACTTTGAGGATATGTAATTACACATGTGTCAGAAATAGCTAACGTAGTGATTCCTTTCTGAAAAAGTAATATTGAGATACTCTAACGTTGTGCCTTTTTCTCCAAAGTATAAGGCAAACAAGCTAACGTGCCTCCCTCTGTCGCGTCTAGCTTAAGTTATGCTAACGTCGTGCCTATGACTTAAGTAGACGTTAAATTATGATAACGTCGTGCCTATGATTTAATCATTATTTATTTTGTTAACTTACGTGAATGTAGTACCTATGACTTAATCTGTTATTTTAACCGATTTCAAAAAGGAGGAGGTTCTCAATTTGACTGTTCCCTAATTCTTTTTCCAAAATAAAAGTAGCCTAAGTTACTTCTTATAATATCTACTATCTGCCAGTGAAAGTCCGGTCAAAATCGGTCCTGCCGTTTCGGAGATTAGTCGGAATAAACAGACAGACAGACAGAAAGACAGTCAGACAAAAATTTTAAAAATCGTCTTTTTGTTATAAGTACCGTATATACTTTCATATGCATATAGTAATAGTAGTAGTAGTTTTTTTACATGGTAGAGCCACGCTGCAGCTATATTAATAGTATAGTTGTTTTTTTATAGGATAAGGGTGACAAACGAGCACACAGTCCACCTGATGGTAAGTGGTTGCTGCGGCCCATAGACATCTACATCTATCCTTTATTACAAATCAAAATGCAGATGCGTTGTCACCCGTGAGGACTAAGATGGAATGCCTCATTTCCAGTAAAAAGGGCCTCCGGCCTCCTGCACTTACTAAGCGAAACACAGAGGTAAACCTCTTCTTCACGCTGGTATTCTGTGAGATCGTGGTACCACCCCGGTTCGAGCTGGCCTATCCGTGCAACAGCAAAAGCTGCCCTGTGAGATCGTGGTACCACCCCGGTTCGAGCTGGCCTATCCGTGCAACAGCAAAAGCTGCCGCGTGGCTCTACTACTGTTAAAGTGTTGTAACACGAACGGTTTGGCTCGACGGGGAAGGACCACGCTCTCACAGAATACCAGCGTAAAATAGTAGCTTAACGCTGCTATGTTTAGTATGGTGAGTGTAGTGAACCGGAGACCCATTTTACTGGAAAAGAGGTATTCCATCTTAGTCCTCACGGCTGACAACGCATCTGCATTTTAATTCGCAAACGAAGATAGATGTAGATGTCTATGGGCCACAGCAACCACTTACCATCAGGTGGATCGTGTGCTCGTTTGTCACCCTAATTCTATAAAAAGTAAAAAGTTGTTATTTCGAAATTACAATTTTACTACAATTTTATTTATTTCTATAGACAATGAGTATTTAATTGACTTTTAATTTTCGTTTTATTTATATTGAAGTCGGTTGTAAAAAACTTTTAATTTTCCCACTTGTGTTAAGGTATGCTAACGTTGTGCCCATGATTTAATCAGTTGTTTTGTTAGGTTATGCGAACATAGTGCCTATAACTTACTCAGAAGAAACGTTGTTATAACGTATATTAGAGCCATTATCAAGCGCGTTGCCTGTGACCGACGCGGTGCCTGCACCCCCCTTTAATTTTCTTTTTTTTCGTTTTAATATTTTTGTTTTATTATTAATTAACGAAGTGCATGTACTGCTTCTTAATTGTTAATGCTAAAGCAGTCATTTTTATATTATTTTATATATTTGCTTTTATATATTCTTTTAAATGTGTGTAAAATGTGTGTATCAAATAAATAGTTCTTTCTTTCTTTCTAATAAGGGGTGAGCCATTTAAGATTTGGAATTTGAATCGGCTATAAAAAAAAAAACTAAAGAATATTTTTTCAAAGTTATGAGTTTATTAGAAAGATTGAAGCTTTCCATTTAGGAATTGTCAAAAACATCATTCAAATAAAGCTGCCACGGCTAGCCTTACAATACCCCATTCGATCAGTACAATTTTTCAGTACATGTTCGATTGTTTGGGCCTCTATTTGGTCAATGGCAACTTCGATTTCATGTTTCAAGTCGTCAATCGTCTCTGGATGGTTAGCGTAACACTTGTCTTTAACGGCTCCCGTCAAAAAAAGTTCTATGGAGTCAAATTGTAGCTCGAGGTGGCCAATTGACATCAGCATTTCGACTGATATCGATTGTAACGTTGGTTGTGTGGCACGTTGCACCATCCTGTTGAAATCAAATGTCGTCTATGTAATTCTCTTTGATTTAAAAAATCGCTTAGCATGGCGCGGTAGGGATCGGCATTCACTGTAACGCGGTTTCCTTGCTCATTTTCGGAGAAAAATGGTTCAATAATGCCGTCAGACCAAAATCTGCACCAGACAGTCACTCGTTATGGATGCAATGGTTTCTCAAGTATGTCCTATGGATTTTCTGAGCCCCTGATATTGACGGTTTAATTAATTTTGCTTATTGACGAATCCTCTGAGTTGAAAATGATCTTCATCTGAAAAGATAATTTTTTCGTAAATATGCTCATCTTCGATCAAGCGGTCTTCGTCCCATTGAGCAAACTAAAAATGCATCGGGTAATCATGCGGCTTCAGCTCTAACAGTAATTGAACTTTGTACTCATTCATACCGAGATCTTTATGCAAAATTCTTTTCAAAGAAGTTGGTTAAATGTTCAATCCTTGAGAACGATGACGAGTTGATGTTGATGGTTGTTCACGAACTCTCTTCACAAATTGATCTACAAACTGTGTTTTTGGCACATACTCTTTGTCAAATTTTTGAAGTTATACTTTTTTGGGGCGTTTGGGAATAATGATGAGAGTGAATTTCTACACCTAAAAACGACACTATGAAGTTGTTACGATGCGCGCGCTCACTGACACCTAAAAGCGACAACTTCAGTAAGTAATTGTCTCTCAACTTTTCGTAGGACCTAATAAATATATTTAATGCTTTAACTAGCCTGAATGACCTTGACGAAACGGCGATTGCAAAGATTTTAGCCGACGTGAACACCGTCTAGCAACTACGTTCTGTATTACTTATAAAAGTGCAAAAATTAATAGACTGCAGAGATGACAATTATATAAGTGATATACTGCCTGTTATGCTTGCGCATCACTGAGAATTATGTCGCGGTTACGCATGTTCGATTACATTGCACGGTGTGGTGCTGTAGCTTTGTCCGGTAGGCGTCACGAGCTATGAAGTGTTCAAGTACGTAAGAGTTTTTTTTATTATATATGTTAAATCGTATTTATTTGTATCGTATTAGTAGATCTGGGTCAAAGCGTTCGCTGTAAATTTTTCCCGGGTTTGATCCCCAGCAGCACGAATGCAATTTGTAATTGCAATTTTCGTCAACACGCATTGGGACAGCGCGGCGGGCATTTCCTTGCCCTTAAACCCTCTCAGAAATAAAAAAAAGTGTCTTGTGCCCAGTAGAGGGGCTTGTATAGCCTTTTACTTTACTTTGTAGCAATATTTATATTCGTTTCAGATACAGAAGGGTACCTTATGCTGACAAAAATATCATGTGGAAGCGATGAAAACGTAAAACATCTTTGTACTTAGATAAAACGTTCGAAAGATTGTCAGTCATGTCATACGCCACATTTTCTATAGAGCGTAGATCATTGCAGATATGGCAAAATAAAAAATAATCCAAAATATTATGGGAACTATTGTTAATAATATATACATTTATAGGTATTTATAATAAAAATATTGAACAAGCTGCAAGGTTCAACTAATAATGTTTCTTGTAAACACAATTGTAAAATTCCTGTTTAAATTTTTACCAATGGTTAATTGATGAAACGTAGTCAAGATCACTTCATATAAAATATATTTAATTAAAATTGACACATGACCTATTTGGCTTTCTACTTACAACTCGGCGGAAATTTGAAAAGAAGATTTTGTCTTTTCACACAAGTATTGTTTACAACTGGCGTGGTTTCGAAAAGCGTGATTAAGTGTCAGCGGTATATAATCAATTAAATACTGAACTTTTTTGAAATTAATTTTTTTTTTGTTTATTTTTGTTATATCTTCTTAAAAACTAACGCCATCTCACTATTTTATTATTTGTTTTTTTTGTAACGCATAAGGATAAGTTAGACTAAGTTAGATTAACTTGTATAAGTTTGTAATTTTTTAATTTTATCACAATACTTCCGCATTAAATTATTACCTTTTATACAGTGATTCTCTCCTCTTAGTTTCGGCGTGACTGTAGGATGTTATACTGAGTCACCGTCAGTTACTAAGCGGCCATAAATCATTATATGTATTAATAGACATACATATATACATTTTTTTGTTTTAATATTTATGTTTTTTGAATTTTGATTGATTTTTTGAAACCTGGTAAAATTATATTTTTCCATAACAATTGATGGGGATGACTGAGTATAATGCCAGTTATGCTCTTTGGCTGAAGTTATTTTTTATTTTATGCTCAATTGCAGACAAAACAATATTGATTGCGCATTTCTAAAACAAAATTTTACCTCTTCTCCTTCTAACAATATTTCCTGCACCTAACACTGCGGAATAGTTATTATTATCTATAAGACCATTTGCAGAAACAGTTTTTGTTAACAGTTATGAGTGTAACATTTTATCAGCTGCTTTGTTTACAGTGCCCTGAGTAACACTTTGCCGGTTTCTGTACAGAAAATGATGCTGGCTTTGCAAATATGGATGGCCGCTACCATTGAATATAATAGCCGCTATGTTACACTTATTTACATAGAAACTTTAATCATCATTTGCATAAAATTCTAAAAAGCACTTTTTACACAAGAAAGTAAAGTTTAGATCAGTCCATCTTTTTTTTCACTAATTTAGTGAGAAGTAAAACAAACCAATAGGTCCGTGATTTAAAATTTCTTGCAACTTTTTATAGAAAAGCATGACCTTATCAAAATATAATAGTCAATCATTTAGCCATGTGATAAAACTTTTAAGTGTGCCAGTCAAACATTAATGATGATATTCGGGTCATTATACTGGAAATAGTCTTTTAAATATTTTATAGACTTTTATAACTCTATGTTATTTTTGATGAAAATAATTATTGCAGATAAAAGCCCTTTCACATTCATTTTAATCTCGAATTAGATTAATCAAAATAAAAATAAGAACTTTAATGTAGGTACACAAAAATATAAGTAGTTTTAAGATAACTCTTTATTGCATTTAAGCCTAAAGTTGTTACAATAACGAAAATCTTATGAACTACAAACGGTCATATCACTTTAAATGATTTTTACCTGACAAACCGAATGTGAAAGGGAATTGTACAATATAAAATTTACTAAAAAAACTAATTATTAAAAAACATTTAAATAAATACATGAATAATATATAGTATTATAATGTTTAGTTGAGATGGATAAGCAAATATATATTAAATTGATACTCATACACGTATGTACATACATTAATACTTATTATAATACTTAAACTATGCATTTAAGGTGAAAAATAAAATAAAAATTATAATTATAAAAATAATATTCCATAAAATATAACTCGTGACAAACCTTATACGAATAGTCGTCGCGCCCACAGTCTTTTTTCGAGGATAATATTAACATTGAAATCAAAAAGATTTAGTCGATGTAGCTGATAACATTTTAAGCGCACGAGTCTGACAAGGTCACAATTCTAGTTATTTTATTTTACTGTGGTGTAATTGATTATGAGGTTGTGGAGCCACGCTGGTATATATTATGGTTGGTATATAGTATGGTAATATATTATGATTGTAGCACGAATGGGTCGGTTCGACCGGGGTAGGACCACGCTCTCTCGGAATACCAGTTTAAAATAGTAGTTTTAGTTTAAAAGAAGTTCCTTTTAGAATATATAATCCATATTTATACAACATGTTACATGTCAATAATATAGGTACCTATTCTATCACGGTCAACACACTATAAGTATCGACTTTTGAGAGCGCAGGAGAATTTACTTAGTTTAGAACAAATTATAGCTATGTTAATATTTAATTTTTTTCTGAATCCTGATTGTTTTTGTGTTAATATATGAAATTTTTCTTTGTTTTTTAACCTTTAACATGATTGGTATAAGAGCAACGGCTCTATATAAGGACATAATATCTTGCCTTTTCAACAAAGATTGTTTAACAGACATACAACGTAACGTAAATAAATTAAATAGAGTAATAATAATTACTTTTTTTAACAACGATGTGTTAATAGATTAGTTAAATTTGTCAGGATAAATACCTGACATGTCGTATACTTTACTTAAAAATACGATATTGCAGATGAAACATATTTTAAAACTTTGGTGGACATATCATCGTATCCAGTGCTCCTTTTGCTTTTGTATATGTCGATGATGGTGATGGTAAGTTTGGCTTCTGTCGACGTGCCAAGGTCAAGCAACATGCTCTCATTAAATTGTTCGTATTATTATTTAATAACACACTAACACTTGATGAAAAACGCAATAATGATAGAACGAATCACTAATTAATATCTACGCCTGCTGCTAACATTAGGTTTTGCAACAAAAAAGATAGTCGCCGATCTTGACCACAAATTAATATATATATATATACATAGGTGAGGAATAACATTAATTGTAGGTCCGTATTCCGGACAAAGTGGGTGGAGTTGTTTAATGCATAATTTTAAATTTTATTATAAAAATATTATTTGTTTGTCTTTTCGATTTTGCATGTGGTCGGCATTGAAGGACAACATCTTGAGAAAACCTGTATGTCTCAGAAATTAAAAACAATATGTCGAAGTTATGTGAATTGAGCTAACACGCATTGCGGCATTGCGGCGCATTCTTTCTTGCCCTAAACAGAATCCAGAGCTCTATTTCCAGCAATGGGACGTATCTAGGCTATCATTTTTCCTCTGATAACCCTAGTAAGAATACTTGGTTTTAATCATGAAATTTTAGTATTGTGGTCGTTTTTTAATAAGTCTGCAAAATTTTAGATTATTTCGACATCTGGAAGTGCTTGAAAACTGTATTACAAACTTCCATTACATACAATATACCTACACATAGATATACCCTACAGGTCAAGCTATAAAGCGTGTAAATCATTTTGGAATGCAAATATAAATTTTATGATCTACTAGACGACACACGCGACTTCGTCCGCGTTGTTAACACTCATCACTAAACACGTAGCTTGTAAAAATTGTTGTTTCTTAAAACTGTAATACCTTTATATTAATTGAAGATAACGCAATAATTTTCTTTAGATAAGGGCCAAGTGTCTAAGAAATAAAACTTAGAAAACCTAATTGAAATCTATCCAGTAGTTTTTTCCGTGATGCGCGCACAACTGCAAACCTCTATCATTTAATTTATATAAATTCTCAGAGTAATCACATACATAAGGATCTATTCTATTCTTTATGTTATCCTTCATGCCTTCAACTGTTTTCAACGATGAACTTGTTATCAATTTAAGAATGTTATAAACGACTAAAGTAATTTGTCTAAAACAATTTTATTACTATAGAAAAGTGCTCGTTTAAAATAAAAATTATGATCTGGCCGGCTTGAACCGGGGTGGTGGTACCACGACCTTAAAGAATATCAGCGTGAAGTAGAAGTTTATTTCTGCGTTTCGCCTGGTAGGAGCAGATGGCGGGAGGCCTAATTTCCCTTGCCCCCCCCCCCCCTTAACATGATAGCGGAGTAAAATAGAACACTCCACAGGGGGGTACCAGCACCCCTGGTGACGGAAAATACTTCGCTGAGCATCCACGCACAAGCTACCCTACTCTTCCTGAACGTGGGTGCTCAGGCTGCCTCCCGTATTATGCCGAGTGCGAAATTCCCCTCGCGACTAAGACTGCTCGGGCAAGCGGAGCAATATATAACAAAGAGCAATATAGAGCAAATAATAGACAAAGGCGATCCCTGTCGCACTAACAGTGAGTTTCTGCAATATCAGGGGACTTCATTGGAACCTTAACGCCGTCTACTTCCATTTGGAGACGGTGAAACCGTCTTTACTGTTTCTAACTGATACACAGGTGTCCTCTCCAACTGATACTTTATATTTCTCCTACCCGGGGTACAAATTGGAACACTCCTTTGAGCCTCGGGGCTGGAGTTTGCTTATAGAGTGGTAGAGCCACGCGGCAGTTTTTGCTGTCGCACGGATGGGCCGGCTCGAACCGGGGTGGTACCACGACCACACAGAAAGCCAACGTGAAGTAGAGGTTTACCTCTGCGTTTCGCTTGGTGAGTGCAGGTGGCCAGAGGCCCTTTATACTGGAAATGAGGCATTCCATCTTAGTCCTCACGGGTGACAACGCATCTACATTGTGATTTCTAATAGAGGATAGATGTAGATGTCTATGGGCCGCAGCAACCACTTACCATCAGGTGGGCTGTGTGCTCGTTTGTCACCCTTATCCTACAAAAAAAAATACGTCATGAAGCACATCTGTTTTTGTCACCTCGGCAGTTATAAAGGTTCGGACCTGTCCATCCTTTAGCTACGCGTAAACAGCGATGACTATCTATGCTGCTACTGGTGCCTCTATAGGTCCTATAGCGGTAATGCCGACACAGACCGACTCATCAACCACGTCTAAACGGCTGTAAGACTCCGTGCTACAACAGGTCCGATCCGTAGAGATAGTCATCCTCGGTGATTTTAATGCCCACTACGCAGAATGGCTTGGTTTCCATCTCTTCCATCTCCATTTAACCGATCATTCTCGTAGATCTGTTTATGACTATGCGTTGGCATATGTTTTGACACAACTTGTTACTTCGCCTACGCAGATCACAGATGTGGAGGATCATACTCCTTCCCTGTTGGTCCTTCTACGAAACTCTCATCCGGACGGATATTGAGTCTTCGTCAATGCCCCTCTTTGCTCTTCGGACCATTGTCTCATCCGGAATACGGTGCCAATTATGCTCTCATCGTGGATGCGTTCTGCAGGTTGCCGCCGTGTTTAGCACCATAGGTCTGCTGATTGGGATAGGATGC